>CM029565.1:15485586-15651386 GCA_017309665.1 Coelopa frigida
TTCTCTTCATTTATTTCTCTTCCTTTCATTAATTTCCTTTCATTCATTCCATCGTGCCTTCTTTAATTCATTCATATTTCAATCACCTGTTCTTCCAGCGTTGCCAATTGTTGGAAAATATTTCTCTCGTCCGTGTCTAAAGCGTTGCCACCTGTTCGCAATCACAATCGTGTCACTCGTCGATTCCTTGATCGAGATCGTTGTGAAGAAAATTTAATCAAGTTCTAAAATCAATTTATTCACTATTTTAAAATTTCAATTCAATTTCGATCTATCGCAAGCGCTACGATAATATTGAATATTCTTGAAATTGCACAAGACGACAATACAACAACATTGACAATGATATTAAAACAAACAACAGAGGAATAATAGAAAAATTTAATTTGCATTTTTTATTTATTTTCATTTAGCGCTTGAAATTAAATAGTGAATGATTCGAAGCAATCGCATCCTTTGTTGCTATCCATTATTTTCTGCGTCGCTGGATCCTTCTTCTTCTGACGCCTTCTTCTTCCTCTTCGTCACTTTCCTCAGCTAGTTGTCTGTCTCCCTCACACCAACCACTCTCTCATCTATCGTCGTTCTTCTCTTTCTCCCTTATCGCTTTTCTCCCCTCTCAGAAATTCTTCATAAATAGAAATTCCTTTGCATTTTTTTATACCCTACACCCTGTGGGGTAAGGGTATATTCATTTTGTCCTTCCGTTTGTAACGCATTAAAGGAGAGGTCGTAGGTATGGAAAAGTATATATATTCTTGATCAGCGTCACCTCCTGAATCGATTTAGCTATGTCCGTCTGTCTGTCTGTGTGTCTGTCTGTGGAAATAGATTTTGTGAAGAAACGGTAAGAGATACTGACTTGAAATTTTGGATTTAATATTTCTATTTTAATAAGCTACTTGTATGTAAAAATGGGCGTAATCGGTCAACGGACACGCCCACCTCCCATATAAAGCAAAAGGTTTATATGGGATATCTGGTGAACTATGGTATATATCGAGATGAAATTTTGTATGTGATCATGTTCCACTGATACGAGTTTACAATACAAAAATGGAAAACATCGGCCATCGGACACGCCCACCTCCCATATAAAGCTAAAGGTTTATATAGGATATCTGGTGAACTATGGTATATATCGAGATGAAATTTTGTGTGTAATCATGTTCCACTAATACGAGTTTAAAAGACAAAAATGGAAAACATCGACCATCGGACACGCCCACCTCCCATATAAGCAAAAGGTTTATGTGGGATATCTGGTGAACTATGGTATATATCGAGATAATGTTTTGTGTGTGGTCATGTTCCACTCATACGAGTTTACAAGTCAAAAATGGATAACATCGTCCTCCCATATAACGCAAAAGTTGAATATGGTATATATGATAAACTATGGTATATATAGTGATGAATTTTTGCGTCTGATCATGTACCACCGATACCAGTTTACATGCTAAAAATTCACAAGCTACAGCTCAGCTCAAAAGCTACAGCTCAATGTTGGATATATAGACAGTTATTAGATTAAATATTGCTACTAAGAGTTCCCAAGTTCCCAAAATATCTCTTATAGGACACGAGCACCTTCCATACTAAATCGTAGATCTACAAGAAATCCAACTACTTTATGGATGTTATTAGCTGATGAAAGGTGGGAGTGAATGCAAGAAGAAAGAGACCACATCCAACTGAACCTCAATGGACGCCCATAAAAAATTGATTATATCCTTTCAATATAAACGTAATGCGCAGGTGACGAGAGAATACAATCCCTGCTGACGGGATCACAATCCACAAAAGTCAGTGAGCTACATATTCCAAATGGCTGTTCATCTTCAAAGTGGAATCAGTCACGCGGCACTATATAATAGCGCAGCAAGTACTTCTGGACTTTATATTGTTGAAAATTTCTACCCTCCCAAGTCTGTTGTTGAATCAGATTTTGTCTGCATTGAAATGAACATCTAAAATAGGAAAAGCAACTAAAGGCACATTATGATTTTATGGCACACAAAAAATCATCATATAGCTTCAAATATATAATTTCTCTTTGAAGGAGGCCACAGTTGTGAAAATCGCACGATGGAGTTAATAGCATTGAAGTGTAATGATGCATTTTCACGAATTATTGATAGAAATTCACTGTTTTTCCTTTAATAAACGTTGTATGCAGGGTGTAGGGTATGTAAATTTCGGCCTGGCCGAAGTTAACAGCATTTGCCTGGGTGGACCAGGCAAACCGGGGGAGCGAAGCGACCTAGTTGTTCTTCGTTTGACGTCGCCGTCAAAAGGAAGCGAAAGGAAAGCCAGCAGGAGTAAAAGGGTTAATAAAGCGAAATGAAATTCCATCAAATTGCGAACGTTTTCTCCTTGTTGTTGTTATGTTGATTTTATTATTGTTGTTATTATTGTTTCTGTTGTAGATTTTATTGTGATGTCAAATTGTGCATATTATTGTAGTTATTAAGATTATTATACTTTTTTCATGAGTTTAGGTTTTTCGCGAAAATATTTATCTTTTGATACGCAAATATTTTAGAAATATTGAAATGCATACAACAATAATGGCAACAACAACAAGATACACACAGAATCAAATAAAAAAAATTAGCGGAGGAATAAAAAGAGGAAGAAGCAAATTTCACTCTTTTGTTGATTCGTATTGGATTTTATAATATATATTTGTATTTATTGTATTGTATTTATTAGCTTTTATCTGGCAACGCTGGTCGTATAGGTGAAAAAATTACAATTTTTATTTGATACAATTTTCATTTGAATAATTTTGATAGTTGAATTTAATTTAAATTTTATTTAAAATAGTACTTTTAATTTATTTTATTGCTTAAAGAATTTTTTTAATATACGTATTTTTTTAATTTTTCTCAAAATTTTGCAGATCCTAATTTAAATATTATTTAAAATAGTACTTTAATTTTCTATATTATTTTCAATATTTATTTAATTGCTTAAAGAATTAATTTCAATATAAATAAATATTTTTAATTTTCCCAAAATTTGGCAACTCTAATTATAACAAAATAGTATATGGTCAAAGTTCTCCACAGTTGGCAAAGCGCTATAGTTTGTGACGTCATCAATCGAGCGTACGAATTAATCTAATCTTGAATATTTATCTAATCGATGTTCAACACTTCACCCAGACATACATATGCAAATGTTGTTGTTTTCTAACGGTTCTTTATTGCTAAAGTGTATTTGTTATCATTGTTGTTGCTATCATTATTGTTATATTTTGTTGTTGTTTTTTTGGTTGATTTTTTGAAGTTTTTATTCTTTTCTTAATACAAAGTCATTGTTGACTAGAAAATTTATTTACCATTATTTACCATTGATAATGGTACTTTCTTCAAAATTAATGCACTGAGAGAAAAAAACTCAAAAATTCATTTGTTTCATCATTTCATCATTAACATATTTTTTCTTTTATTTTTTCATTAATGTCACAGGATATGGGATAATTGAATAAATGAGGATCGTATAATTTTGAAATATTCATCCCTATTTTAAAAACTCTTTCACAATGGTAGATATTATCATAGGTTAATATTGTCATAGGTCCGAAACGTAACAAACGATTGGCACCTCTTTTGGAATTTCAGTGTACTTGCTTTTGATAGGACGTGCAAAAAGAATCCCTATCATCGGGCATATGAATGACACATGACTGTTCGACGTCGTCGTCGGATGCACGCAAACGATCGAAACATTTGAAAATATCAAACTCTAACGATATCACAAAACCTCAAGAGGCCAAAGAAATCAAAAATAAAGTAAAAACCTTGCCTAAAGAAACGCTCAATTGTTTGCCAAATCAGTTGAGTCAACGGGTTCTACGATGAAAGTCGTGAACTTATCGTGGTTGTCGATTACGCGTGTGCACACCAAAAATAACACCAATTATAACAAGAAAATATTGCATAAAATGAAGAATCGACGATTTCAAAGAAAATAGTATTATGATAAAATTGTGAAACATTCGATGTAATAGAAAGAAAAATTCAAATAAATTTAAATTAAAAAAGGTTAAAGAATAATGTGAAGTGACCAATAGTTTATGAAGTGACCCCAAGTGAAGAAATTAGTTCGGAGTTATTAACAAAGATTTTGATAGGAAAATAAGAGGATTATTTTTAGGAATAACATCGAGGAAAAAACCGAAAACGCAAAAAGAAAAAATAGTATTATAAAAGTTAACAAGACCAATAGAATATACAACAGTAACAGGAAAAAAACAAATATAATAGGAGAACCAAAAA
Organism: Coelopa frigida; assembly: GCA_017309665.1. Lineage (NCBI taxonomy): Eukaryota > Metazoa > Arthropoda > Insecta > Diptera > Coelopidae > Coelopa > Coelopa frigida. The sequence continues at coordinate 15,489,873 of CM029565.1, forward strand.
CAAAGTTAGGAAAACAACAACGGCAATAATTGGAAAACCAACGACAACAACAACATCAAAGAGAGACAATTACACCAACCCATGGAACACCACGAACATCTCGGACAAACACTCTTAATTGAAGAATTCAATCCTAGAGACCACAATAGGAGTGAGCGAGAAACCAACGGTGGTGGAGGAGAGGAAGAAGACGAACAGGTGAAATCACAGAACATGAACGAAGAGCCAGAGGTGCAAGACCATGTGACAGAGACGACGGCAACAGCAACAACAACAGCTGCCACAGCGGAAGCAGGTGACTCCGAGACGAAGAGGAAAAAGTCCTTGCAGAGACTTCATCGTCGTCGTCATGACGAAGACAACAGCGCACATGAACCCATGACGATGCTGCCCATGATGAGCTTAGTGCTTGAACCGGAAATGAATCCCGTAAACACATTGACAACGGTTATGCTCAACGGTGGCAGCAGCAGCATCAACAACAACAACTATTTTATCAACAACAACAACATCGGCACCTCGTTCCACATGAAGCCAAACACGCCGCCGACCCCGTCGTCATCGCCACTGGCCGGCGTCTGGTGTCCGCTGTTGGCCACATACGGCACCACCTTGTGCTCGACGAGAGACCAGCAGAGACCTGTGAGCTTTCAGCCAATTACGTGGCCGGGCACGAAGTTCAACACAATTGCAACATCCGGTTCCGGTGTGGGGATGGCATCGGGAGGACTTGGACTTCCGTTTGAATTGGGTCAAAGTTACAACAACAGAAGCGTTGCGGACAATTACAATAACAACAGAAACAATGTTGATGACAATAACAACAACTACAATAATGACCCCGCGAACGATGATGTCGTCGTCGATGTCATTCAATGGCCACATCCTCCATCCGCCTTCCCACATCACCTCTCGTCATCCACGGTTGACCACAGCAACAGTAACAACAACTATGATAAAAACAACTACAATGACATCTCTTCTCTTTCTGCCTCTCCTTCATCATCATCATCATCGCTTCTCCTCCTCCCACCACTGCGGCAACACGTTCTCCTCTCCTCGCTCAATCCATTGGAGGATTTTTTCTGTCGTCTCTTCATTCGAGAGTCGCGTCGTTTTCTCATCGTGCGAAATTTTCGCTCGAACGACCTTGAGCGTTTCATCTCCCGCATGGTCGCCAAATGTTCGCACATCAACACGACCACGGCCACTCTAACGCCCACCAACCCCATCGGTTTCAACACCTCCATCGCCTCCAACACCTCAATCGGTTGCCTCAACTCGTCTGGTTCAACCGTCGACGACGGAAGCACAGATCATGGGGCGTTGGCGATGACGATGGAGGCGAGGAGGAGAGAAAACCTGATACCGCTGCGGGAACTCTATAATTTGGCCCTCTGTTGCCTGTGGACCCTCAGCGAGGATGCGGCGATCGATGTCCAGAAACGTAAGTCATCGCCGCAATCTAAAAACTCTCTTCTTTCAGGTTTCTGAAAATCACAGAGCTTTTATCTTATATTTTCTTTAAAGTCTCTATTTATATATAGCTCATGACTTTCGAATGGTTTCTTCATCCTGGGTGGGTCTTCGAAAGATATTGCTATTTAATCATACAACATGACATCATATCAGATATTAGAACATCATAGAAACCAATAATTTATGGTTATAATTGAATATCGCAAAGTTATTCTGTCTATGATGAAGCCTATGAAGAAGGTTGCGAAATATGAAATTCAATTAGAAATAATTTTATATCTATGAACTTATCATTGTATGAGGTTTCGGATTTTACTCAGAGCTATCATGATGCAATCAACAAGGAAATTGATCGAAATCACCAAATACAATACGATATCATCTACCAGGAAATTCACCGATTGATTGATTACATAAAATCTATATTTATTGTCGCCAAACCCTAGTGGATTACATGATCTTCATCTAAATCCAATATCCATTGTTGATGTAACGATATCACTGACCAGAAACCCAATGATGTGCAACGAAGAATGAATTTGTTGGGTGAAAATAAAATTATAAATAAATACAATTTAAATAAATAAATATCAAATGAGTTAATAATTAAATTAATATATTATTAAAAAAATGAATAAAGTCGATTATAATCAACTTCTCGATTTCCACCAAGGACGAAAGTAATACAAATACTTGAAAATCCACAAAGGAAACGCCATCGCTCACCAGCCATTAAAAATGCAATTAAAAAACAAATAATAGTTCGATGGAAACCACTGTTAACCTTCAAAACCAGGACCACCATCAACCAATGGTGGGTCAGACAGACAAACAGATGGACCGACGGTCAGACAGACAGACAGACAGATGAATGGATAGATAGGCTCGAATAGCCACACTTACATTTGCAATTCCGGTTGAAATGCTGAAATGTTGGCTTCTGAGCTTCGGTTTGATTTGCTTTGGTTCGTTTCGGTTGCAGCGGTTGATGCGGTGCTGTGCGGTGGCCGGATAGATGAATGGTCGAATCGATGGACGGTAGAATGGATACATAGATGGAGTTGGTGGTGAGGACGATGATAGCCGTACCATCAACATATGTTTGGCCAATGACTTTGGTCAATGCAAATATTATGCGGGTTGACTGCATCCATTTATTTGGTGCGGCGGAGGAGGAGGATTCCGAGAGTCTCTATTTCAGGGAGGGGAGGGTTGTTGGAGTGTTGAGGGGATGGTGGGTTGAGTGGGTGGAATGGTATTCCAATGGTGAAGAGGGCCGATGGAAGTGGTTTCGGGAGCTTCCGAGTTGACGAATGATGATGAGATCGAAGTTCAGCGGTTGAATATGGTCTCTGTGTGTGAGTAAGTTGGTCCGTCTGTGTGTCTGGTGTGTGGTGGTGTATGTGTGAAATGGTTCTCTGTATGTTGTAGTTTTTTGTGTTAGTGCAGTCTGCATGCTTGTGTCCGTATTTTATATAGGGAAAAGTATTTGAAATCAGCGATTGATTGTGTTTCAGCGGTTGACCGATGAAAGAACACGAGTCTCGTTCTCGTCATCGTGTTTGTCCGACGTGTTTGTGGAGGGGTGGGGAAAAGAAAGGAAAGAAGAGCTTCCGATGCGACTACATTGGAATTGAGGCCAAAGGTCAGCGCAGTGACGAATGTCCTTGGTCGACAATAGAAGGTGGTCCGCCCACATGCTGCGATATATGGATGACCGGACAGAGAGACAGATGTTCGAATGTTCGGTTTGATTTCCACATATCGTTATTGGGGTCACACAAATAGAGAGAGAGAGAGAAAGAAAATAACTGGAGGGAAAGGAAACGAAACAACATTAAATTGTTTCAATCATGGAAATTCATCATGCCTTTTTCAATCATCTTGAAGTTTCTCCGATCGTTAAGCTTTTAGTTTTCTTTTTCCAAACTCCCTCACATTGAGTTACCATCCACCTATTCCTTGAAGTTATTACTCCGAAACCTCCACAAACTTCACCTTAATAACTCTTTCAACCTTAAAACCTCTATTCACCTCACCCCAAACCATTTTTAGCCTCACCCTAAACCCTCTGAAAACTTCACACGAAGCCTCTTTGAACCTTTGAACACCTCACACGAAGCCTCATTGAACCTTTGACTTCAATTTGTTTCCTCTTCACAGGTCAAATGCTGATGAAATGGCTCATCTCGTCGCTTCAAATGCAAGGCGCCAATGGTGTGGGTACCGGAGGAGGAGCAGCATCAGGAGGAGGAAGCCATTTGAGCGAACAGGATCTGAACATCCTGACGATGCAGTACTGCAACAATCTAGTGAACGTCGGCGTCCTCAAGCAGATTTCGGAGAAGAACGATTTGGAAACATTTAGCGTGAGTTCTCAAGTGGAAAAGTTTCATCGTTCGCGATAGTCACAAGAAGATGGTGGGACGGACAGATAGAGAGACAGACACATAGATATTTTGACATACAAACATAGAAGATGAAAGAGACAGTTGTCCGTGGAAGACACGAACAGACGAATGAATAAAGAAGAAAAAGAAAGCTTTCTGAATGAAAAGGATGACAAGGAAAAGGAAAAGTTGAATTCAAATTGAGACCGAGAGCGAGAGAGAGAAGCCAACGGAAAAGTGATAAAACGTGATAAATAGAGGGAAAAGGAGATTGTTAGACAGACACAGATAGACAGACAGGAAAGAAACACAGACAGACAGGAAACAGACACACAAACAAAGAAAGAGACAGACAAACGAACAATGATCCCTACAGACAAGAGAAACACTCACGAAACGAAGAGAATGGAAGAAGAGGCAAACAATGGACAGTCAAGTAGAGTGAGATAGTATGAGAGAAATTTGAGAAAGAAATGAAAAAGTCACACAGAATACACAAAGTCAAAGCCCAGACAATCGAATCAGACGACAGTCAAAGGTAGAGAAAGAAAGAATGGAAAAACAGACAGACAAGGAGAAGAAACAGAAGTTTCGGTAGGCATCTGAAGAGAATACTGCACCGATAGACGTACAAATAGACCGAGTGAGGTACAAACCTACCGACAAATATACAAACTGGCCGATAGACATAGAAACCGACGCATATATAAATTTATATATGAACTGTGATATACCAATATAACATCAGACAAACTGTTCACAAACAGCCGACAGACATCTGAACGTACCAAGAGTCGGCCAGTAAAAGAGTGAGAGAGAAATGCTAGTGAAAGGGTAGGAGAGGTAAAGAAAAATACAGAAAGATAGAGAGAGTAAAAGAGAGAGACAGATAGAGCAAACAAGAGTAGACAATTGAGCGAAGACAGAGGTTAATGGAAGACCATGAAGAGGACGACGACGACCATTGTCGAAGTTAACGAAGGCTCTTCGAAAGCTCAAGTGGAACTGCTGAAGTCGACTTTTAGTTAAGATTTCAAGAGAGAGACAGACAAACACAAGTGTTCGACCAACTGAAAGTCTGAGTGAGATGGAGAATTCTGAGAAATCGAAGAATCTTGCAGTCTGTCGCTGGTCGACAATGGAGTTTTCTTCCAGCACTCTATTGAATATTCAAATAATTTGCAGTCGTTTGGCGTTTGCGTGCTAATTGACCGTGGCAGCCATGGTTTTTTTGGTGCGCCCTGGTTTCTCCTTCGTTCTCGTCCTGTGGGATGATTGTAGAATCTAATTCGCGCGGACAACCTGAGAGTCGTTGGAGAAGGAGAACAAGAGTTTTCTTGCGGGAGATTGAAAAAGTTTTCCAACTTCCGGGGTAAAAATAGGAACCCCCTTGTGAAAGGAGAGACAAGTGGGCACAGAATGTATAGATAAATCGATGAATAGGAAGACGAAAAAACAGAAAAATAATAATAATATCATTTAAATTGAAGAATGGGATAGTAGAAGTCTTGTCTACTTGTCTAACTCCTTCTCATTCCTTCAATCATTTTCTGATATGATATCCTTGCTCCTTCTCCTGCTGTCCGCTCTAGTTCTTGAACAACATTAAATTACGCATACAACTGTTTCGACTCCATTATTTTAAAACTCTTAACAACTTGTCCAAAGAGACGGCGAAGATGAGGATGGATGGAAGACCGTCATTCCAGGAAACCCAACCTATCCTTCGGTTCAATTTTCCTTTTGCTATGATTAAACGTCTGTCTATCCGATTGCCTAGCTTCGTGTCTATTCTATTGCCTATCCGTCTGTCTATTACCTCCCCATTGTTTGTGTATTTTTTCAACGTTTTATCTTTCCCTCCATCCGTCTACCCTTTCTTTCATCCATCTACCCTTCCTCCACCCTCCTTCTATCCGTTTACCTTTTCTTCCTTCTTTCCGTCCACCTGCCCTCGTTGTTTGTTTACCTGTCTGTCTGTCAATTTGAATGTCTGTCACTCGTCAACCTGTTCTCATTATTCTCTCTTTTGCCTTTCCCTGGAACCGCAAAAAACGGGTTTCAGTTTTCCATTTCTCATGCTCGTCTTCGTCCTTTTAACCCTCTTTGACTCCTTTCTTGCTCGGAAAAAGATGAAGGATTCCTGTAGTTCCTTCTCACTCTCCTTCTCTCATTCTTGCTGTGGTTACTTTTAAGTCAGATCCTTAGTTTTCCAGATCCCAACATCGACCCCTCATCCGTTTTTCTTTCGCAATTCTCTTCTTCTCAGTGGTCTTGGATTAGACGCATCGTGTCGACTCCACTTCGATTGTGGGAAAGAGATAGAAAGATAGAGGGATGATGTAGAAGTTTCTTCGTATCGGGTTTCATTTAATGAGAAAAACCCTTGGACGACAGTTTGTTGACAGTTTTCCTAGCTTTTTCTGCGGTCTCACTTTCATTGCTCTTCCTTTTCCTTCCTTTCTTTCTCACATCTAGTGTGTTACTAATGTTGTTATTCTTGCAGTAGTTATTGGTATTTTGTTATTGCTTTTGTTTGTTGCCAATATGGCCAAGACCAAGACGATTGGCTCATATCATGAACAATAATTATTATGAGTGTTCTGAAAGAGGAGAAGAAAGAACAAAAAAGTAAAAAGAATCGAACCAAGGACGAAAAGAAAAGGACAAAGTTATGCCTGATTGTTATTGGTTATTGCGAAATTCATATTTCCTCTGATTACTTTCGACAAAGTTTAATCTGTTTCTTCTCATCGAATCGATGACAAATCGCAGAAACCATGAAGGACAACTGAACAAAAACCGGAACAAGTCACAGTCAGCGACACTAAGTGATTATCCTTATGCGACTTGCGAAGTCAGAACAGAAAGAGAGGTTCGAACAGAGAGAGAAACTAATAGACAGATATTGAGAAAGAGACATATAGAAAGAGTATCAACGAGAGAGATTATCCACAGTTTGATAGAAGTAATAATCATTTGCAAGCTTCAACTTTTCCAATCACATTGCTTTTAATTCCCATAGTTCTGTAATTTGTGGTCGATATGGATCATGAGACCAATGACTTGAATATCAGTCATTGTTGGCAACTTCTTCAAATTCTGTTGACTTGTCCTTCGTTGACGTGTTAGTGATTTCCACTTAGTCTTTGGGTAGCTTCTGTCGGACAAATTTATTGAAATCGCAACTAAAATTCATGTTGAACTTCTTTTCATACCGAATCAGAATCTTTCCTTGTACTAATATTTACACTATATATTTACACTATATATATATTTCTTGGAAATTATTTCATACTCAGTGCTTTTCTTAGCCTTTATACTTCTTCTGACAGATGATCTTTGGACTTTGGTGAACCCTTCTTAGGTTTCTGCTCAAGCTTTTACTTAAAGTCATTTCTAGACTTTGTTTCTAGGTCCCTTCTTCGTCTTAATGAACTACTTTTTATAGTATTTCTCAGTCTCATCCTTTAATTTTAAGAACAAGTTGAAATAGAGAAGGAAAAACAAGGTACCAAAGCAAAGACAGAACAAATAGAACGTGAAAGATAAACGAAATGGGGAAAGGAAAGAATAAAAAAACATTACCAGAGGCCAAGTGAGGGATTGAGAGAAGCAGATGTTAGAGAAACACAGAGAACGAGCCGAGAACGAGGAGAGAAGAGCAATAAAGATGAAGGGAGGGGCGGAGAGACAGATAACCATAAAATAACCAGACAACGAAATCTCCCTTTAATCGCTTCTCATGCCACTTGCGACAATTTGCATGCATTACCTTGTTGTTTACACACATTTGCAACAAAGCAAATAGTGTCCTCCAGGACACCGTCACCAGACACCAATCTATCCCTCTTCCTCCCCCCCCCCCCCAATGATACCTCTCAAATGAATCACCACAAGCATCACCATCAGCCATCGTCAGTCCTCAGCACCTTCGGTCTAGATGTTGATGCTCGAGCACCGGCTCCATCGCTGTCTCATGGTGGGATCCATTGGGGTAGATGGAGTCGGAGATAAAGAGCTTAGCACGTTAGGTGTCAAGTGGCCATAATGATTACCCTTTCTACCCCTCTCTCTCTCTCTCTCTTTTCCTTTCTCTCTTTCTTGCTAACACTCTCTGTGGTCTGTCCTTCTATCTCCGTTCTATCCTCGTGTGAGTCGTCGTTGAGGTTGGACAGACAAATTCGTTGGGGATTAAAGTGCAAAAAGAATACCATTTTTGGTTACCAATACCTCACACCTTCAACGCTCACCACCAATCACCTCTTTGTTGTTGTTCCTCTTCATCCTCTCGCTATCAACTTTTATCTCGATTCTCATATGACACGAAATCCTTTCACTGAAATGCAATAAAATCCACAGTCCTGGCGATGGTGAGGAGCAAATTATACTACGAAGGGGAGAAAGATAGATAGAGGAGATGAGAGAGAGAGAGAGAGAGAGAGAGGGAAAGTGAGAGAGCGAGAATGAGGTTTAGAGATAGAAGATCCCAATGGCATCGAGTACGACCCTCTCAAGTGTTTCAATTAAAACGGTTGCAAAATCTGCAATTTTCACCTTATTTGCACATGGTGTTTGCTTGGTAATGGCGCTCGCTATCTCCATCTCACTCACTCTCCACCTCTCTCTCTCTAGGTACATGCATCGCATACCTCACTCTCTCTCTGTTTCTATTACACACGTTCTGTCTGTCTATCACTTGAAGTAATTGTTGTTTGTGTGAGATTCGGGGTTTGCTCAGCTGACATTGAGAATTCGATTTCCTCTTCATCTTCGTCTTGGTCAACTCTTCTTACCAACCAGTAGAAGAAGAAGAAGCTCTCTTTAGACACACGTTATTTACTCTTTAAATAGTGTGCCCTTGATCCCCTAGCGTTGAGGTGAATGGGCGGAATCGGGAGTGAGGAGTTGGCATGAGTGATTGCATGGATCGAATTTGAATCGAATTCGCACTCAAATTATCTTGCTTACATGGTATATGGAATCTTCAATCTTTGGGAGGTACATACTTGGAAATCTTTCGTCATCCTGAAAATATCGGGGTGAAGAATGACTTGAACAAGATCTTCACATGATGAGTTTACAGCGCTTTCACCATCGAATAGAAAATGCTAGGAACTTATGCAAGTCTTCTTAAGTATAAACTCTTTGCATAATCTGAAAGGAGTCTGTGGCTTTTAGTTGCTCTTCCTGAAACCAGAGAGAATTTTCCAAATGCCCTCTTCTATTTTCCATCGAAACCTTCTCCTTCCTCATTCTTCGTACTATCCCCAATGATCTCTCCTAAGTTTTCTCACACCCCATCTATTGTTCCAAATTAAGGTCCATAACTCCAAAATTTACATGGATCATAACGACCAATCATGGACCAACCTCATAAATTTAAATTGATCATAACGACCACATACATATGTACCTCATTAGTTGTTTGTACACCATGTAATTAGTTGTTCATACATCACTAGCTAAATGTATAGAAAGTTGTATATCAGTCAATTGACAGCATCACAGCAGTTGTCACAAGGGTCAGGTTTCAGAGATTTGAATCGACATCTGCTACGGAATCTCTATGGGAGATTGGGTAGGGAAAGAAAGAGAACTATTGGAAAAAGAGAGATATGTAGAAAACAGAGAGAAATATTTAGTAATCGGGAGAAATCTTTAGAAAACTATATCTGTCTCTATCTTTAGTACACAGAGAGATCTTTACAAATCAGAGTAAAATCTGTAGTAAACAGAGAAGTCTCTGAAAACTGAGAAATGTTTAGAAACGATAGAGTTCATTATAACTCCGAGAGATCTGAAATCAGATCTGAAGAGATCTGAAATCATATTTTCCCCAAAGAGAAAAATTTAATTTTCTTGTAAAATGATGAAAACTTTCTCAATTTGGAGATAATTTTCTCTTGCTCCTTATCGACTTCCCTGCAAAAAGACCTTCCCACTCTCTCATCCTATCTCCCAATCTCTCTCTCTCTTTCTTCCCTGTCTTCCAAAAGAGGGAGTCAACAGATAAGAAATTGCTCAATGAAAACTACTCAGACTAGCCTGAAAGAATCTGAATGAAAGATCTTCGATGTATGTATTTCTTGACCTATCTCAGGCACTGGGACGGATTTATCTTGCTTTGGATCGCTCCATGGAGCGCCAGCGAGACCGAGACTGAGGTCGGGAGGGGGTTCGGTATGAGTTTCGGGATGGGGTTTTTCATGGTGGGATTGGGGTTTGAGATCGTGTTCGGGATCGAGTAGACGAACATGCGACAATGATTCGAAGCAGTTTCGTCGCGGATGCTGAGCACAGCGGAGGCTTCGTTCTCTCCCAGTCGTGATTCGTTATCGATCTCGCATTCCCAATCGATCTCTAATTCGTGATCGATCTATCATCGTAATCGATCTCGTATTCGCTTTCTTGATTCTTCGCTCGATGTATAGTTTTTCTCTCTTTATCGATCTCCCATTTGTGATTCGTTATCGATCTCGCATTCGTAATCGATCTCTCACTATTTATCGATCTCATTTGTGATTCGTGATCGATCTCTAATTTATCTCTCTCTTTTTTTCCGGTCTTTCTCCCCCACCCTCAGCCCTTCCACATGTACCAATGGACGCACACCGAGGCGCCGACGACGTCGCTGCCCCTGACGCCGGGCAAACTCGACAAGGTGGCAGCATGGCCGCACTGCAGCACGCCAGCGGGGGGCGTGTCACGCATCCCGAAGCCGTACAAGTGGATAAAACAACAGCAACGACAACAACATCATCATATTGCCATCACCATCATCATCGGTGGATTTGCATCAGTTGCGACGAATGCTCTTGAGCTGTTGCAACCTCATCGAGGTACAGGCGGTGGTCAACGAGATGCTGTCGTCGCTGGAGCCGCCGCAGCGGAGGCCGTCGTCGAAGCGCTGCATCCAGCTGACGCCGTCGGAGCTGCTGAACGCCAGCGAGGCCACGATCTACGAGTACGACAAGGGATCGACGACGGCGAATTCGTCGACAACTTCGGCGAGGTCGCAGGAGGCCGCCGTGCAGACGGAGGAGGAGGATCTCGGCGGATGCTGTGCGGAGTGCGGAGGACGAAGGGCGATGGCGACAACGACAGAGACAACGACTGCGAAAAAGACAGCGACTGCGGCGACGATCGCTGCTCCGGAGACCTGCGACCGCGGCGTCCAAACAACGGAGGAGGCGACGACGACAGCAGCAGCAGCAACAACGACGACGACGAAGTCAGCCGAAGCGACCTCGGCAGCAGCTGCTCCTCCGCCACCACCACCTCCTCCTCCGCCGCCGCCGCCGCCTCTCGATGGAGCCGCCGCCCCTCCTCCGCCTCCTCCACCACCGCCATTCGCTGCTTCCGGTCCGCCGCCTCCTCCTCCACCGCCGCCGCCACCTAATTCAGGCGGCCCGCTGCCTCCGCCTCCACCGCCCCCGCCCTGCTCCTCCTCAAACGCCGCACCGCCTCCACCTCCCGCCCCTGGCTCTGGAGATTCCTCCGCCTCGCACTCGCTGCCGCCGCCTCCACCGCCGCCAGGGCTGCATCTGAACACATCGGCCGTGCCGCCGCCGCCTCCGCCGGGAGCCCCGAAGTCGGCGACCTCAACGACGCCGGCCCCCCTGCCGAATCCCTCCGAGGGCGGATGGTTCAACCAGGCCAACAGTGGGTTCAACTCCTCCCTTCTCCACCCCACCTCTCGCTCTCACTCACCATCGTCTCACTCTCTCACTCTCCCAGCAGCGCTGCGCAAGAACGCCGTCAATCCGCCGAAGCCGATGAAGCCGCTCTATTGGACGCGAATCGTGACGACGGCGCCGCCGCCACCGCAGCCGAAGCCTCTGCCACCGCCTCTACCGACGTCGAATAGCGCCGGCGACGCCACCGACTCGAGCAACAGCAACACGACCAGCGCCAGCGCCTCCCCCGACGACCCGAGCGAGGCTGGCCGCAGCAACAGCAACAACGACAGCGACAACAACAGCGGCGACAACGACAAATGGCCATCACAAGGAGATCTGGCAGGAGATCGAGGAGACGAGTCTGGACAACATCGACGAGTTCACGGAGCTGTTCTCGCGGCAGGCCGTCGTCCCGGTGACGAAGCCGAAGGAGAAGAAGGAGGTGCGAGTGAAGACGATGAAGGTGCTGGACAGCAAGCGATCGCAGAATGTGGGGATCGTGTCGCGCAGCCTGCACGTCGACTTCTGCGAGATCGAGCACGCGATCTATCACGTGGACACGTCGGTGGTGTCGCTGGAGACGCTGCAGCAGATCATCAACGTGAAGGCGACGAGCGAGGAGTTGGAGCAGATCAAGGAGGCCGCCCAGGGCGACATCCCGCTGGACCATCCCGAGCAGTTCCTGCTCAAGATCTCGCAGATCTCGATGTCGACGGAGCGCATCTCGTGCATTGTCTTCCAGGCGGAGTTCGAGGAGTCGGCCACGTTGATCGCCCGCAAGCTGGAGGTCGTCCTCCATCTGTCGCAGTATCTGATCGAGAGCGAGGACCTGAAGTTGGTCTTCGCGATCATCCTGACGCTGGGCAACTACATGAATGGGGGGAATCGGCAGCGCGGCCAGGCCGACGGCTTCACGCTCGAGATCCTCGGCAAGCTGAAGGACGTCAAGTCGAAGGACTCGCACACGACGCTGCTGCACTTCATCGTGCGCACCTACATCAGCCGCCGGCGCAAGGAGGGCGTCCAGCTGCTCGAGATCCCGCTGCCCATTCCGGAGCCCTCCGATGTGGAGCGCGCCGCTCAGGTCGACTTCGACGAGGTCAAGATGCAGATCTCCGAGCTGCATAAGAAACTCAACGGTGAGTCGGTGAATTCGCCACAATGAACACACTCTTAAAGCTTCTCCGAACCCTGAATAGCTTGTGTGAAGCCTTTTTAAACCCCTTAATGACTTTCTCCTTCGCCTTATGCTCGCTTTCAGTCTGCAAGAAGACCACAGAGAAGGTCGTGGCCGCCTCCACGGAGCAAACGCTCGATCCGTTCAAGTCCAAAATGGAGGACTTCATCGGGTCGGCGGACAAAACGATCGAGAAGCTGCACAAGGAGCTGGACGAGTGCCGGGAGCTGTTCATCGACACGATGCGATTCTATCACTTCACACCCAAGTCACGAACCCTGGAGCAGTGCACGCCGGATCAGTTCTACGAGTACTGGACGAATTTCACCAACGACTTCAAGGACATCTGGAAGAAGGAGATCGCCATCCTGTGGAATGAGCTGTAAGAAAGATGTCTTCTACTATAATTCGAATTTTTACGATTACATTATTCAATTACAGATTGAAAAAATCGAAACAAATCCAAACGCAGTCCCGGAAGAATGTGAAGACGACCAAACTGAAGCCCGGCGGCCTCAAGGAGCGCATCATGCGGCTGAGCAAGAAGTAATGACGTCATTCGCCTCAACAGTTTCCGGCTACTCCCGATCACTTCCGGTTAATTTACAGATATCAGATATGACTTATCAATTGGGTTTCTTCATAAGAAATGTTTACATTTACGTGATCATGTGTGTCTTATTTAATCGCATTGCTGTTTTTCATCAAATTATTTTAATTTTTCGTAAAATTACATTAAAATTTTTCATAAAATTCGCTTTTATAAAATTCCATTGCATTTTTTTATTTCAAGAAAAATATTTTTCTATAAATTTGCGCCTCCCAAAGGCCTTCCATTGTAATTAGTATAAATAACATTATATTTTAAATTTAATTGAATGCATAGTATTTAATTAGTTTTAGGTACTGAAAAAAACTGCTCATTTGCGATCGAAATATACAAACAAGGATTTTCGTCTTTTAACTAGCTATATAAAGAGTATTTGTTGTATTAAGGACGAGTGTTGAACGATTAATATTAACTATATAAGAATCTTTAGATGATCTGACCAGAATGCCGTGTTAAATAAAATTACGTTATGGAACAAATTTACTTCAGCTTACTTGTCTTTTTATAAATGTCCCACATAACATCCATTTAAATATTTCTATATTGGAGACCTAAATCGCAATTTATTAGTTATTGTTTTGACAGAATTTGAGAAATATTTGAATTTTGAAAAACGTTTTGTGTGCCCTAGACATTTATACACCATCCCTGTCAGTGTTGTTGTTTTTTTTTACCTTCCCCATTAATAGTTGGAAGTTCCAGGGCTGCCACGCTTATTTTGAACGAAGTGTAAAAGTGCGAAAATTTACTTGTTGCGAAAGGATAAAGTTTTATAAACTGTAGGTCCTAAAACCATTTTTGATGAACAAACAAAAATACTTTCAGAACTTAATTTAATAAAAAGTGACAAAATTTCGAATATAGATTTCGCATTTGCCCCCAGCAAAGTGAAGTGTTTTTCTGATTTGCATTCCGCAACCCTTCTTTTTCTAACTTGACCAACCAACATCTTTGCATTTGAAAATTGAAACAAATTGTTGAAATTTTAAAATAATAATAATAAATGGATTAAATGGATGGAATTAAAATAATAATAATAAATGGATTAAATGGATGGAATAGTGGATTGGCAAAGCGAACTTCATGGCATCCAGGGACGAAATGCATGTCTCCTGGAGTCTGGCAAATATTCCGATTGTCAATTCCTGGTGGGGACTGTGGACAACCAGCGGCTCTTCTCGGCTCACAAGCTGATTCTGTTAAAGGCATCACCGGTGTTTGAACGAATGTTTTATGACAGCCTGGCCGAGGAAACGTATCCCATCGCCATTCTGGACGTGGAGCCCAACATTTTCCAAGCTGTTCTGGAGTACATCTATTCCGATCGGATTGCAATCAGTTCATACGACGAGGCCTGCGATCTCTTCTACGCCGCAAAGAAGTACTTCATACCACAATTAGTGGAAGAGTGCAGGAAATTGATCATTCAGAAACTTAGTTCGAGCAACGCGTGTCGCGGCTACGAATTCGGGAAGATGTTCGACGAGTCGCAAATCATTGAGAGCACACATAAAGAACACGTAAGAACACGTAAGAACACGTAAAGATAAATTAATATTACGTTCGGAGATGGATCTCTTTATTGCTTTAACAAAATACGTTTCAGAGCGCATGAAGTCAAGTTTCAGATGAAATCGAAAAAATTATGATAAAAACAGAAGTTTCAGCTGTACAAGAGGAGCAAGAAACAACTGTACAAGAGGAGAATGAATCA
Organism: Coelopa frigida; assembly: GCA_017309665.1. NCBI lineage: Eukaryota > Metazoa > Arthropoda > Insecta > Diptera > Coelopidae > Coelopa > Coelopa frigida. The sequence continues at coordinate 15,504,925 of CM029565.1, forward strand.
ACTCAAGGTTTAGCAGGACTTAATCATACGGTTGCATGTAATCGATCAGAACGGAAAAATATAGACATAGAATATATCAGAAAAGCCCTGGATAAAATTCGTTTTGATGCCCTTACTCTAAAAGAATTTGCTACCATAGCACGTTCTCCACTTTTTGTACAAGATCAGGCTCTCAACATTTTACTTAATTTGATAAGTTTACAGCCCTAATGCATTTATGGTCCTTTCCAAAATCGATCATCGAATTTTGGACGAAGCTTGATTTATTGATTTCATAGTATTATTGGACTTGATGAAGTCCAACAAGTCTGTTTTTGATTTTAATTCATTGAAATTAATATATTGAAAATCGAAGAATACTGCGATGAAGTTTGGCTATGGTTGGTTTTAAATTTAATAATTCATTCAAAATAATTTAACACATATTTTAATTTTTTTTAGAAAATTGTTTATATGTATTGGAGAAACATTTAAAAAAAAATATAAACCAACATATGGGTTTAATTCTTTAATTTAAAAAAAAAAAAATCCCTACAAATGAAATTTTCAAATTCAGGGTTGTAAAAAATTCGCTTTTTTCCCTCCATTTATTTCGAATCAGAAATGCAAAACAGTTGCAAACCCAGTGCAAGTTCATTCTGTTTTGACACACGAAGCGATTTTGACAGAATGTGTCGACGTCATGTGACGTTTAGAGTTCACTCGTGCATTCATTCGCTAGCCGGCTGGGGCGAAATTGCATTTGTTGCTGTTTGATTAAATTAAATTAATAAGTGTAGTTAACCGAACGTTGAATTCAATAATTTTGTATTAAAGCAATACAAATATGTCATCGAATCAGTGGGAAGTTGTGACCAAGTCGCGTAAGCACAAGAACCTGGAGAAGAAAGTGGAAGCCCACACGGAGAAGAAACGTTTAGCAGCAGTGGGTCCGAAGCTGGAGGAGATTTGTGAGTTTCACATTAGGTTATTCATGTTTAGAATTACGAGTAATCATTGATTCCGATTTCAGTGCCATCCCATCAGTACCGCAGCCTCATCAGCGGCAAAGGCTCACACAATAAGGAAAACAACTCGCCGACGAAGTCCAATGGTTCCGGCAGTTCACAGAAATCAAAGTCGCCGAAGAAGAACGTCAAACAGAATGTGGTGGCGAAGGAAGCAGAGCCGAAGAAGCAGCCACAGCCGAAGGCACCGCCCAAGCCCAAGAGCCCGGAGGCTGCGCTGCGCCAAATAACACCTGTCGATTTTAGCGCGCATTTGGACCAATTGATGTTGACTTTCCCCGGCAGCGAACTCCTCTGGTTGAAAGGCGTAAGTTGAACATTTCCAAACATTTTCGCATTTTTTCCATTATTGAGTTCTTCCTTAGGTGGCCAGCTACTTGAACACCCAACTACCCTTCGATTGCGATCCCACGTTTTCGGGCAAATCGGTGCACTATCCCAGCAATTTGATAGCTCCGAAGTTGAAGAAAGCGATGCTCGATTTCCTAGACTCCATGGGCACGACGAACCTCGCATATTTCTACCACACTCTGCTCACCAGTATGGCCATGGAGCTGGCAAAGAATATGCCAATTTTTGGCTACAAAGTGAGTTCTATGCACGAATTTAAAAATAACTTGTATATAAAATACAAAATTCTATCAGTTGCTACTCCAATTGATTGGACAACATTGGCCCGAAATCTGCTCGAACAACATGGCCAAGACCGCTTTGCTAAGGAACTCGTATCAGAATCGTAGCAACGTTTGCCTGAGCATATTGTGGGCCATCGGCCAATGTGGTTATGAGAAGCTCATGGATGGTGTGAAAGGTAAAAAGCTGTCTATATTTTTTAATGAATTTGTATTTAAGTTTTCTTTGATTGCAGTTTGGCAGAACCTGATGCTACCGAATTTGGAGATGAAGAGTTACAGTAAATTTGTAGCTGAATACATCGAGAAAGTATTGAACTCTTCAGCGGATTCTAAGTAAAAACAATTATTAGCTTTCTTAGACTAAATATAATAACTATATCTTATTTATGCTAGATTAACTTTCAATCAAACCGAATTCCTCCTCACCTACAATGCCTTAAAAGCTAATTACACTGGTCTTCCGAAGGAGTGCCAGGAAACTTTGAAAAGAGCCTCGGAACTATTTCTGGTAGGTTGATGGAAAGAATTCTAATAGAATGATATTTATTGGATTTGTTGTTATGTTTTCTAGCAAAGATATATAGCTTGCTCGCCAAAGCATTCCAATCTCTTCCTCATCCTCTTCCGCGACATTGAGCATCCTGTAAAGAGTAGCATTGAGATTAATGCCTGCATCAGTTGCTTGGACAAGAGCGAGGACTGCTTCAAGGTGTGGAAGATGAACTACAAGAAACAACTGGTGCCCACAATTTTATTGCTGCGCAGAATTGGTAAGAATACATTTGAACATTTTGTTTTTTTGAGTATCTTTAATTGATTCTCGTTTAGAACAAGAATGGAATGAATCTGCTGCAGAACTTCGGAACTTCAAATCGTTCCATGAATTTTTGCTTGAGGCACAAAATCTGAACATGGAATTGGATGCTGCCAAACGACGCGACCCAAATCTTGATGAGTTAATTGAACTCGTTATCGTGAGTATAATTTAAATTGTTATTTCACTTGTTGTGGTGGTGTTTGGTTTGTTTGAGTGGATTTCCGGTAATATCTCGAAAACTGTTGAGGAATTCGAATTTTTCAAGAATGGCAATGCCTCGAAATTTAGTAGAATATTCCTGCTGTATTTTTGTGCGCTGGCAAATACTTAAGTCGCTTTCGGATGATCTTTGATTAAATATATAAATTTATTTTATTTATTTAACAAAGATAACTTATAATTAAATATTATAAGCTAAACAAAGGAAAGAGCATTAGAAAAAATATATAAATTATATATAGCCGACAAATGGAATAATTATGTATTGATAAATACGTTCGAGAAATTCAAAAATGTCATAGAATGAACTCTGATTTAACATTTGTCTGCAACCCTGAAAATGAACTCGTTGACGTTTTCCCAGTGTTGTACAACTGCATTAAACAGTGAATTTTGAATTTTTCGATGGAGCAGGGTTGTCGAAGTGTTTTTTTATTTCATGTTTGATCACAAATCCATTTTACGCATTCTGAAAATGATCTGTGTTTACACGTAATACGTTCATAGTTATAATTTAATTTTGATTCTTAATAATTGCTGTAAATCCGTGTCCGTGTTTAGAGATACACTCCACTTTTTCCATTTCACTCCACTTCTTCTGCCGAACACTTCTCCCAACAAATTTGAAACGACAACCCTGGCGAGCAGTGGCTCCAGTGACTCGCTGCAAATTGTGTGAGCAACGCCGACATTCTGGAAAATTATTTGCTTCTGCTTATATTTCTGTTAAAAAGTAATTTTCTGTGAATTTCCGTACGTTTATCTGCAAAGTCTTAATTAATTAATGAAAGGAAAGCATTAAAACAAGTGCGCAGTGTGAAAAGATAAAATATTTTAAATCCACAAAAAAGAAAATGAATGGTCCAGCGTCGCGGAGAGTTGAAAATCAGAACGGAAAAAAATTAAATATATATAGAGAGCCACAATAGATAACGAACGATTTGTCGAAGAAATGGGGATGGTATCAGTGAAATACTAAGCTACGTGGATCGAGTCGGGCGGGCAGCATCAGCAATCGAAGCCACCAGCAGACAGAGTCCGTCGTCGTCAGCCACGCTGCAACTACAACAATTGCTCGGGGCGCCCTTTGACACGGAGCTACTCGGTGAAGTCCGACGACCCGTGGGTCGGTCGGTGGTTTGCGACGGCCCAACCGAGTAACGTTGCTTTCGCCCGCTAATTATTCCATTGCGTTCAGGAGCAGTGGGACGAGGTGTGGCATGCGGCATCTAGGTGAACTCCCCGGTGCCCCCGCCGCTGTCGTGTCTCCGGCGCCGCTATCTCATTTAATGGGGCCAAGTCGCACTCGAGACATCGCCTGAGTTTCGCCGCCGTCTCGTGTAGATTGGCGGCGAGATCTTCTTCGAATCTCATTTTCTTGAGGTTTTGCGTGGAACCCACGCTCCGGCCCGCTTGCATTTGATACCGGTCTCGCACACCTTTCTCCTAGTGAGCACAATTTTTCTGTATTGATTACTTGTGCATACGTGGATTATATTCGATTCGAATGCAAGCTCATCACAGAGCCTGAGATTCTTTCTTTCAAGTGGAATTTTAATTTCACTGATCGTTGATCGTTGACAAAAAACAAAAAGAACACAAAAACCAACCATCAACGAAGCATTTTTGAAAATAAAATGTGTTATTGTTGTTTTGGACATTGCTTATAAATACACATGCTTATCAGCCGAAGCAACAACAGGCCATGCCACCGACGACAGATCGAGTGCTGATGTGTTAAACTCATAATTGGTTGTTTTATTCGCTCGCCTCTGCGTGGCAAGCTATTCGTGATTTCCACATCTACTGGACACTGCCTTCGATCCGTTTTTACCTGAATCTCGTTTTCGTTTCCAACACAAGGGGTCGATTTCCTGTATTCCCCCGTTGCTTTTATCTATGGTCCTCTTGTCGTCCACCTCTTCTCGCATTCATGTTTTGGTTGCAACGATCGTCGTTCGTCCGAATACCTTGCGTACGACGAATCATCGCCGGTCGGCAGATTCATGGCCAACGAAATGCTAACACGTGGCTCTTTCCGAATTTCTTTTCGTAACGTTCGTGTTGCGTTTTCCTTGTGCCCTCTGGACATTGAGTTTTATTTTGCTCTTTGCCGAATTTCGCAAATCTCTGGTTTCCGCGTTTCTTCCGTGAAGGGCGAGTCATTGTTGTTGGTATTTTTATCATTGTTTAAATTTAAAATTCCTCAAACGCCGGCCGGCCTCCCCGACAACCAGCCGTGCTGCGAATGATGACTTGTCGGCGTCGTTGCTGACGGCCGCTGATGACGTTTCGTTGTGTTTGGAAATATTGTAAAAATAGCCAGATAGGAATTCGCTACAGTAGTTGTAGTTTTATCGTTTTTTTTTGTTTAATTTTTCTCCTTCTCATTTGCACTTGGTTTATTGAACCCTACGCTTTTCTTTTGATATCCTCGACCGTTGTGGCGGGAGATTTTTAAACGGTTTCCTCAAATGGAATTCAATTGTAATAGTCTTAGAGAAATATATTTGTTCTTCAATTTACAAGTCATAGATATGAAATTTGTTGATAACATAATTTCACACGCCTCTTCAAATACACTTATCTTCGAAACAATTCACTGTTGAGTTCTCAATGATTGTTGGTTCTATTGGACAGACTGTAGTGTAAATGTCTAATAAAAGGTTGTGCAAATAATCAACTAGAGTAACTAATCACGTTGACCATTGATCATTTTATATCGATTATTATGCACTGCTTTGTTACAGCTTATAATTTGCCTCTGGGGCTTATTTAATCCAGTTCTGACAGGGTTCTGAGATTGATTATCTGCGTTGTATGGAAACTATCGATTTAATGAGACTTGAATTGATTGTTTTGGATAAACTCTTAAATTCTGTCGACAGTTGTATTCTTGAATACTTTTCTATCTACTTTTTTACATTAAAAAAATCATGGTTACTTGATAAGTACGAGTTATTCAATCATATATTGGAAAATCTAATGAAACATTACGTGCGACGTGTTTGGATTTCGAAATGATATAATAACAAACATACCAAGTCGATTCGCAACTAATACCTTGGACAATTCACAAACACAGGTCGACGGTTTCTCATACCGAGGCAAAACGACCACATCAGCTGTAGTTATTAAACATATCCACTTGTTATTGTGATATTTGTCATTGGCTCGGCGACGACTAAGACAACAACGGCACTGCGCATTTGTTTAATAACTTTTAGTCTTACAGTGGAAAACAAAGCACAGCAAAAAAAACAATAAAAACTTGTATTAAATTTCAAAGAAAGTCACGTATTAAAAGTCGCAACTTTCGCAGTTTTTTCATAACTTAATTAATTGAGACCCGCAGTTTTCGAACGCCAACGCAATCGGGCTAACGTCATTGTTTTTTTTTCACCTATTCAGCTTAGATTAGAAATTAAATAATATTTCGAAATGGCACAAAATACTAAAAGCAATAAGAACAAACAAACCAAACAACAGCAACAGGGCGGCAAAAAGGTAAACAATCATCGTACAAAACTCAATAAACCTTCCTTTAAGATATTCGTCTATCACTTGCTCACACTGATATTGATTCTTTGTTATTGTTTCAGAGCGTCCAAGAGAAGTCCTCACAGCAGAAGAAGAAGCAAGCCGCCGAGGAGAAGAAGAAGTGCTGCTGCTGCAAATGGGTTCTCGGCAGTATCTTCCTGATTGCTTTGATCGGTGGCGTTCTGGCCTACGACACGCAGGTCAATGGCAAGGGCGTCTTCGCGAAGTCAGCCACCGGCAAGGTGCTGAGCAACGCCGGTCTCTTGCCGCACGTCGAGAAGGCCTGGTACACCTCGATGTCGGCCAGCGCACGTGGCTACAAGTGGGCGGAGGAGCATGTGCCAGCCTACGCCAAGCCAGTGGTGAAACTCTCCTGTGATCTCTTCAAGCTGGTGCGCAACGCAGCCTGTAATAGCTTCTCCGTTGTGCGGGATTTCGTCTCGGCCAAGTTGCCAGTGGCGGCGCAATTTGTAAGTTAATTTCAACTTCTACTTCAACCTTTTTTTATATTAAGTTAATTGTTTCGTCTTCTTTATTGAATGGGAAATATCATGCTTTTTTTCATTCAAAGCTGACATCATAGCTTTAAAAATATCGAGCTCTGGCTCTTCCTAATTTCTTTTTCCCAACGGTTTTTTCTTTGTCGTTTTCTATTCGTTGTGTCTATTGTCCAGCGGCAACAACAATAGTTCTTCTAAATTATCTAGAAGATGGTAACCATAAAAGAAGCTGCGAAAAAAGAGCCCGCATTAACACAAAAAAATGAAAACCTGTTTGAACAGCTGATGATCAGCAAAAACATAATTTTTTTCTGATCATCAGCATCAGTCGAACTAGGTGCATCCATAATAAAATGCGGTCACAGAAAATTCTAGATTCAATAACTTTCACAAACTTTCTTCTCATTGAAAAGTATTTGTTAAATTGAGATTTTAACTTGATCCACTATTAATTCTATTTTAGTTGGAACAATACGTACCCGGTCTGCCCAAGAAAATCGAGGACTCGTCTGTTGCAGTGAAGAACATCTTCGCCGATGTGTTCGCCCGGAGCGTAACCTTCTTCAAGACACAAGTGCTGGTGTAAGTATATGCGAAGCTGATGATCTACCATGAAATGCTCCAATTAATTGCCTCTTTCTTTCTCTTCTTTTAGTGGCCGTTTCTCTCCCGAGAACCTGAGCAAAGCTTTCAACCAGACCCAAAATCTAGCTGCCGAATACTACAGTTTGTTCCATAAAAAGGTCGATGCCTACGCCAAGCTGAAATGATTCTAAATAATCACAACGAGAATTACAACAATAATAGCAACCACAACAGCAAAGCAATTCAACAGCAGCAACAACAACAACAACAACAACATCCACAATAGCAACACACACACAGCAACACCAACTCCACCACCACCACATAGAATATCAACAACAAATATAATGTCGTATCCCCGCGTTGTCATCTCTAGTATTTATCTAGTTTAATAGAAAAACTCAAAAGTCATGTGAGAAGAATAAATGCAAGTAGAGAGAAGGGGCGGATCGAAGCAAGTGTATTGAATGGACCTTGTATGATTTTGAAATTGTAATTTACAAAGTATCAATATTGTGTTTGTGAATTATTTAAAGAAAATCTAGAATTAATTTTTTAATTAAGTAAAAAGTAAAAAAAAACCTAAAGTGAGCTGGAACTGATGAAATATTTAAGTAAAAAACATATTTAGTAAAAGAGAAACAAAATGAAAATCAAAGTGTTGAAATCGATAATAAAATCATATAAATAAATTGTGAATGGAACGAAAGTCAGTCAGTTACTCGGTCAGTCAAGCAGTCGTTTATTTTTTTTTTTTGTTTCTTCATTTACAATTTTAGCCGTTTGTTGAGCGAAGTTTGAACTATTATAATTGCTAAAAGAGAAAACAAGCGAATGTATTTTTGATTTTATTATTATTCCATTACATTTTTTGCTCGAACGCAATGCAAAAAATGCCCCAATGTGATCCTGTAAAAATCTTTAGCACTTCCTTTGCACACACCCACACCGACAGATGAACACAGTTGATCGATAAATGTGTTTCATTTTGAGTGAACAAATTCCATCTCATGCATTTCTTCTTTTCTATTGCGTTTTTATCGAAAACATTCTATCTTTTTTTAGTGGAAAAAAATTTCATTTGATATTTGTAAATGGAAATTTTTTAAAACGAAACTGTAAAATAAAATTTTAAAAAGTATTTAATTTTTGTTTTATATTTTCAACTTTACAAAACCCAAGTTACTTTGGAACCTTTGGAATTGGGGAAATATTTATTCGACATCATTTTCGACTTCCCTGCAACATTTTCATCCGCGAGCAACATTTCTCTCGCGTGGATTGTTGTAACAATCTTGTAAAATATTTGTGGTAAAAAAATAAAAGCTTCAAATAGAAAACCTTCATTAATCTCTGTCTCATCCCCATTTACCATACTCGACCCATCCACACTCAGGCTTCGAATGATTCTGGTTTGTAAATTGTATAGAGGAAATTCCTTCTCATCTGGATTTGTCGGTCCTTCTGTCTGTCTCACCAACTCAATCGCTTCCTGCCTCTCGCACAGAAACTCTTTTTACCTGTAAGCCTCAGGTTGTTGTTCACGTGGATGTAGATGATGCTGCCTGCGGTTCAGAACTCATCATGTGCTCATAATGCGATTGTTGTTCACTTCCATCCTCCCCTTCACTCTCTCTTATCCTCCCTCCCATCCTCGCTCTCTTCCTATCTCTCTCCATATATCCTTTTAAATTAAATTCCGAAAATTCATAAGTACTCAAAGAAGCTCAACACAGACGGAAACACGGTTTGGTTGAGGCCGCCGGAATGCGTGGGGTGTGGACCGTGACCGCGGACGGCGGCCGAGTCACGTGACGGCAACAAACGAACCAGGTGGACTTTTCAATGGACCAGGTCGAGTGAGGAGAAGGAGGTCGATGAGGAGCACGAAGAGACCACGTCACGAAGCTAATCCAGTGATGACGAAGTCGTCGTCGTTTTGAATTGAAAGTTAAATCCATACAAGAACTACATTAGAAGTAACAAAAACAACAGTAGTAACAACAAAAACAACAATACTACCAACAACAACATCAACCGAATTGAGCCCAGCAACCGTCGAATTTAATCCCACGGCATGCGAACGGCATCCTCAGGAATTTCTCATTTTAATACACCCAAGCATTTAGAATTTGGGCCAAGGCCAACAGAGACGGCTGGCAGAGAGGGCGGTAAGGAGGAGGCGTGGAAAGGTTGTTGGTAGGAGGCGAGAGGTGGAGGGGCGTGGCCAGGAGTGAATTTGAAGCTAACGAAATGGGGTTGAGTGGAAGGAAGCGACCGAAGTCAGAAGTGAAGCGGAGAAAAATGGACTGACAGCAGGAAAATATTGAGGTGAGAGAATCTACGATGAGGTGGAGAGAAGGAGGGTGGGAGGCATAGTTAAGGTGGGAGGGAGACAGACAAATAGACAAGGAGAGGGAGACCCGAAACAGGTGAAGAGCGAAGGAGAGAAAGGGAAATAGAATGGATGGTGAGGAGATATGAAGGCAGAGGTGAAAACTAAGTCGATGGAGCGAAGCTGATACGAGGCCTGGATCGCGAGGCGGCCGCTGCAGCTGCAGGGAAACTTTTTTAATTTTGTCCTGGCCGAAAAAATCCATAGAAAAACTAATCAAGATAATTGGAGTATTGTGAACGCCCCTGTGGGTGTTGAGAAGGCTGTAATTTAAAGGGAAAACAGAAAGAATGAGAGAGAGAGAGAGAGAGTTAGTGAGTGAGTGAAAGAGAAGGCGATTGTACGAACGATCTGGGCATGGAAATCCAATTATGATTTACAGGTTGTTGAAGGGTCTCCGCTAAGCTGACCAAATTAGGAGCCTTTGTTTTATGGCCACCGGAAGAAAAGTGATTCGAGAGACGGAGAAGTGGAGTACGAGAGAGATAGAGAAAACGAGAGAGAAGGGTAACATGGAGGATAAAAAAACGAACCAAATCTGTTTTGATAATTATGATTTGGAAGTAGGAAGATAAAGAATAAAAAATACAAATAAAAAAAAAGTTTATAAAATTATGAACAGTTTTTTGAAAATAATATTTAAAAAATATTTGTGACCCCAATAGTGTTTTTTGTTCCGTAAAAAAATCAACAAATAAGAGAGGTAGATAAAAAAATTCGTAAATTAAAGAAAAACAATTTAAAAAAATCGATTATCACGTAATTAGTAATAATTTGTAATTGTTTGATAATAATGATAACTTGATAAAAATTTGATTTTATTATAAAAACCTAATTTTAAAAATTATATTTTTTTTATTTTGAGATTTTAAGAATTTTATATTCATTCATTCATATAATCTAAAAAATTGTTTTTAAAACATTTCAACATTGTTTATTTTACATTTCAATCCCTTTATTATTTTGTGTCTGTTCTTAACAGCTCCAAATATAATTTGTCTGTTAAATTCTTAACAGTTCTGCATGTAAGAGAATTCTGTGCATAGCAGAATAATTTTCTATTCTTCTGAGAAGTTCGAGGTCCGTTAAGCAGCTCTGTCTGTTATGTTAATACTAGAGCTATGTTAAACTGAAGCTTTTTGGGACACTTAACAGAGGATACTTTACAGAGGGGTTTACAGCGACAGTCAACCCCTTTCTCTAGCACAATCAACCCCAGTTAAATAAAAAGCCCACCCTCTTGTCGTTCAAACTGTTCCCACTTCGCACGACTTCCCCTCAATTCCATTTCCCCTCACGTGCTGGAAAAGCTCTGCTTGACGGCGAATTCGTGTGTCCGATTTTCGGACTCAGCCGAAGCATGACGACGACGACGAGGATGAGGACGATGATGATGAGGAGGACACGACGAGCGCTGGTCGGCGGCTGATTTCGCAGCAGCCGCGACCCGAGACTCAGTAGCATTTTGGTCGCGGCGCCAACGGTGACGAGGACGACGACGACGTGCGGCAGACGACGGCGATTGACGACGTGAAATCGACGTAATTTCGAGAGAAGGAAACTCGTCGTAATATCGAGAGAAGAAATCTCGAATTCATCTCGAGTGAATGAACGGAACTCGCGCTAAAATACGAAAGTCGCGCGAAAAAAGAAAAACCCCGGAATCGAGCGATTGAGCGAAGCACGTGACCCACGCGAGATGCCGCGACGACGTGAGTGAGGCGCGAGTGTATGTCGATGTGTGTGTGTGTTTGTTTGAATTTGTGACGGTGTCCGAGGACAGTTCGATCGAAAGTTTTAGTGTGTGAACGCTTCCGCTCGTTATTGTGTGTGTGTCAAAATGTGAGGATAAGTGACCAACGTCCACTTGTCCATCATTATCACCAACACTAACGTACACGACCTCACAACGGCGACAACGAAAGCGACAAGGACGACGGCGACGAGGACGACATCGTCATTGTCCTTATCCATCGTTTCCATCCATCGTTCATCGCGAGGTCACGCTGGCCTCGATGTCCCTAGATGCTTCTTATCGAGATCCTCTTGTCGTGCTGAGTGATTCCTGAATTTACTCCATATCTTGCTTCCATCTCGCTCTCTCAATCTCCCTCAATCTCTCCGTCGCTCTCTCGTTCTACGCCTTCGCTCTCGCCACGCCCCTCTTCGAAACGCATTGCGGAACCGGAAATCGCCGTTTTACAGTTTAATGCGAGAGTTAAATATGCGAACACACGCGCGCATCAGCTTGAGTTCTGTTCGTGTGTGTGAGTGGCAGTGAGAGACGACGTGTGTGCGTGTGTCTGTGTGTACTCAGCGACACTTGGCTGTGTCAATAGTGACGGCAACAACAATAACAATAACAACAACAGCAACAGCAACAAACAATAACAACAACAAGAAGCACAATAACAATAATGTTGTCATCGACATCGAGTGGAAATCGAGTTGAAGAAATCGTTGCAGCTGATTGTTGTTAATATTCGAACGTGTTGCAATTACAACAATAACAATAATAATAACAACAACAATAAGAATAACAACAAAAACAACAACGAAAATAACAACCAAAACAACAACAACTACAATAACAACAAGACACGCATCACTATTACAACAATAACAAGAATTTAAACAATAATAACAAGAGAACTTAAACAACAATAACAACAACGAGAACGTTGATTGGAATTACAACAAAAACAATGACGCTCAGCGAATTCCCTTCGAATCCATGATCATTTGTGTATTTGTGTAAGTGTTGTACATACATATAGTATGACATGTGTGTGTTATTGTATTTTTAATACGTGTTTGTATGCGAGTGTTTGTTTCTTCATCTCACTTTCTCTATTTCTTCATCTCACTTTCTCTACTTCTCCATCTCACTTTCTCTATCTCACTTTCTCCCTCTCTTTATCTCTTTCTCTCCTCTCTCCCTATGTCACTCTCCATTTCGCTCCCCATCTCCCCCTCTCTCTTTCCACCTCCTCTTCTTTCTCTTTTCCCCCCTCCCAGCGTGGTTTTGCTAAGTCATTGGGTTTTATTGCGATTGCTTCGTGGTGTGCGTTTCACATACACAAACATACAAACATACAGAAGCGCGTGTCCTTTCTGCACACATGTCTGAGTGCATTTGTAGCCATATTGGAATCTGCAATAAAATGCACACTAACACCAATATCACACACAACAACACACATAGATACGCACAGTTGATTTAGCCGTAACGAAAGTGGCAGCGACCGACAATAAAAACAACAACAACAAGAATGACAACAATAACAACAACTACAACAATGACGATGACCCTTTCTTTCCGTCCTTTGAATGTTTCCTCATCCTCCTCTTTATCCCTCTCACTCCTTCATCCTTGGTCTATTTCTCTCCCTCTTGCTCTTTCCTTCTCATTCGCTGCCTCACATCTCTTTCTCCCATCCCTTTCTCTCGTTTAATGGTCGACGTTCCGAAGTCGTTCCATTCGATGTTATATCCTGTTGTTGTTATTCTTCTTGTTGTTATTGTTGTTGCTATTTATCCTTTGATTTTATTTATTGCCTCAATACGTGCGAGGTCAGCCAGAACAAGACATTCGCAGGACCTCGATTCGCGATGGAATTTCTATTTCTTTTGATGGGATTTTCGGAATTTTGAAAAAAATTCTTAGAGGAAAATGTAGAAAAAAAATATTAAATAAATCCACAAAAGACGGATATAATTGCATGAAGTTCGGGAATCGCCAACAAGGAGGAAGGGGCGAGAGACAGGGGGCGGTGTAAAAGAGGGCGTGGCAGCCAAATGTCTTCCAAATTCATTAAATTAATCGCCAACGACCATAACTATAATTTTATATTTCTTTTTATTATTATTTTATACTTGTTCTTACTATAATTTTATGTTTATTTTACGATTCTGGTTTCTAATTGAATTTGCCAAGTGTTCAAAATTACAAACACACACTTAAAACCCACCTCCCTTAAACCCCGCCCCTTCAAACTCGCCTCCTCCCTCCCCTCGTTCTCCAATAAATCCCTTCCTCCTTTCTATTAATTTCCACGAACGACGTTTACTGCTGGCATGAATTATTGACGAATGTGCGATTTGTAATTAGCCTTTTAATTAACTTTCTTCTGGGAACACTGAGAGCATAGGGTTATCCAGTGAATTTTCATTAGTGGATTTAAAATGAAAAATCCGATTAAATATTCGCAATTAAGATATTTTTCATATTTTTCTCATAATTTACTCATCATTTTTTTTATATTTTCCTGATATTATTTTCAATATTTTTCCCATATTGTACTCATTTCCCATATTTTACTGATATTGTTACCATATTTTTCTCATGTTTACCGATATTTTTCTCATATTTTACTAATACTGTTCTAATCTTTTTCTGATATTTTTATCATCTTTTCTTATATTTTTTCATATTTTTTCATATTTTACTTATATTTTATTTTTATTTTTCTCAAATTTTTCTTATATTTTACTCATAATTTTTCATGTTTGTCAACTTTTATTTATTTTTTTTTTAAATTTTCAATATTTTTTCTAATATTCCCAGACTTCAAAACTGAAAGTTTTCAATTTTCTAAATCTCTAAGTGAAAGTAATTTCCATCAACTTAATTGTTCTTTAATACTTAATTGAATCTTTAAATTGTTTCACGAGAATGTTTTCCTTGCTTCACCATCGTTTCTTAAAGCTTTCCATCAACGGGAATGAAATTATCTGGAAGTGAATCCGAAGCCGAAGCCTCCAAAGAAGTAGAAGAAGCCTTCGAAGACAAGACTTCAATTAGAGACATCATTTAATTAAACTAAGACTCCAGTGTGAAACTACAAGTTTTCCAAGGCTGCTGGCGGAAATTGTTCGCATGAGTTGAGTCCTTACGACCTACTCTCTCTCTCTTTCTCTTTGCTTCCCTCTCTTTCTCCTCTCTATACATCTCAATCTTCCCAGCTCATACTGCGCCGCGTGCGTTGGAGCAAAAAATTAACTTAAGTTTACGACGTCACTCACGAGTCAGGAACATGCACGGAGTGTAATCAAGAAGGGGGCGGGAATGGAGGGGGCGTGGTGGTTGGAGGCCGAAGGTAAGAGGCTGTTGGGGGTTAGAGAGAAGGAGGAAGTGCATGAGCAGGAAGGAGAAGGAAGAGAGGATGAGATCGACTCCTGTGGGAGTGAGAGCAGTAGTTGGCATTTAAGTTAGCATGATGTTAAGGAGGTGAAAAAGAGAAGAGAAAAACTATTAGAAAAATCAAGAGATTGATATGGGATATAAAAAATAGTCCTGTTTCAATTATGTTGGTATTTTGAACTCATTAACGTTGATCGGGGAATGAAAAGCAACCGGGACGTATGAGTGACATGTAATTTGAAATTACTTCATTTGAATTTGCCTTCATTTCCATCGACGATCATTCTTTGAACTCTTGAATTTTCCTTGATCCTGGTTCTTCCCTTGAATCATCGTTATTTCCATCAACTATCGTCAATTTCTTGAACCTTCGACCTTTCCTTGAACTTCTGTCATTCCTTGATAAAACGTGTCCACCAAAGTTTAAAACATGAAAGTAGCATTGATTCTCCAACACTTCCCTTCATCCCAAGATCTTCCCGTGAACTTCAACCTTAGATCACCCCTCATCATTACCTTGAACTCTCAACCACCTCTCTTCAACCACCTCATCTCCACCTCTCTGACCTCAATTCAATTGACTCCTGTGCGTCGAAAACGAACGCATTTCTCTCGATCGGCCGAAACGTGCTCGAGCGAAAAATAAAACATTTATGACTTTGAATTTCAAACGGAATCGCAGCGCATTCAAATTCAAATTTCATTTCAAATACAAATGGGCCGACAAATTCATGGACTAATTCACATACAAATGTTTAGACAAATATACAGAGAAATTCATATACAACTTCACAAACAATTTCCAATTCCAACACAAAATTCATAAACAAATTCAAAGTCAGACCCAGACTCCGACTCAGGCTCGGATTCGAAAACGAAATCGAATTCGCGATCACGTCGGCCTTTTGAATCGGAATGAAATGAAATGAGATGCAAAATGAATGCGTGAGTGGGACAGGGACATGAGGGGAAGGGAGAGGGAGGACGATTTCGACCAAAACCCACAATAATAAGGACGACAAAATATACAAATACAACAACAATACTGATGATGATTGTGGTGGTGGTGAAAGAAGAAGAGTGATGGATTTATTTTAATTAAAGTGCAGTCGAACATGGAACCGATTCCAAATGAGGGAGAGGACGAGGATTAAGGGGCGTGGCAGTTGCTGATGAGGGGCCTCATTCAATATTAAAAGGGTTTGTCGAAGGGTTGGTTTGGGCCATGTTAGTGGGTTTGTGTGTGTTCTGGTGGTAATACATGTGTTGCAGCAATAATTAAGCATGTTTACCCTGGAGTAATCGAGCCTAGTTCTCTCTCTTTCTGTTCCACTCACAATCGTTCTTCTACCTCATTCCTCTTCTCTCTCCCTCTCCCTCACACTCTCCCTCTTCCTCTCACTCTCCCATCGATCCCATTCACACACACTTCGGTCGCTGACAACTAACTACAAAAACAATAACAATTGTCAACAAGAACAACAAATAGTCGAATCCCAACAACAAAAACAACAGAAACAATGACGACGACAGGAACATCTCGACAACAACAACAACATCGATGACAACAAGAACAACATCGATGACAAGAACAACAACATCGATGACAACAACAACGTTGAGAAGAACAACAATGATTTAAACAACAATGATTTAAACAAGAACATTACAACAACAAAAACAATCACAACAATGATTAGAAAATCATGAGCGCCCTCGAGTGGGCGTGTCTGTGGTTTTGTGATGGTATTACTCTATGTATGTTATTGTGTTTGTGCGCGTGAGATTTGTGTTGATTGTTTTTCTGGTTTTAAGTTTTGATTGCCCAAGGTCCTTGAAATGGGATAATTGAATGAGTGTTGAGAATTATTGAGCACACGATTTGTGAATACAATCAGGGAGTGAAAAATCCACTCATTATACTAATCAAATTTAATGTAATTTTTTAAATCTACTAATTTATCATAATATTTAATTTATCTTTTAGGATTTCTAAACAGGACAAAAGAAGAAAGGAAGGAAAAAGTCAAAATGAATAAATAAAACATGAATAATATGTGGACAGAAAATCGAATATATCGTGAAGTTGTGTAACTACGAAAAACAACAATACCAAATAAAATAACAACAATATTAAAAATCATGATAATCATGTTATTTTTAATTGAAAATAATGATGAGCATGCATTGAAAACAATGGCACAAGTGGGGAATACAAAAAAAATACTGCAGCAAAATACATAATTCCAACAACAATGGGTACAATGGTACTTCTATAATTATATAAAATAAGTTAAATAATAACAATAACAAAAATGATAAAAACAATAACAATAATGGCATCAACGATAATAATCAAATTAATGTGATTGTATTATATGTAATAACAAAAAATAATGTTAACTACAAAAACAATTACAATAACAAAAAACAATAACAAATAATAACAAATCAACATTTGTAATCAAAATACAAGAAATTTCCAACAATAACAATATAAAACCAACAACAATAATGTGCCTAATGAATGGATTAATGCGAGCAGCAGCGGTTGCAGCAACAAAAACAACAACAACAACAAATAGAGCAACAATAAAAAGAATAACAATAGCAGAATCAGCAACATCAATCGTGTTGTCAACGTTGCCAACGATGTTTTTGTTACTTACGATGTTGCCGACACTAACAACAACAACGATTGCGACGACGACGACGCGCCGACAACAACAATGGGAACAACAGCAACAATAACAATAAATACAAAAACCACGATAGGAACGAGAATATCAGTTAATGGAAAATTACAACAACAACAGCAGTATCTACATCAGAATTATCATCAACATCAGCAGGAAGAACAACAACAACAACCATTGTTACATGCTAAAACATTAGGTAAGTGTATATGTATATGTGTGTGAGTTTTCTTTTTTCTTAATAATTGTTGTTGTTACAATCAATTTAGTTTCTCCTACGATTGTAGTTGTTGTTATTTCTTGAATTATTCAATGCAATCAGTAACAATGAAAATAACAACAACCAAATAAAATGCCAAAATAATCACAATCACAACAAAAACAATCACAATTACAAAAATAATTTCAACAACAACAAAAATAATCACAACACAAATTTCATCAACAACAATAGAAATTCAATTACGTAAAAATGTTTATTGTTGCCATCGTCGATAACAGATTGTTGTTGCCAAAATTGTTGTTGGTGTTGATGTTCTTGTTGAGTTTTTTGTTGTTTTAGTTGATATTTTTGTTGTTCCTGTTGATACGTATTTCGTTTTGTTTTCTTGTTTTTGTTGCCATTGTCGTCATTGTTGTTGCATTAGTTGAGTTTTACCAGCATTAGAATGTGGCAACAATTGCAATTCACAGAAACACTCACATATTCAGAGACACATTCATACATTCACACCCATAGAAACATACACAGACATAAATTAGCTTCAAGGAACGAGAGAAAAGATGAAAAATCAAAGATACGAGGAAGTATACAAATGCAGTCACATTTAGGAACACACATAGATATGTATGTACTATATGTGTATGTATGCAAATGGAAATGTTGCAGGTTTTTCAATTGCTCCTTTTTGTTGTTGTTTTTATTGTTTTCTTTGTTGCTTTTGTTGATGATGACGATGCTAATTCTGACTTCAATCAGTGATTGTTGTGAGAGAAGCAAAAAAAGCGAGTGCAACAACAGCAACAATCACAAGAACAACAATGATAACAGCAATGATAACAACAACAATGGTAATATCAGCAACAACAACAACTCTAGCATAAGCAACAATAAAGATTCTAAGGCAAAAACAAAGACAACAACAAGTACAAATAGAAAACTGAAGCCAAAGACAATGGGACCAATCATGTTTTGAATGGAAACAGAATGTCTCTGTCTGTGTGTTTATCTGTCAGTCTGTGAATCTCTCTTTCTTTTTCTCACTCCATCTATTTGTCGGTCTATATCTCAATATGTCTGTCTGTCCATCTGATAACATCTGTGTGTGTGTGTGGGTGGATTTAAAAACCTTTCCTTGTTGATGTCGTATGAATTTCATTGAACTGGGAGCGTTTTCTCCAGCGAGACGAAACTAGTGGAGATGGGGATGAAACTGATTTGGGGAATTTTCTTGAATTTGTTTGAATTGAACAACAAACACAACAACAACAACATTCACAACAACACTAACGACAACTACACCCCCAACAACAAACGACAATTTTAAATATTCATCAAATGCTGCTCGCCAACTCGTCAACCAAGACTCAGCATCAAAACCCCTTGAGAAGAATGAAAACCCCATCGGAGTCGGGCCAAGAACCGAATTATCACCGATCACCCTGAGGTGGAGTGCGGTGAAGTGAGGTGAGCTGGAGAGTGGTGAGAGGTCGATGTGGATCCCTCGGGTTCAGTTTATCCATGAGACATCGAAGACATTGGGATCGACGTCGTGAAGCTCGCCTGGAACTTTAATGAGGTTCATGCAAAATTGTCCTTTAACTCGATAAGTTCGACGAGGAGAAGGTGATGAAGTGAAAAGGATGTGGGATGAAGAGGAAGGAAGCAGGAGAAAGAGGGTTGAAAAAAGGATATGAGTGAGGAAGAGAGAGAAAAACATTTGAAAGGAAAAGCTATTCCTGGATTTGAGGTAGATAAATCTTCCTGGAAAAGAAAGTCATTTGAAGACGAGGTGTTTTTTTTTCTCCAAAGTCAGCTTGAAATAAAAATGAGTGTCCAGAACCAGGCCTGAAGCAATTGCGGTGGCATCAGAAATCAGGTCAACAGAATTCTCACATCTCCATGGGATGTGTGGAGAGTCGAGAAGAGAATCCCTGCAGGACAGAAGGGAAACAAAACCCAACGTGAACTCGATTCGAAACCCATATTTAAGAGGAAAAGTCGCCTCGGGTCGGGTCGTGGGTTGGCCACAGAACCGGGTCAACGGGAATCCGGGTAACCATTTCACCTCTTGGTTGTCTCATTATGGCATTATGTGTGTGGTGGTATGTGTTTGTGGTGGTATATGTCTGTGTTTGTGGTGGTGTTCGTGTGGAGGTGATGATGTTTGTTTGTGTGTGTTTGGGATGAATGAAATGGAAATGGTGAGGACGTAATTTCCGGTAACGAATTAACTTCTGGCTATCTCTCTGTGGACGTTGGACACTCGATGCTCTCTTCGCTCTCCCTCTCCTCTTCCGTCTCCTCTCTCCACTGTTTTCTTTCTGCTTCCTCCTCTTCTCTCACACTCTCCATTCATCCGGTGCTTTTTTCACTCTTGGAATACTTGAAATTCCGCAATAAATTGGAATTTTAATCGATGTAAAATACAAAAACGAAATGAGGCAAAATGAAAAATCAGTCAGGATCAATTAAAATTTAAAAGTAAAAAATAAATAAAAAAACAAACACCCAAAAAGTGATTAATTAAAAAAGAAATAAATGAAATTCCAATCGAGGCAAGCGGCAATGAAAACTGTAAAAAGTAATGAGAAATGTAAAAAGCAATGAGAAAGGTGAAAAATAATGAAACATAGAAAAAGTAGCAAATGAGGTAACATTTTATGAAAAGGTGAAAAAGTAGTAAATAAGGTAAAATGTAATGAAAAAGGTTAAAAGCAACGAAAATAATAAAAGTAATGATAATATTAAAAAAGTAATGAAAACTAACAGTAACTAACAATAACTAAAAGTAACAAAAAGGGTAAAATATGTAAAAAGAAATGAAAAATGTTAAAAATAACAAAAAAGGTAAAAAATAGTAACAAATGTAAAAAGTAGCAAAAAGGTGAAAAGTACTAAAAAGTTTAAAGAGTAATAAAGAATTTAAAAAACATCAAAAAGAGGCAAAAAATAATGAAAAGGGTAAAAAATACAAAAAAGTATCAAAAGAGGTAAAAATAATGAAATGTGAAAACAAATTAAAATGAAAAATTCAATAAAACTTCAATAAAATTGGGAGACGAAGTAAAGCAAAAGGAGAAACAATTTAATGCAAAAAAAAGAAAACCAATTAAGGTACAAAATAAAAACAAATTAAAGCAAAAAATAGGTAGGCAACATTTCAAAAATGTGTTTGATTTCATTTCAAATAACTGTTTATTTAACTTCGCCGAAAGCTTAATGAGAATTTCGTGAGTGACACACAAACACACATATAAACACATATAAAATACATATACGAACTCACATACACATTCACATATACATTTACACACCCAATCACACGCTCCCGCACGCACAGTGTTTTTATTTGATTTTCGCTATTTGTTGCCCAGAGGTTCGTGCGTCATTCGTTCGGACGAAGGGAGAGTGAATCGAAGAGGGGAGGGAGAAAGAGAATGAGGTGAGGGAGAAAAAACATGCTGCAGGGCTTTAAACCTTGACGCACGCTTGATGACGTGAGAGCTTTGCCAATGATTCAATATAAATTCGATTGACCAAAACTCACAACTTTGTGATTACTCCGGAGTTTAAGAATAGCTTAAAGCAATATTCGAGATTCCTGATGAATGTTCGATTTTTAAAAATCCTCTCTAAGTTCACCTAGTTTGAGGTCATTCCTTCATTCAATCAATCGCACGTGTCCGTTCTTCAGGCACGAGGACCAAATTTAGAAGTACGTGGGTCCATCAAAAAAATAAGAAATCAAAATCAAAAATGTGTGGAAATTAATTCCAGACTTTTGGCCAATATTTATCTATTATTTAAGTCTTATTTTTCCTATATCTTTCTCTTATATTTGTCTTAATTTTCTCTTATTTTTGTGAAAATTTCTACTTGTTAATCATGTGATCAATTGCATTGAAATTGCGACCATCGCGATGGGATTGGAGATGGGCGTGGCGAGAGGCGTGGAGAGAGGCGTGGCCGTGTCGTTGTCCGTTACGTTTGTCTAATGTAAATAAAACGAATCTGGAGAATATGTAAATAACGTCGGAAGCAAGAAAAATGTGCTCTGATTTGGAGCAAATATTTGAATTTCTGATTTTCAACATCGGTCCACGTGGTTTCTCACTCTGTCTCGCTTACACGCACTCTGTCTCTCTCACTCTCTTCGCAATTTAATGGCGGTGGGCGCTTTTCTTCAAATTCAATTGCCACAGAAGAATCTGGACAAATAAATTATTTAATTGAATGCTTTCACGGACCTGCTTCGCATAAAAACATTCTTGTGATGGAGAATGCAAGAAGGAGAGGGAGAGAGTGAGCGAGAGAGAGAAGGACAGAGACAGCGAGAGAGTGAGACACAGAGAGAAAGGGGAAGATGTATTTCTACTAAGAGTACTAGAGAAATGTTCCTTTGAAGCACTGGCCAGCAATTTATGAATTTCCAAACCAGAATCTTGTGAACAATTCAATGGTTTCTGAGTTCGAAACGAGCGGCTGCAGTCGACGGTTCGGTTGAAGGACCTTCGAGAGATCCTTCGAAGGACTTTAAGCATGGACTCGATTGTTTCTGGTGAAATTATAAAATCGGAAGATCTCGAATATATTTCAATATTTATTCAATATTCAATATTTATTCAATATTCAATAAGGCAGAAAGAAATCACACAAGACGATAGAAATTACACACAAAAATAGGTTGAGAGAGAGAGAGAGAGTGCGAGTGAGAGCAAGACAGATAAAGAGATAGCGTGGGTGAAAGAGAGAGAGAGAGAGAGAGTGAGTGAAAGGGTATCAGTGAGTGAATGACTAAGTCGTTCGTGTTTAAGTGAAATTTGAAGCTTCACGAAAATAATTGCAAATAATTCCACCGAAATAAGCATTTGCTCCATCTCCCTCTGGGTTCACTGCCTCACTCACACTTCTCTTTCACTCTTTTCTCACTTCTCTCTCTTCACCCCTATCCCCTTCTCTCTCTATTTCCCCCCACTTTCCTCGCCTGAAACACACACAAATGCGACACTAAATGGCGCGCTTCATCAAGCGACGGCATCGCTGCAGCTGTGAGTTATGTGTATGTGTGTGTGTGTGTGTGTTTGAGTGAGCTCTTCTTCTTATGTCAAAGATACATATGTAACTCTAAGCGTAAATGTGTGTTTGTGTTGGAAGAAAAAGCTTCGAAGGAAAAGCTGCCAAGTGGCAAAACGTGCGTCAAATTGTGCTCCATTTTTTTCACTGGCTTTCTCTTTACTTCTCTCTCTTTCTACGACCATCTCTCTCTTCATCATCTCCAACCTCTCCTTCCTCCTCCTCTCTCTCCCCTTCTCTTCCTCACAATATTTTCCACTCTTCCTCGATTTCCTTTCTTTCTCTGGTTTATTCAAAACATGTCAGGCACGTGTCCGTCCGTCCATCTGTCCGTCTGTCTGTCTGTCTGTCTGCCTGTGTGCGTTCTGTCTGTGACCGGGTGCAACATCCTTGTCTATTTGTCTATGTGTGTATTTGCGCCTGTTTCTGTGTGTGTGTGTGTATTGGTGCTGATGGTGGTGTGACATGCGTGAGTTTGTGTTCGTGTTTGTGACACGATCAAATTAGGCTTCGCACAAAGCTGAAATAATCTCATTTTATTGCAATAGTGATTTTTCTTCTCACTCTCACCCTCTCGCTGTGTCTTTTCATCTCCCGCTATGGCGCTGACGCTCGCCCGCCATCTGACCACGCCCACCTCCCTCCAGCTCGGAACCACGGAGCAAATAATTGATTTAAGCTGTTGGTAGTTTTAGAAATTGCTTTTATATGCTTTTGTTCATTCTTCTTCTTGTTTATTCTTATTTTTATATGATGTTGTTAGTTTTGGTTTATTCTTATTTTTTTATATGATGCTGTTATTTCAATTTTTGTTTATTATTGTATTTTATCTGATTTTGTTTGTTCATGTTTTTCTATGTTTTCGTTGATATTTGACTTTGTTTTCATCCTCGGTTTATGTTATTTCTGGTTGTAGTTTGCCTGTTTTTCCTTTCTTTATTTATATAGATTTAGCAAAAGCTAGAAAATCTGAGCCTATTGGAATGTGAATAAAATTTAGTAAAAAAAATAGAAAATTAAATAAAAATATTTTTTTTTTTAGCTAGAGGTAAAATTTTCATATTTTAGATATTTTATTTTACCTCTCTTACGATGATAATTTCGCATAATTTTCAAGAACACCGAGTTATTATAAAAAAAAATTTAATTTGTATGAACATTTTAAATTTTTATGAAAATTAATTTTGAAATTTTATGAAAGCTTCATGAAAATTTTGATAAAAATTTAGATTTTTGGTAAAAATTGGATTTTTGGTAAAAATTGTTTTTTTTGGTAATAATTTAGATTTTTGGTAAAATTTGAATTTTAGGTAAAAATTTGATTTATAGTAAAAATTTGATTTTTAGTAAAAATTTGATTTTTTTGGTAAAAATAGAATTTTAGGTAAAAATTTGATTTTTGGTAAAATTTTGATTTTTGGTAAAAATTGAACTTTTGGTAAAAATTGAATTTTTACCAAAAATTGGATTTTTGGTAAAAAATCGATTTTTTGGTCAAATTTTGGCGAAAATTTAGTTTTTTGTTGAAATATTCGATTTGTTATGACAATTTCGGAATTTTATATTTTTATAACAAATCTGATTTTTCTGAAAATTTTGATTTTTTATAAAAGTTGAATTGAATTTAATTTAATTAAATGAACAAATTCTTCAAATTAATTAAATTAACAAATCATTGAATTTAAGAATTTAATTGAAATTAACAAATTAAGTTAATTTTACGAAATATACGAAATTAATAATGTGAAGAATTATAGGAAGAATTTTAAAGATACAGGAGTAAAATAGTGTCGATGGAGAGAAAAAACGTTGAGAAGGGAGCAAGAGAGAGGGAGAGGAAGATAGAGAATGACAGGTGGAGGCAAATAAGTCAGTGCACTAATTTGCCACAAGAGCGAGGAAGGTGGTTGTGTCGAGTGAGTGAGGGAGAGGGAAGAATGAGGAGAAAGTGGTGAATGAGAAGAGTGTGAGTGGGAGGAGAAGGAGGACAGCAAGAAGAGGAATGAGAGGGAGAGATTCCGGAGAGGAAAAGCAGAGGAAGAGCATCGGACCTTGTTGGGAATGCCTTTATACCAATCACACAATAAATGACTTTGCAGACGAGCATATTCACACACACACACATGCATGCCAACACCCACACACGTTCAGGCCGATAGTCCAACCGGGTGGACAGACATACCACACGGTGGACAGACGGACAGATGGATGGCCGGACAGACGGACGGACGGATGGCCAGAGGGATGCCTGGAAATGGTCGGCTGCAAATGTTGCATAACTATTTGATTTACGATTTAGTGGCTTCCGGCGCACATTCAGACAGGAGGCTGTTCGAGAGAGAGGGAGGGAGAGAGAGAGAGAGAGATGGGGCAGAAGAGAGAGTGAGAGATAATGAAGGAATAAGAGGCAGGAAGGAAACGAGTGAGCTCGAGAGAAAGAACGAGAGATCGAAATGGAGCCAAGGAGATTGTGGGAGAGAGAGGTCAATGATATGAGAGAGGAAGGACGATGAAATGCAGAGAACGAAGAGGAAGCCAAGGACCTGAATTTGCAATCCAGGATCATGGGGCGTTTGAATCAAGAGGAGGGCGATTAAGGGGCGTGGTCTGAGGTGAGTTGAGTTGAGGCGAAGCGAGGGAGAGTGAGAGAAAACAAGGGCCGAGAAATATGTTCCAATTACACCGAGCTGTGCGTTTGTTCGTCCGTCCATATTTCTGTCTGTCTGTCTGTTCGTACCTCCATTTGTTCGTCCGTCCATCTGTCCGTGCTCTCGTCTGTGTATGAATTAGACTTCAGTGGAGTTTCTTGCGGTGGAATTTGTTGTAATTGTGGTCGTTGTTGTTGTACTTATCATCGTAGTCATTGTTGTTGTCGTTGTTGTTGTTGTTGTTGTTCTTGTTGTCGTTGTTGTTATTATCGTTGCTGTCACTTGTTGTAATTCTTGTTGTTGTTGCTATCACTGTGGTCACCGGTCACCGTTTGGTGGAGGATTTCAAAAGTAAATTGCGGTATCTGAACGGTGACAAAGACCTCATTCTCACACGCAGAGGTAATAACGATAACCACAAAGGCAACAACAACAATAATAACAACAAAAATGACAACAACAACAACAATATTTACAACAACAATAACAACAACAATATCTACTACAGGAATAACAACAATAATAACAACCACAACAAATAAAATAGAGGCGTCAACAACAAATAGTAGTAATGACAACAATAACAACAACAAGAACGATTCCAACTACGAACCATGCAAAACATGAATATCAACAACAACAATAATATAAACAACAACCTGAACTAAAACAATAACAAGTAGAACAATAACAACAACAAATACAACATTAATGCTTCTACATAAATTCAGCAAGTAAATTTAATTTCACTTTTTTCCCCTTTGTCCCTTTTCCCCACTCTTTTTTTATTTGTCTTCCTTTTGCCCTTTGACTACTTCCTTCTCTCTTTTACTCTTTCCTCCTCTCTTTCACTCCTTTACACCATTTTATTCTCTTCTTATCCTCTCTCACCCTTCTTCATTCAATGTTTCTCATTCCCTCTCTCAATTTTTCTCTACCTCCATCCGTTCCTTTCTCACTATGACCCTCACCTTCCATCTCTCTCTCTCTCTCGCTATAACCCTCTCTCTTTCATTATGACTCTCTCGCTCCCTCTTTGTCACCACAAAAAAGCGCAAACACAAAAATACAAATAAAAAGTTGAGATCCAAGGGAACGAAGGCGATGAGGTGGGGACGATGGAGCAAAGGACGCCCGAGCATAATTTATTACAAATCTTATTGCAACGCACTCACACACACACAAACACATCCATACACACATATAAACCCATACACTCATATATAATCCGCATAAACCCCTACGGCAGGCAGCAGTAGAACGACAAAAACAACAACATCAATAACACATACAACAACAATAATATCAAAAACGTCAACAACAACATCGACATTATCAACAACAACACCAACATTATCAACAACACACACATACAGAGATATAACGATATGCATACATATTAACATGGGGACAAACACATCTAGAACGCATGAATGTATGTAGAATGCACATAAATACAACAACAACGAAAACAAATACCAGTAATACTCACACACATACACTCATGCGTTGGTTATGCGAGCAATAACCATATTGCGGTTATATTTCCGGTTTTAAGAGTTATTTCCTGTTTCCGGCTTCCTGTTTGCTTCTCGTTGTCATCGTCGCCGTCTCCTTCAATTTGTTTCTCTCTCTCCTCTTCTTCTCTCGTACTCAGTGTCGCTCAGTATTTCTCATAATATCCCGCTCTCATTCGTTTACCCTCCCTCTCTCGCTCTCTCTCTCTCTGGCCGTTCTTTTCTTCATATTTTGCTTGATATTTTTCACTTTTTCTTAATATTTTCGCCCTTTTTACTTATTCTATTATTCTTTTATTAAGAAGATCCATCTTACCCTAAGTCTTCTTCTTCCCCTTAGTCTCCTTCTTCTTCTTTCCTCATCCTCCTTGTTGTGTTTGTATTTGTGATTATAGTTTGTTGTACAACAATCATATATTTACAGTTAAGCTTTGCCACCACTCTCGCATCTCTCTCCGTCACTCACTCTAACACCGAATCCCTAAAGAGACAGAGACGTTCTCTTCTCTCTTTCACCCTTCTTGGTCTCTTCCGGTTTAACTGCCGCTGTTTGTCGCTGTTTTTGTTGTCTCGCTTTGTGTGGAAGTTAAATAGAATAGAAAAAGTAAACAAAGTGAAAATCATAAAAATAAATACGACAATAACAATAATAAGATTACGCAGTTGGAAAAAAAAAATAAAAAATTAACAAAAAAAACTGAAATTAATAAAAACAACAAAATATTGGCAAAAAATTAGTAAAAACTGAAAAAAGAAAAACAAAAATATTAAACATTAAAAATAACATAAAAAATTCAATTACCAAATAACAGCAAAAACACAAAAATCGACAACTACAAAAATAATAGAAACAAAAAATACCAACAACATATAAAAAAAAGAGCAAAAACTATAACAAAAAATAAACAAAAACAACAAGAACCGAAACCTAAAAATAACAGTTACAAAATAGCAAAAAAATAACAACTACTACAAGTATAATCATAAATATGTAACAAGGAAAATAAATAAAGAATAACAAAAAGGAACATCAACAACAACAAGAAAATCGATCAGAAAAAAACAATGGAACAGAGCGAGAAAGACAATGTGTCTGAAAGAGTGAGTGTGTGTGAGTATATGCAAGTTCTGGTGTGTGTTTGAGTTAAAATAAGTAGTGTGCCATTTTTGTGTTTGAGTTGTCAGCTTCATTGTCTTTTTTGTCAAAAACAAAACAAATTGAAAGAAACTTTTCAGTCGTCAAAAGACGACTAGAGCGTGGAAAGAGTGAGAACGAGAGTATTTCAGATGGAAGATGTGGTAGAATAAAAGAGAAGGAAAGAGAAAATCTTGAAGCGAAGAAGAAGGAGAAAACGGGGAGGAGACGGAGGAGGAGAAAAAGGAGGTAGAGGACGTAGACGAAGGATTGCAGGATGTTCGGGTCATGTCGTGACTTCAAGAGCTGAAACGATTAAACAGCCATTCCAAAGAAAAACACCAGAAAATGATTGCTTCGATGTCCGACTATCTATCTGTCTGTCTGTCTGTTTGTGTGTCCGTTTATGTGTCTGTGCCTCAAGTATCTTTGTGTCGGGACACATGTATTTTTTAGTGTATTTGTGTGTTTGTGAATTTTTCATTTCATTTCGATAGAAATGATTTTTATATGTTTTTATAGATCTTATATTTTTTGCTCATATTTATTTCCTTTTTTTTACGATTTCCATCCTCTATCGATTGGAAAAAGATTCATCCTTTTGGGTTAAAATCGCTCATGAGATATTTTACTTTCACTCGGAAATCGTAAGAAACTCGTTAGAGATTTGATAGCGTGTATTTGAGTGCCTGTGTGTGTATGTTTACATTTGTATTTGTATGGGTGTCACAAACACAGACGTTGGGTTGAGGGTGGTGGAGGAAGTTGAGATGGGCGTCGTATGAAGAAGGTCTATTCCGGAAATCTAAGTGGGTCAAGATGGAAAGGAAAGAGACAGAGAGAAGGAGATGGTTGTGAGAGAGAGAGAGAGAGAGAGAGAGAGAGAAAGAAGAAGGTAGAACAAGATAAACAAATAGACATACGGACATAGACTGGGACAACGATGGATCAACGAGAGAAGGAGAACGAACCCAAGGTAGATCGAAAACAAGAGACGAAGAAGGAAAGAGAAAATGATACAAGGAGTATAGTAAGGAGAAAGATAGAGAGGAAGATATTTATGATAGAATCTGAGAAAGAAAGAGAAATATGAACAAAATTTAAATCAAAAGATATGTATGCAAATAGATAGATCTTTGCAGGAGACAGAAGAGAAATTTCAAGATGACATCAAGATATGTAGATAGAATGAAAAATAAAGGCAAAAGAGCTCAAGAAGTGTAGTTATAGAGTGAAAGAGAGAGCAAGAGAGCGAGAGCAAGTGAGAGACAGAGAGAGTGAGTGTATAAATATATAATGGACAAAATGAGTGATAGACAGACGAAGTAGCAGACAGATTGTTGCAGACGTCAACGATTTGGGCATGAAATGGAAATTTCGAAGGAATCACAAACCGAGAAGTGTATTTAAAAGAAAACTGATAGAAAGAGAGAGATAAGGAGAGAATGGGAGTGAAAACGAAAGAGTTAGAAAGTGCCAGTTAAGAGGGATTCAAACTGATGAGCTAAATAAATGACCAAGAGGCGAGCACATGGAATGACAAATGAACTTACAGGCAGGCTGTTAATCAAAAACTGAGCCAGACAGACAGAAGGATGACGGGAGAGAGAAAGAGAGAGCCAGACAGATAGAGAGGGAAAAACGAGTGAAAGGAAGATGAGAATTTCAGACAGAAATGTGTGACATCCACAGCCAGACGATGAAAAAGTCAGACGCTCTTCAGGGACTCGATGGGCAGACATTTCAACCGAAGAATGACCTTGGAGACAGCGACCACGCCCATGCCCTCATCGACGACGCCCACTCTCACTCCCTCCTCTGCCTCGCCGCTAACGTGCAACGTGTCTGCGAATTAAGGAGAATTATTAAGACCAAGATATCCCGCAAAAGAGGACGATGGAGACAAAGGATGTCGACGAAACAAAGAAACGGCGACCAAGGGAGATCGAGAGGGAGATAAAAAGGGAGAGATAGAGAGTCAGTGGGAAAGAGAGAGATAGAGAATATCCCCCCTCTTCATGAAGAGGGAGGAAACGCCTGCTGAAATGCAGTTAATTTTGAAATTTATAATCTTTTAATTGCGCGGCCAAATGTCCTTTTTGTCGTCGTTATGAAGCGAGTTGAGACGAACGACAAGCGACAAGCGTTACAAAGAACGAGTGAGGTAGATAGAGAGATCGAGCCAGACGCTGAAACTCTTAAAAGAGTTGGGGGGAAGTTATTAATTAATGAGCCGCTTGTTGGGAACTCCTTCCACTTTGAGTGCATGAGTCGATGGATGAATGTGTATGTGTGTGCCAGCGTCTGTGTGTGTGAAAGAGAAGGAGGAGCCAGCGCCGTGTCGTCGCAGTTTAATTAGGCGAAAAGTTATAAAATCTTTTTAACTACACTTTTGCCGCAGTCGCCGCTGCATTGAGTACGAAATTTGTTCGCCATTTGCTGGATTTTACGGCGCCATTTTCCTCATCACCATCTCTCGTTCGTTGGCTCTTGGTCTCCATCTCTCTATCCACATCCTTCTGTCTCCCTTTGTCTCTCTCCTTCTTTCTCTTTCTAACTCCCACCTTCTATTTTTCTTCCATTTCGTCGACTAATCGAGATTTCGACTCGAATTTGAAATGGGAAGAAGTTGGAGAGAGCAATTAAAATTTTCATTGTATACTTAGGGGCATTGGGACCGATCGAAACGATGAAATACAAAATGTCTATTCATCGATTTATGTCGGAACCGATTAAAATGTGGACAAAGAGGAACAAGGAGAGGTCCAGAGAGAAGTTTTTGGAGTTTTCTCGTCCGGAAAAACAATTTGTTGCATAGCTTTAGGCGGAAACAAAGGATCTTTTGATGAACAGATTGACATTGAGACTGAAGATGAAAGTCAGGTGAGAGGGAGAACGAGAGAGAGAGAGACGGTTATAGTGAAAGTAAGACAGAGGGAGAGGGAGAAAGAAAGAAAGAGAGAAGAATTAAGAGATAGCTATGAGTCTTAAACAAACAATTGATATTTTTCATTGCTTGCCTTTAGGCGCTAAGAAGATGTGGTCACTTCAGCGGAAAATGAGAGAATAAATCTTCGAAGCTTCCTCAAAAAAATTAAGGAGAATTAAATTTCTCTGTGATTGATTGTTTTTATCGCAAGAAAATACTTTAAAAATAGCAAAGCCAAGGAAATTGATTTTTGTCCATGAAAGAAAACAAGGCTTAGAAGATTTTATTTATCTGCTGAACCAATATTTTCATCAATCCAAATCATGCGCTCAATTGGAGAATAACAACGAACACAAAGAAAACAATGAGTGGAACCATAACAATAATAGAACAAAACAAATAGAACAATAACAAAGATGATGATGATCACAGAATGATTAAAAATAATAAAGATTTTCTACGGCACCTGCGCGAGGAATTGATGGAAGGATAATAAACAAAAGATAGAAAAAAGAAGGAGGGAGAGAGAAAGAAAAAAGAAAGAGATAAAAAAAAGGTAAAAAAAGTTGAAAAGATAATATAAAGAAATAAAATAGATATTAAGCTGAGAGAATGAGTGAAATTAAGCAGAATGAAAAATATAAGGACGAAGAAACGTAGTTGAAAATTAAAGTCGATGACCTCGAAATTTAATCTCTAAATTTCTTTCTAGTGAAAAACTCTCCTTCCTCTTTATAATTTTCCAATTTTCTTCTTTCCTCCACCCTCCATTCCTTTCAATCACTCTTCGTCCTGCTTTCAATTTCACTCAATTTTTTCCATCCCTCGGGAGATAAGTTTTTTTTATACCCTACACCCTGTGGGTAAGGGTATATTCATTTTGTCCTTCCGTTTGTAACGCATTAAAGGAGAGGTCGTAGGTATGGAAAAGTATATATATTCTTGATCAGCGTCACCTCCTGAATCGATTTAGCTATGTCCGTCTGTCTGTCTGTCTGTCTGTCTGTCCGTCTGTCTGTCTGTCTGTGTGTCTGTGTGTCTGTCTGTGGAAATAGATTTTGTGAAGAAACGGTAAGAGATACTGACTTGAAATTTTGGATTTAGTATTTCTATATTAATAAGCTACTTGTATGTAAAAATGGACGTAATCGGTCAACGGACACGCCCACCTCCCATATAAAGCAAAAGGTTTATATGGGATATCTGGTGAACTAT
This sequence comes from Coelopa frigida, assembly GCA_017309665.1. Taxonomy (NCBI): domain Eukaryota; kingdom Metazoa; phylum Arthropoda; class Insecta; order Diptera; family Coelopidae; genus Coelopa; species Coelopa frigida. Next base: position 15,537,202 of record CM029565.1, read on the forward strand.
GGTATATATCGAGATGAAATTTTGTGTGTGATCATGTTCCACTGATACGAGTTTAAAAGACAAAAATGGAAAACATCGCCCATCGGACACGCCCACCTCCCATATAAAGCAAAAGGTTTATATGGGATATCTGGTGAACTATGGTATATATCGAGATGAAATTTTGTGTGTAATCATGTTCCACTGATACGAGTTTAAAAGGCAAAAATGGAAAACATCGCCCATCGGACACGCCCACCTCCCATATAAAGCAAAAGGTTTATATGGGATATCTGGTGAACTATGGTATATATCGAGATAAAGTTTTGTGTGTGGTCATGTTCCACTCATACGAGTTTACAAGTCAAAAATGGATAACATCGCCCTCCCATATAACGCAAAAGTTGAATATGGTATATATGATAAACTATGGTATATATAGAGATGAATTTTTGCGTCTGATCATGTACCACCGATACCAGTTTACATACTAAAATTGACAAGCTACAGCTCAAAAGCTACAGCTCAATGTTGGATATGGTAAACCATATAGACAGTTATTAGATTAAATATTGCTACTAAGAGTTCCCAAGAATCAAATGGAAAATATCTCTTATAGGACACGAGCACCTTCCATACAAAATCGTAGATCTACAAGAAATCCAACTACTTTATGGATGTTATTAGCTGATGAAAGGTGGGAGTGAATCCAAGAAGAAAGAGACCACATCCAACTGAACCTCAATGGACGCCCATAAAAATTGATTATATCTTTTCAATATAAACGTAATGAGCAGGTGACGATTGAGAGAATACAATCCCTGCTGATGGGATCACAATCCACAAAAGTCAGGGAGCTACATATTTCCAAATGGCTGTTCATCTTCAAAGTGGAATCAATCACGCGGCACTATATGTTGCTTATAGTAGCGCAGCAAGTACTTCTGGACTTTATATTGTTGAAAATTTCTACCCTCCCAAGTCTGTTGTTGAATCAGATTTTGTCTGCATTGAAATGAACATCTAAAATAGGAAAAGCAACTAAAGGCACATTATGATTTTATGGCACACAAAAAATCATCGATTCAATTATTCTTCCATAAATTGCTGAGCTTTTATTCGCACTTTCAAGATATTAGCAATGGCACAATGCTGCAAACACCAGAACTACTTCGTTTTGTAGAAACATGGGCCCCTATAAGATTCCTAACTTCACTCTTATTCATAGATTAGACAATCGACACAAAAAGGGTATAATCGTGTTGGAATACGAAAATAGCTTCAAATATATAATTTCTCTTTGAAAGAGGCCACAGTTGTGAAAATCGCACAATGTTATGCTTCGTCCACTTTTCAATTTAAGCTCACTTTTTGTTTGTTGTTGCAGTGGATTTTTATTTTCGTTACACTTCATTGTTGTTGTTGGTCATTCTCGGAATTGTTGTTGTTGATTCGTGAAATTGCTGTTGTTATTGCTTTTGTATCGATTGCCCGGATGTGAAAAATTTGGTCAAGAGGTCGAATGGTGCCGTCGACATCCCTTCGGTTTTTTGTTGTCTCTCTCTTTCTCTCTCTCTCTCCCGTACTTCCTTCTCCCTCCACAAATTGTCGGTCAATGTTGATGAATTTAAAAGGGCGACGGACGACGACGGGCGGAAACCGGAAGTTGCTAAAGACTTCCGGTCGGAGAAGTGATTCTTTTGTGGAGAGAGGGAGATGAATATGAAGGGAGAGAGAGAGAGAGGGGGGGGGGGGAAGGAACGAAACAGAGTAGGGGAACGAAAGAGATGAACATGGAGTGGTGATAAAAGCGTCGACGGAGAAAAGTTGGCGCTGAACCGATTTTTATTGCGATTGTTGGCGACTTTCGAGACTTCGTTAAGGGTCGTCGCTGAGTGGCCACGATGAGTGGACAACATTGATGAAGTTATGTGTCCGAGATTTGACAATGTCAATCATCAGACTTTGATATCGCAGTGAAATTACACTTCGACATCGGATTGACATCAGACAGACATCAGACGGACATAAGAGTGACATCATAATGACATCAGACTGAAGGAAATCACTCAAGAAACAATTAGTGAATATTGAATTTTCGAATATTCTGAAGTCAGACAGATGAATATCAAATACATTTTTCTAGTTTTCTTTATATAATTTAATTTAATTTTTCTTTATATTTTGTTTATTTTTTTCCTTTAGATATATTGTAATTTAGTTTTTTTTCTCTATATTTCTTTATATTTTTATTTTTTCTCTTTTTTTATATTTTAGTTTTTTCCTTTACATTTCATTTATTTTTTTTCTATTTTTCTTTACATTTTTGGCATGATTTGATATAGATTGACATCAGAGTGACATCACAATGACCTCAGAATGAGATCAGAATGAAGGAAATCACTCAAGAAGCTGTCCGAAGACTCGTCATGCAGTCGATAAACTTCGGAAAATAATAAAAATTTTAGTTCCAATTAGTGAAGAATGAATCTTCGAATATTCCGAAGTCTGTCATGAGGAATGAAGATGAATAATAAAGATTTTTCTTGAGCAGAGTTATATAAAAATTTTTATTAGCTATTTATTTTTCTTTTCATGGTAATTTAAATGTTTCTTTATTTTATATTTACATTTTTTATATTTCATTTTATAATTTAATTTTTTATGTTTTATTTTAATTTTTTTTATATTTTTCTTTATCTTTCACATATTTTTATTATTCTTTATATTTTACATTTTATTCTCATTGTCTTTCTTGTCTTATTAAATTTCTTCTTATATTTCAGAAACTATTTATTCCCAAAACTATGTCTGATTCGGATCATATTTCTCTGTCTGTTTTTTACATGCCTTATTTTTTCTCTCGTCTTCCTATTTTTTAAAGTTGCTCAATTCTCATATTATCCTCATGTTAATCCATGAAAATCCCTCATTTTTATTTGTTCTTTGTGTACATTAGTTCTTCTTATTTCTTTATTTTCGTTATTAGGTATTCAAATTAAGAAATCTTCTGAATATCTTACTCCTTCTTCAACAGTTATTGCTTTTCCTAATTTAGATTATTTGTCCGAGATATTGTTTTTGCTCTCCTTTTTCCCATTCTCAATGTTATTGTTTGTTTTGCATGAAAATTTTTCTCTTCGGATTTGTATTTACTTCTTGTTTCTGAGCCCTTTGCTTTCTTTAGCCTACTCTATGGTAAGTCTTCTTTTGCCTTTTTTCCCTTTTTTTCTTGCATTCTTTCGAGAATTTTTTGCTCTAACTTTTAAGTTCATTGTTAACTTTTTTTCCTATTTTTATATTCTTTTTACTCATTTTATTTAAAATTTCTTCCTCTTTCTGTTGGCTACGTTTCTTTCTTTTAAATCAATTTTTCTCTTTTTGCTCACTCACATTTTCTAATTTTTGTTTTCAGTTTCATAGTTTTTTCTTTTTGCTATAGGCTATTATTTTTTAATTGTTTCCTTCCTCTTTTATTCGGTTCTCTGTTTTGATTTTTTGGTCGATATTCAGTTTTTTTTCAGCCTTTTTGCTCGATTTTAAACTTTTTGTTTCCATCAACTTTTTTTAAATTTGCTTATTTCTCGACTGTTTGCTCGTTTTACATTTTTCCCCTTTTCAAGTTTTAGTTCCCTTTTAAAATGTTTCCCCCTTTTCATCTTTTTGCTTCGTTTTCTACATTTCTTTCTTTTTTCAACATTTGGCTGCCTTTTCTCTACTTGGCTCACTTTCGCTATTTATTCCATTTTCTCTCTTTTGGCTTCCTTTACTCCATTTTTGTTCCTTTTTGCACTTTCCTTCGTCTTCTTCTCCTCCTAACCGTTTTTACTTTCTGCCCTGTGACCTATTAAAATATTACAACCGTTTTTTTCCTTCTTCCCCAAATGACGACGAATGCTCAGAAAAATCCTTTCTTTTCTTTTTCTTCCCTTGTCTCCTTTTCCTTCGCCTTCCTTCGTCCAGTGATTGTACAAAACTGTAGTTGTTTTTGTTATATTTCCTAGGATTTCTAGTCATGTTGTTGTTATAATAGTTGTTGTTCAACTTTTTGTTGTTCTTATAATTGTTATTGTTGTTATACTATTTGTTGCTATACTTTTTGTTATTGTTGTTCGAGTTCTTGTGAACGCGAAAAGTACGAAAAGTGGAAAAGTTTCCTGTTAGTGATATTATTTGGCGCGCGGTGGACATCATCATGATAGATTGTGGCCCGTGAATCGGTGCGGGTCAAACGAGAGGTCGGTGGGGAGGTCAAGAAGACCCGTGAGAAAAGGAGAGGAGAAGAACAAAAAGGATCGAAGCCGACGTCCTTGAGAAAAGGATTCGTTATCTTTTCGCAGGAATATAATGGTAGAGAGAGAGAGAAATAGTGAGGGAGAAACTGAGAGAGGGAAAGTGAGACAGAGAATGTTAGAGAGAGGGAGCTATCGAGAAAGGGATAGTAACAGCGAGTAAGGGAGACAAGAGCGAGCGAATGAAAAACGAGAATAAAACGAGAACAAGAGAAATAGATTGAAGATAGCGAGGAAGGAAAACGACGAGAAGGCGTTGAGAGTTCACGAAAGTTAGGTGCGACAAGATCAACTATCGAGAGGCAGGTGAGGAAAGAGATGGGGAGAGTGAGGGAGAGAGAGGAGGCAGAAATAATAAGAGCAAGAGTCGAATCGACCCCGAAGGCAGAAGCAAAAGTTACGCCGAGCGGAAAGTCGAAGGAGTGGCCAGTCTTTGAATGGAACCAAGAACAAAGGCGTCGAGCAAACGAAATTCAAGGGACAAAAAGTCGTTGCATAGTTTCGGGAAATCAACCTCATCCCTATCCTCCCACTCCATGGTTCAACATCCCGCGGAAGGAGTGAGGGGGAGAAGGAGAAATCGGAAGGTGATGATGGAAAAACAAAGAGGCAAAAAACCGCAGGCAAACCGTTCAGCTGGAAAATTCGAAAATGGAAATGCGAAAATGTAGGGAAATTGTGAAAGTCCAAACTAGGGGAAGAGTGTGAGAAGGAGATGGTGACGGGGAATAGGAAGAAAAGGAAGGGGAGGAAAAATGAGTGAAAGGGAAGAGAAGAGAAGTTGCTGCAGGAACAAGAAGGAGAAGCGGGGAGTGAAAAATCCCCGAGGGCCTCTCATTTGCTTTGAATTTCGTTCTCTTCCTCTCTCTCTCTTTCTCACCGGAATTTCCGTCTTCTACTTCTTCCTTTCCTCCTTCCTCTTCTTCTCTTCTCGTTGTGAATTCAATTTGTTGCTCGTAAATAGTTTGGTTTTCTCTGAATTGTTCTTGTTTTTATGTTTGGTTGTAGTTTTGTCCTTCTTGTCATTGTTTTGCCTTTTGTTTTTAAAGTTGCAACAGTTGTTGTTGTTTTGTTTCATCCGTAATTGTAGTTTTTGCTTTTATATCTGAAATTTAAGTTGTTGCTTTCATTTCCTATGTATTCTTGTTGCTTTTATTTTCTTAGTTATTTTTGCTATTGCTTTTATTTCCATATTCCATCGTTATTGTTGTTGTTGCTATAGTGAATGTCATTACCTTTATAGTTGTTGTTGTCGTTAGTCATGCTGATTTTGATTTCCTTTGTTTTTGTTTTCTTTGTTCTTCTTACATTTCTCTCCCTTATAATCAAAGTTTTTCCACCTCAGCGAAAACCATTGAAACTTTATATTTCTCTCCCCTTTCACTCGCTTTCTCCTCCCACTCTTCCTTGTTTCTCATCTCCCCGCGAATTCCTTTGACTTGTCTCCGGAAATCCATTCATTATTTCCACTTCTCAATTCTTCAGTCGTTGGCGAAATCGATCTGTTCGATTGGGGGAGGGGAGAAGAAAAGAAAAGAAAAGGGTTCTTCTCAACTTTTTCCTCACTCTCTTTTTTCTTCGCTCTTTTTCTATCGATGTCTTCCTCTTTTTCTTCTCTATCTGTGCATCTCTCCATTTCTATAATGATTTTTCTCTCTCTGTAATGATTTCGTTCTCTCCTTCACTCGGTGAAAATACTTTCGTAGGAGTCAACAAAAATCCTTCGACCTCACCTCACCTGAGGCGAGTCCAAGCAATAGAAGTTCGTGAATTCCGAGGAGTTTTCAGGAATTTCACTTCTTGATGAAGGGCATCGGCATAGGTGTGAAGGGGTTGTGAATAAGGGATGAAGAGGGAGTGAAAATGTGGTGAAGTATGGGGAAATAGTTTGGTAAAGAGGGAGTGAAAGAGAGAAGATAAAAGAGGTGAGAAAAGTGAACTATGAAAGGAAAGCTCTTCATTGAAGGTCGATACGAACTCGCCTGAAACTTTTAAACGAAATCTTAAAGCAAGATTTCCGTTTAATTTACATAAAAATGTCCTTCTTTCTAATCTTCCTTTCTCTTTCTCACTGCTTCCAACCTAATTCATTTCGTCCAACCTTCTTTTTCTCTTCCTAATCTACTTTCTCTCCTTCCAACCAACTTCCCTTATGGAGATTTTCAATAAAAATTCAGTTTTCTCCCAAATTGCACTCAATTCACGGTGGTCACGGTGGACGAGGGAGAAAGAGAGGCGACGTGGGAGGGAGGGAGTCTGAAAGAAAGATGAGGCGACACTTGCAGCCATCTGTCTTCGTCCATCCATCAGTCACACTCTGGCGATTGATATAGATGTTGTTGGTTTAGGTTGATGGTGTTCATCTTCTTCTTGTTGCTATTGTTGGTTTTTGTTTTTTTGTTGTTATTGGTATGTCCCTTGTTGTTGTAATAATACCAGTGACTCAGTTTCAGCTGCTGGTGGAAATCAATCCTCGTGTCTGTGGCGAATCCTCGGCACGTGACCGGGTTAATTTCAAGTTTTCGAGAGTTTTCGATCTCTTTGCGATGCTCGTCCGGCTGAGCTGAGGCTTCAGGATGCGGTGGGCGACGATGGGGTGTGTGAGTGGTGGGCGTGTCCAACCCAGCCCCAAACCGTCGCTTGTTGCACACGTTCGACTGCACTTGGCCCTTGATTCGTTCTTTTGCGGTTGTCTGTGGTTGTAACCGGATGCGGAAACGGAAACGACACCCGATACCACAAGGAGGAATACGAATGAGTTGTGAAGGAGAATGAGAGAGAGGAAAGGGAGAGGAAAAGTAGAGAAAAACGATGATCAAGGGAGAGAAAAAAATGAATATCAAGAGAGGAAGGACAATGAAAAGGGAAAGAGGATAAAGATAAGAAAGGATGATTGAAAAGGAAATAGAGGAATAGGAGAAGTTGAGGGGTGGGAGAACGAGATGAATGGGAGTGAAAGAGAGACAGATGAGAGTGGAAGAGTGAGACAGGTGGAAGGGAAAGTCATTGTGATACACGAATGCAGCAGACGTTATTGAAACTGATGGCAGATTGTTTTCCGCCTCCATCTGTCTTCAAGATCACGACGTCTTCCGTCTCACATTTCCTTCGGTTTCCTATCGTTTTTCATATTTCCATTTGTCAACGATTTCCACTCTCCTTATCCTTGTCCTTGTCATTCCTCTGGCCTAAGTCCTTCTTGTTCCCCTGGCCCTAGTTCTTATGGCTCCTTTGGTCCTCCTTTGGTCCTCGTTCTTTTTCCTTTGCTCCTAAGTCTTCTTGTTCCTCTGGCCATAAGTATTATTGTTCCTCTAGTCTTCATCCTTCTTCTCCCTCTTGTCCTCATCCTTCTTCATCGTCTGGTTCTCATCCTTTCATCCTTCGTCCTTCCGTCCGTGCATCGTCTCCGAATGCGATTTGATTGACGGCGAGACGAATGTGGGCCGATGGGGCGTGACAGATGCGACGCAAAGTGGGCGAATGACATGAATACGGATGGCGGAGAAACATGAGGAAGAGGGAGAGAGAGAGAGAGGGAAAGAAATTGTGAAATTAAGAGTGAACGAGTGACCCAAAGAAAGAGTGATCCAAAGAATGAAGGAGTGACTGAAAAAGTGCGATAGAGAGAGTGAGAGAGATTGAATGAGAGAGAGTGAGAGTGAGAGAGACAGGGTGAATGAATGAATGCAACAAGTTGATTTGTGGCCGCACATCGAATGCACATCGGAGGCGGATTCGAACTCGGTTTTATGTTCCAACGTGAGGATGAAAAATTTGCAGCCATTTTTTTCTTCTACGCTTTCCTTCTTCGCTTCCATAAAAAACTCGTTTTTTCCATAAAAACCTCGTTTTTCCATAAAAAAACCTCGGAGAGTTTTCGTATTTCGAATTTTATTGCGAGAAGATTTATTTCACTTCCTTTGGGGAGGGAGAGAGAGATATAAGGAAAGTGAGGTATTGAGATAGAGAGAGTGAGGAAGCGGGAGAAGGAATAGAGTGACAGAGAGGGAAAGAGAATGCTATTTGGAACTGAAGTTAATGGAATTTCTCGAAAGGTAACAAAAAGGAAGATTTTCCAATGCGAACTAAGAGGATTTGCGTGGACCACCGAAGCTTTTCGGCCAAGTTCTTTCGCCGGGAATTAAAAGCTACCTGGGGACCAATAGAGAGAAAAAAATCTCCCCCGGGTGCGAATTCACAGAAGAAATTCTTCATTCTCTATTCTATTTTTAAATTCGTCCGAGTTTCGGTAATTTTTTGCTTCTCCAAGCACCTTCTTATAGTCACTTGTTTCTCTCACTCTTTCTCACTTCCATACTTTTCTCCTGTTTGGGACATTCTTTATTCCTCAATCTTCTCCTCTTTCTCATTCTCATTCTCCTCCTCATCCTCCTCCGCGTCGTCTTCCGTTCAAATTAATCCTTATAAAGTTTTCATTAGCCGTGGAAATTATTTCAAATCAAATTGGACAAGTTGAGGTTCTTGTTGTTTGTTTGTTGTCGTACAACCATTATAGAAGAATGAACAACAACAAATACAACAACATGGGCAACAACCCATAACGGACAACGGAAGTGGTTGCCGTTGTTGTTGGTGTTGGTGAGTGAGTGAGAGAGCAAGCAAGCGTTGAAGATGAGGATGAGGAATGAGAAAATTCTCTTAATTTATTTCAATCAACACTCGAGTTTCACTCCACGGGACAATAAATAATTCCTGAGCTATTTTTCATGGCGGGATTTTAAATTTTCCTCAAGAGGAAAAATCAAAAAACCGCAAACAAAAAAACAACAACAATAATATAAACACCAATAAAAACCACAAGAAAGAGAAATCAAGAAAAAACAACAATAACAACTACTGAATAATAAGAAACCCAACGAAATGTTATACGAGAACCAACAAAAACAACAATAATAAGAAAAAGAATAACTAGAATACAAACCAACAAAAAATTAAATAATATAACAAAACCAACAAAAAGTATAAGAAAACCAACAATAATGAAATTTTAAAGAAAAAACACTCCGTGCGAACAAGAAAAGAAAACAACGGTGTGATGTGAGAAAAAATACCAAATGAGGAGAAGAAGAGGTGGAGGCAAGAACAGGAGAAGAGAAGAGAGGAGGGGAGGAGATGGAAAAGAAGAATAAGATGTAGAAATATAAAGGCGAGAGGACCGGGAAGAAAAATAGAAAACTTTTACGCCTCTGTGGAACAAGAAAATCCATTCCAAGGAGATCGTCCGGACAGGATAACGAGTGGAAATAATTCATTCTCTCGCTCATTCGTTCTACTAGTAGAAGCAAGTGTGCAAGGTCGACGATGGGTGTGAGCGAGAGCGAGGTGTCGTCGATGGTCGACAATGGGTGCGAGCGAGATGATGTGCGACTATTTTACGCGAGTGCAAATTAAATGAAAGCAAAATTAAATTATTGCCACACGATGTTCGTCCTTCATCTTTGCTTTCATTCTTTTCGCCACCGTCGTCGTCGTTCTTCGGCCCACTTCGGTTTCATTTTATTCTGATTTTCCTCTCACTTCTCGTCCCCTCTTTCGGCCCAGGCCCAGGTTTTCACACTTCGTCGCCCATTCATACATATTTCTATTATTTGTCTCCTTCTCTCAGCCGCAGTACTCCACGGTCGCTCGTTTATGCTTCATTATTCATGGTCAAAGGTCCGTTTGCATGTTTATGTGTCGACTGTGGGCTCCGCGTTGCCAACTAAGCGAAACATTAATCGCGGTGAACGCCCTTCCACCGATGCCTGAGGAAGCCAACCTCAAGCGGATTCTCATATTTCGGATCCATTTGCCAAAGTCGTATACAAAGGCAACTCTCATATAGAATAATATACGACGGCTCTTCTCTCATTTGTTCTCGTTTTCTTAATATAACATCCAGGACATCCAAAACACATTAAGGATATGTGTGTTTTTTTGTTTGGTGGATATGAAATGCAGAACCCTCAAATAAATACATACAGAATCCCAAAATAAAAATCAAAAAAATACAAATTGAAATTTAGTGAATCGAAGGATAATTTGAGAAAAGAAAAAATTATGTTTATCTAATATGAAATGGGATGCGGATTTTATGAAATTAAATTAAATTTTCAATTTCTTGTGTATCTGATTTTTTTTTAAATTTTTGAAATGTTCTTCGAGATGCTTGAGATACAATTAATATTATTTTAATTTATTTTTTAAGTTTTGAATTTTTATTCAATTTGGGATTTTGGGGTTCAGAACTCAATTAACCAAATTTTGTTTTAGATTCTCTGATAAAGCTGAAAGTTGGAAAATTTTGCTAAACATTGATATTTTATAAAAATATCCTTATTTCAGTTTAAAGTTTTGAATTTTTTACTAAATTTCTATTTATATTTTTTTTAAATTTACCCATTTTACATTAAGTAAAATTAGTTTTTAATGTAAAATTAAATTTTCACAATTTCTCTTTATGAAGAGATTTGACGAAAACATTTTCGCTTTCGGTCATCTAAATAAAAAGAAAAGATTGATTTTCGATTTCCTAAAAAAACAGACTGAAAACTAAACAAACTTTGATGGAAAATCCTTGTAATTTCACTGAATAACAAATGCAATAATTTAATTAAATAACGACTGGTAGGAAAACTCCCAGTGAACAGAACAGGAAGATGAAATCAACTGAATGCGAAAGATTGAAGGAGAAATCACAACTATAACCAGGCAATCGAAATCCCGCAGTTCATGTATCGGTGTTGTTTTCGGGCTGGGCCCATTCCGGGAAGGTGAGCATGTCGGGGTAGATGAGGGGACCCCAGTATTGGGCGGCCAGGAAGTAGCCCACACACGTTATCACCGAGGGCCCGATGCCGGCGATCGCCTGGAAGAGAAGAACAAACAAACGAACACCGATGGAACAATGGAAAGAATGAGAGATCTCAGGACGGTACCATATCCTTGAGGCGAATGTGCGAGAAGCCTGTGACGATCGCGTTCGGCGGGGTGCTGACGGGCAGGTGGAAGGCCATGCTGACGGCCAGGCCGGCGGGCAGACACAGGTACAGCGGATGAATCTCCAGGGCCACGCTCTGAAAGGAAAGAACGATTATTGGGATCATGGATTAAAAGCTGGTGATGGTGGTTCGTACCAACTCTGTGAGCACCGGAATGATGATGTTGCAAATGGCCACGTTCGAGCTGAAGGCGGTCAGGACCATGGCCATGACGATGCAGACGAACTGGATGGCGGGTGGTGGCAGGGGACTGAGGATCGTCAGCGAATCGCCAACCAACACGGCCAGGCCGCTCTCTTTGACGCCCTTGGCCAGGGCGAAACCGCCACCTGAGGAGAGAAACAAAAGCGATTGTCATCCATGAGAAGATAATCGGAGATTATTGAAGTTGAAAAAGGAGGGGGAAGGAAAGTCTTCCATAAGAGTGAAGAAAGATCATCAATGAGAAGGAAGAATGATCATCGACGAGAAGGAAGATGATAAGAAGAAAGACCAAGTTTTATTGAAAAGATCATCAATGAGATGGAAGGAAGATCATTGATAAGTAGAAAGGATGATCTTTTATGAAAAGGAAGATCATCCATGAGAATGAATATGAGAATGAAAAGAACTCACCGAGCAGAAAGAGGAGACCCCAGGGCAGCTGGTCGTGCACGAACTTCCAGGATATCAGCGAAGGAGCCGTCTTCTCCACCTCGGGTCCTGCATTTGAACGTTATTCACTACGTACTCTAATCACAATTACCTCAAATCACAATGAAGCGAATCAACACTCACGCTTGCACACGATGTACTTCATCCAAAGGCAGTTGATCGGCAAAAGGAACAGCAGGATCGTAACCAACATGATGGGCAACGAACCCTTGATAGCTCTGTCGGATCACGACACGAGAATGTGAAGAATTTTATGAAATCGAGGCGAAAGATAGAAATGAATTCAACAACTTACTTGGGACTAACGACCTCAGCCCAGCCGGTAAAGACGCCGGGCTTTCGTGTGAACAGCAAGAGGATCATCGTGAGGAAGAGCAGAACCACCTGAACCTCGTGGCAGGACATGCGACCGAGTTCCCTGTACTTCTCCTGGATGACGGCCCTTGAGACGGCGGCGCCCTCGCGGCCGATTTTCATCTCGGCCGCCTCGGGGCTGTTCGGCCGCAGGAAACCCATGTAGAGCCACTGCAGCCAGATGTACGTGAGTATGGTGTGGATGAGCATCGGGGGCGTCGAGAAGGACATAAAGGACATGAAGTCGGTGTCGTTCGAATCGGGAAAGCGACTGAGGATGACATAATGAAATGTTAGAAAGACGTAATGAAATGTTAGAAAGTGTTAAAAGTTAGAATAATACCTGTCGTAGAGTCCTTTGAAGGTCAGGTTGGTGCCGGTTCCGATCAGGGTGCCGCAGCCTCCGATGGTCGCTGCATACGCCACACTCATGTAATAGCACATGGAACTCTTCGAAGGGTAGGGCGGACTGGAAAATGCAAGAGATAGAAGTATGAAGGACATTATCTATGGACAAATTGTTTGTGACTCACTCGTCCTCGTGCTTGGTCGGCTTGTCACTGTGGAGCTTGAGCATGCCTTGCTGCGTGGCGAATGGCGGGTACCGATGAATGGTGGAGTCGATGAAGAAAGGAAAAGATCGATGAATGAAGGAATAAGACGATGAAGAAAGGGAGAGATCGAGACATTAAGGAATATGTAGATTTGATGAAGGAATGAAGGGATCGATTCAGGAAGGATGGGATTGATGAGGAAAGGGTTGGATGAATGAAGGGATTGGTGAGTGATGGAGGGGACCGATGAAGCAAGAGTTCGATGAATTAATGAAAGTATCGATGAAGGAACGAAGAGATCGATGGATAAAAGAAGAAATTGATGACGGAAGGAAAGGATTAACATATTTTTTAAATTATAAATGAATAAGGGGATCGATGAATAGATAAAAGGATAGATGGAAGAATGAATGAAGGAATTGTTGAATGAATAGATCGATAGATGAACGATGGAAGAGATCGATGAATGAAAGGAACAATAAAATTATTAAATCATAGATGAAGGAAGAGATTGATCCATAAAGGAAGGAATGGTGGAATGAATGGATTGATAGACGATACAGTGAAATTTTAAATTGTTTCACGGAATCGATAATTAAATAAAGCATCGATGAAGGAAGGTATCGATTAATTAATGAATAATGGAAGGGATCGATGAATCAACTAGTCGATGAATCGTTGCATATATCGACATGGAGTGAATGAAGATACGGAAAGAAAAAAATACTCCTCCATGTCATACTCACAGCCTCGAGCTCCGTCAGCACGGCTTTGATGATCGGGCACATCATGGCCGTCGTGGCCGAGTTCGAGATCCACATCGAGAGGAACATCGTGACCATGATCAGGCCGAAGTTGAGGCGACGGGGGCTGCAGCCGACCATCATAATGGCGCTGAGGGCGATGCGACGATGCAGGTCGCAGAACTCGATGGCCAGGGCGATGATCAGGCCGCCGAAGAACAGGATCAGTGTGTCCTTGAAGTACTCCATGCAGACGGTTTGCGAATTCTGAAATCGACGAAAGAGATTGCGGGGCGATTAAGAGAGAGATTAGTTGAAAGAAGGACGATGGGAGTGACCAGGATCCCCAGCACGGGCAGGAGGACGATGGGCAGCAGCGACGTGACGTAGAGCGGGATGATCTCGGTGATCCAGTAGAAGGCCATCACGGCCACCACATACAGGCAGCGAAATGCCTTATTGGGCTCGAGGAACAGCAGCGGCATGAAGACAATCGGTATGAGGACCATCAGCGATCCCTGCCAATGGTTGTTGCAGAAGAGCTTGGATCGCGCCTTCGTTGACAGCTCCACATCCTCACTAAAATGTTGTTGAGAAGAATTGAGAAGAATCAGAGGAAGTCCTTCATCACTCACTCCGCAGCTTGCATGGTGGCTTCTTGTGCAACGATTTACAATTCAATAATATTCAAACGAATTGTAAAATGTTTTCTTATTTTCTTTATGAGTACTTTTTTTGTAAAATATTTTTCGACTGACTGAAAAATTGAAAACATTCTCAATGAAATTTTGTCTAGAACTCTGTTGGAGGTGTTTTATTGAAAACGAAGCAATTGAGGAATTGATGAAATGATGGAACGAAATAAATAAATCCTTAAAATCCTTAAAAAGATTTTCATCTTCTTGGATTTGATTTTCTTAGAAATTTATATCCAAAAGGTGTTGGGGAAACTCTATTGGAATTTGGCGAAATTTTCCTCGGTCTGTTTGCATGATGCGTGTATTTGTGGACGAAACTTCAAAGCTCGATTGCCATGACGATTGCCAAGTCCAACGGAAGTCGATTACTTTCTGTCTCTCTCCCTCTCTATCTCTGTCTGCCTTTTTCTATCTTTATATCCCCACTCTCTCGCTCATCCCTTTGTCTGGCTCTCAATTGAGGATTCACAATTGATCACAGTCGTAAGCGGATTCCAACAAAGGAAAGCAGACGATGAAAGTTAATCGAGGTGAAGGGAGTGGGAGGAAGATAGAGTGAAAGGCTGGAGAATGAGTGAGAGAGAGAAGGAGAGGGGCAGAAAGATAGAAGGATGGAGATAGGATGAGATTGGAGTTAGATTTCTGGCAATCGATGGTCCGCAAAGGTTGTCGGATTCCCTGCAGAAGCCCCATAAAAATGCCAAACGAAAGACCTGGGCAGAGAAGGAAAACGAAGCGACCAACAGACCGAAGCACCCTCAGATGGACACTAACAACAATACACTCTTCCACATACACTAACACCCACTCGCACAATTGGCATAAGCTGAACAATTCTCCGTTGCGTTTCGCCACACTCGCGCACACTTTGAAAAACTCGCGAAAACCCACGAACGCGGTTGGGATGTGTGGAGTTTGGTGGGTGTGGTATGGGGCGTGGCGGGAGTTTCGGGACGTTGGATGTGGCCAGAAGTCGTGAGGCAATCGCTTCATGCGATTGCGATTGATTTCCTCGGCCACCGCCGGGCGATTTATCTTCATTGCCAAGAGTCGGTTTCGTCCCAGCCACCACCGCGAGGTTCCTACCAAAAACCCTTCCCTCTCTCTTCCGTCCCTTTTTCCTCCTTTTTTCTCCCTCCATCCATTCCACAACTCTTCGTTATCCTGCTGCTCTTTTCGTTGGTCTTCAATCACTCACTCATTCACTCGACCAGTCGATCGTTCGCTCGGGCGCGCATTATTTTCATCAATCTTTGGTTTTCGCGCTCTTCTCCTTCTCCCTTTCTCTCTCTTTTTCATTTCCCGTTCCGTTGCCGTTGTTCTTTTTGTGGTTGAGGTCGATCCCAAGAGGCTCGTTTGGGCCCGGATTCGATTTGGGCCGTTGACCAGGAGTTTCTTCCGACGGTTGCGTGTGTGTTTGTGTTTGTATGCGTGTGTGTGCGTGAGTTAAGTTGAAAATCTCTTTAAATCGCTGAAAAATATCGTCGACAGGCGGAAGGAAAAAAGGGCAAATGAAAAAGGGAGAAAGAGAAAATGAAAAATCGAAAATGAACAAAGGAAAAACTTCGCTACAAATGCTGCAAAAATACAAGAACAATAAATGAAATAATAACAACAATCATTGCGGTTGCATGCTCCCTCTCTCTCCCGATTTCGCTCTCTCTCTCTCTATCTCGGTCAATAAACCAGACATTGTAATGGCTGCCGGAAGTCGGTTATTAAAATGGCGTCAATTTAGCCGTTGCGGTCGAGCGATAACGATTGTTGAATCACGCAGAAGGATCCGCACGAGGTGGTGAAATTGGAAGGAGGAGGCGAATGAGAAAGAGAGTGAGATGAAAGGGTTGCGAAAAGATATGGAGAGGAAATAAATAAGTAGGGCAAAATTATTGTAACAGGATTGGTAAGGATTATTTTATGGTAGGAGGAGAATGAAGTATAAAGGACGAAGATGAATTATGAAGGAGGACTGAAAAGAGTTGAGAGAAAACAAGTAGAGATAAATGAAGGTGGGAAAAGAGATAACGAAGGATGGAAAAGAGATACCGAAGAGAAGGAAGGAGAAAAGGATGATCAGTTGATGAGAAGAGTGTGAGTTGAGGATGAGTTCAGCATGAGTTGAGGATGAGAATGGGATGACCATGGGTTGAATATGGTTTGAATATTGTATGAGTATACCATGAATATGGAATGAGTATGGCATTATAATTATTCGCTTCTCACTTGGATGCAATTGGGAATTCCATTGAATGGCAATCTACTGACCTGAATCCCAGCGAGTTTTTCCTTGGAATTCTCAGGCCAGAAAAAACTTTAACAGAATCGATTTCATTGGAACAATTGATGGGCTTTCATCACATTTTCCACGGGAAATGTGCAATGCAATAACGCAATAAATTGAATGAATTTAATTATATGAAAGAAGAAACAATAACGTGAGATAAAAAATAACAAATAAGGGGAAAAATATGAATATATTTAATAAGAAATAATATGAAATTCCAATTAATAACAAGTGGTGTAATTAATTGTAGTTTAAGAGAAAGAAAATAATGATATCTGTTTCAAGGAATGTGAAAAAAGTTCAATCAAATAAAATAAAATGATATTAATTTAAAAAAAAAAATCAAAAAAATTATATAAACAAAACTTTGAGCAGATTGTAAATAAATTAGAGAAACATTTAAGATAATTTTAAATACGTTCCCAAGATATGATATACACAGATAATATAAATAAATAAAGATTATAGAAATGCAATTTTAAAAAATATATGCAAATATTTTAAAGCAAAACCACATAGAATTACATTAAAAAATAATATGAAAATTAAATTAATTTTTCGATTCTATTCTTTCTTCCATTAACTAATGTCTCTTCTCTTCTTTTTTTGTCTCTCTTTCAGGTATGTAAATATATAAATTTCATCAAATTAAGTAAGTGAAGATTTAAAAGAAAAATTTAAGAAGGATTTTATAAGCTCGCAGGATTTCCTCCACAGTCTGAGGAATAAAGTGAAAGCCTACCATCAGGCTACGTGAAATTCTCATTAACCTCATGAGACGCGGATTCGAAAAGATTTTCATATTATTCTCAATGAAAAGAAAAATATGGGGAAATTTATGTGATTTTTAATTGCTCATTCGCTCCTGTGGAAGCCGTAAAATTGACGACGATCAGCGAAAGCGACGCGTGGTCAATCGCGCGGTCTTCTGGAGGATGTGACATCATGACGACGCGGTGAACAAAGAGCCCTGTCTCTTTCCAACACTCTCCGGCTCCCATTGTCTACTTGTCTGCTCACTCTGTGAAGAGCTTCAGTTCACACACACAAAGGCATTCATCAACTCATTGAAGGAGTGTGTGTGTGTATGGGGATGGAGTGTGTGTGAGGGAGGATGGTGATGTGATGTATGTGTGTGATTGAATGAGGAGATTGAAGTGCTTCGGAAGCCTCGAGTGGCCGATTGGAGAAGACTGAGGTGAATGAGGGAATGAGGATAAGGAGGAAAGAAGAGAGCATTGAAGGAAGCAGCGATAGAGGAAGGAAGGGCGAAGGGATGACAGAAGAGAAGATGATAAAGAAAGAGATGATGGAGAAAGGGACGACAGAGGAAATGACGAGGGAGAAAATCCGTCGACAAGGGAAGAGGGGGGAAGAGACGACGACAACGGTGGACAAATGCTATTTGCCTCAGCAATTTACTACAACACCAGTAATTTTCGCACCCACACAGACACAAACGAACACAGTACGAAGCTCACGGGACTTCACTCGATTTCCCTCCAAACCACTTCTCTCGACTCCATTCCAAAGGACCTGGAATTCGATAAGGGATCCTTTGTTGCACCCAGATGGCCGTAAAGAGGAAGAGTGGGAAACCGAGGTGTGGGAGCAGGATGACAATGGAATAGAAAAATCGAGAGACATGACGAGAGAAACTGAGAGGGAGAGAATGAGGGAGAAGTGAGAGTGAGAAAGAGGGAGAGGCTGATGGAGACAATGAGAGAAAGAATGAGTGAAATAATGAGAGAGATCGAGCAAATAACAGTGGAGTGAAGGAGACAAGTGAGGAAAGGAACCTTATGGAACCGATGTGAGGCGATCCCAAGGCCGAGAATCTCACACATACATACTGAAACACACACACATATGTATGTGCAGGATATGCAGACGAGAGTCCTCTGAGTTAATTTGCCGATCGTTGTCGGTTCTGTTTCCTCTCACTCTCTCTTCCAACATTATTGTTTCTTCCTCTCTCTGTTGCTTTTTATTGCTTCTCTTGTGCTTCCCTTTTGCTTCCATTTTGCTCCTTTTATGCTCCTCTTTTGCTGATGACTCCTCTCTTATTGTTGCTCATTTCTCTGACGGTGTTTCTCCTTTTCTGATGTTGTTTCTCCCTTTTCTGATGTTGTTTCTCCTTTCTCTGATATTGTTCCACCTCCTCTGTTGCTGTTGATCCTCTTCAGTTCTTTTTCTCTCTTGTTGTTCCTTCGATTTCCTGTCCAGTTCCATCTCTTATTTCTTCTCTTTCTCCCCCATCCTCCCAGTTGCTTCCATCACTCTCTCTCTCTCATTCTTTCCCTTCGGATGTCCATCTCTTGAAGTGGTTATTGACTCTTCCATCTCTTTCTCTCGACTCATCGTCCTTACTTCTGTTCAGCCTATTCACTTTTTCTCGTTCTTCCTTTCCTCCTCCACCTCCTTCTGTTGTTTCTGCCGTTAATGAAGCGGTGGCAACCCCTGGTCCTTGTTGTTGTTATTATTGTTGTTGTTGTTGTTGCTCCTGTCACTGTCCATGAAGGATTCGTTCGATCGCTGCCAATCACTATATTGTCGAGATGTATTTATTTTTATTGTTCTTGATTGTTTTTCTTATTTTTGTTGATTGTTTCTGGTGTTGTTGTTGATTTTTTTCCTTAACTGCTTTTTTTTTCTTCACTGATTTTTCTCCATTGCTGAATTTTTTATTATTTATTTTTGTTATTATTTTTGTTGTTAATTTTTTTGTTGTTTTCATAGTTGTTGTTGTTGCCATTGCTGTGCCTGAGCATGTCGCATAATAAATCGACGACTTTTTCTCCAGAGAGATTTTTTCCACATCGTTGCCATCGACGTTGTTGACTTTATTATTGTTATTGTTGTAACTGCTATTATTGTTGTTGTTGTAGCTGCTGCACATAATTGGTCAACATTGATTTAAGTTCTCTCCATTGTCGTTGTTGTTGTTATTATTGCTGTCCCCTTTGTTTTTGCCCCCATATCGTCTCCTTGATATAATTTTCCTACGAAAAAGTCCAATCGGAGCGAAAAAATTGATGAAAAAAAAATAAATAACAAAAATAATCATGCGTTGTTTTGCATCGCACTTTGATTTATCACCTCCTCTCACTCGATCGTTCTCGCTCTCTCTTTCTCTCATCCCTCTCTCCCTTTCATCACTTTCATCACTGTCGGCCATTGATTGCAGGGGTGGGCAATAAATCACACACACGAGTGCCGAGCTACTGTTGCATTAAAATTCTCGGCGATTTGCAAATAATATCTCTAGCTTTATAGCCTTTCATCTTACTTCTTCATCGACGTCGTCATTTACATCGTATTCGTCTTGTGGTGATTTCAATTTGTTGTTGTTGTACCAGTAGTTGTTGTTGTAACCATAGTTGTAACTAATATTGATGCTGCCTCGTGTCGCTGTTTCGTTTGGTTTGGTTTCCTTGAGAGAAAATTACTTTATGATCGATGGGAAACCATGTGATGGAGAGGAATTGAATAGAAGGTTATTGAAGGAGAGGTGAGCGACGGAGAGGTGAATGAAAGAGAGAGATAGAGAAAGGAAAGGAGGATAGGACGATGGCCACCTCAAGACCTCATGCAGTACAAGGTGCCAAAGGTACGACAGCGGGGTGAAGCGGGCGGGCGTTTGGAATTTATTGCTTTCTTTCACGATGTCGATGGCTCACTTTGAGGTCAGCTGAAGAGAGATTGATTGATGCGAAGGAGGAGGAGAAGGAGGAGTGAGGAAACAGGAGGGAAAATGAGTAACTGAGAGAAGGAACATGTGGGAACAATGACAGTGGGTGTGGGAAGAGGAAGTGAAGGTGGAGAAGGAAGAGAACATGATGGAATGGTGTGGAAGGTTGAGAAAGCAGATGAGTGAAGAGAAGGAATATCTTAACGTTGAGGAAATAGAATAAAAGCAGAAATTAAATCTTCGAGGAGTAGTAGAGGAGAAAATTGTAAAATGATATTAGGCTGAAGTTAATGTGGAGTGATGAGAACTTTTATAATAAAAAATAGAATCTGAAATAATAATTTAATTTAATAATTTAAGTTTAAATATTAATTTAAAATGTAAATATACAAAATTTAATAAAAAAATTATAATGTAATTTTGAAATAATAATTTAAAATTTTTAAATATTTTTGATAACCAAATTTTTGTTCAAAATATCAATTAAATGTTATGATGATGATAATTGAATGATTGGAATTTTTTAAATTCACATTCAAACAATGAACAATTCAAGAAAGCTATATGTGAAAAGAGAAAGATATTTATTTGATAAGAGAGACAAAACTCACTTCCAACGACAGATTTTCGCTTTATGGTATCATTGGGCTACTGAACCAATTATGAGCTTCCCATGATGAATCCTCAAGGCCTTTGTGAAGTTTCGTTGCACCAGGGAAATGTTTATTCACTCTCTCTCGCTTGCTTATTTTCCCTCTCTTTCCACGCGATCCTCGTCGCATCCATTGAATTCCCAAATGTCGAAAACCTTTTAAACTTTTAATGAGATTCTTCTAATCGCGTGACAAAACCACCAGTAATGTCGACGACAACAATAACAATGTAGGGTCCAAAACATCAACATAGAGTCCATAACAACAACAACTACATATAACCCGTATGACAACAATATAGAGTCAGTACAACAACAAGATATTGTCAGACCAAACCAATAACAGAAAAAATGTTTGTGAAAAGCATAAACAAAAAACATAAACAGTGAAAATGAACAACAACAACAAATAATCAGTGAAAAACAACAAAACGAACGAAGACCCCGTTAACAATAACAACACCCGAAACTGACATAAACAACAACAATAATAAACTAATTGGACCATCATCAGCAGGAACCACAGAAACAAACAAAATAGCAAAAACAACCCAAACAACAGCAACAACAACAACCGAAATATCAACCAACAACAACATCAAAAAACACCATAAACAGTACATCATCAACCACATGAACCATTATTGACAACAACAACAAGAGTGAGAAGGACATGAGACAGAAAGGGAGAGAGAGAGTGAGAATGAGAGCGACGACAGGAATTACAGGTACTCTTGGCTAATAAAAGGACTCCAAAGGGCAATGGAGAGCTCTTTGGAAGCTGATCTCTGGGCTGTTGGTTTGTGACCAACGATGGGGTCGACTGAGTGGGCGTGGCAGACCCCATGGGGCCCGAAAAAGGACAACGACCCAAAGGACATGAGGGCCGAGTGAGGCGACGATGATGAGAAAAGCAGAGTGAGGAGAAACAGGAAGAGGATGACAGTGAGGTGGAGAGAGACAGAGGAGAAAAGAGAGTAATAGGAAGAAGTGTAGAGAGAGGATGAGTGAGAGGATAGGCTAGAGAGCTGTTTAGGAGGCTGGACCAAGGATAATGACAGGGATGATGGCTGTGTGGGCGACAGACAAACTGATGTGCCAGATGGCTGTGTGGGCGACAGACAAACTGATGTGCCAGAGGGATGAGGAGGAGGATGGGGGAAGGTAGATGAGAGAGGTAGAAGAGGACAAATGAATAGGATGAGGAGGACAGACGAGAACGGGGGAACATAATAAAGGAAGAGGATGAGCATGATGGAGTCAACATGACGATGACGAAAACAGAGCGAAGTGTCGACGAGGCGACAGGCGGAAGTGGATGACAGGAGCTTAACCGAAAGAGCAGAACCACCAAAGACAACACTAAATAAATTAGCAGGTTCCGTGTGGACGGGACAACAATAAAAGCACAACAAAAAAACAACAACAACAAGTACAACAATCAGTACCTTTGACCACGTCGTCCTGTGGCGATTCCGGTTCATTCCATGGAGTTGAATTCAGCTGTTGAAAGCGGAAACGGTTCGTCGTCGTCGGTTCGATGTGAAATTTTGCTGGATTTCGCAAATTTTCGAGGTGTCCGACAGGCGTCGAATTTGCGTTCCATCAGGAAGATAAGGGGGCGTGTCCGCCTCCCACTGGATTTAATTTAGAGAGACAGAAGTTGTCAGAAATCCGAGATTGGAAGAGTTCGAGAGAGAGAGAAAGATGGTGAGAGATATGTGGCTGCAAATGAAGAGTGATGTAGAGAGAGAGAGAGAGAGAGAGTGAGATGGAGAAACATTGATGTAAAGAGAGCCAGAGTGCGAATTAGAGATGTTTTTACGTCGGCTTCATGGGGCTTTTGATGTAATTATTCTCTTTGTTGTTGCTCAATTATTTTCCTCCCGAGTTGTGTGTGTGATGTGTGATCGTGTAAAGGTGTGCGTTTCATGGCGTATCCTAATGTTGTGAACGTGTTTATGTACGTGTTAGTGTCCGATCTGTGTGAGCATGCATTGGTCTGCGTGTCGTCTGTCGCCTGGTTTCATTGCAAATACAACATTTGTTGCTCGTTCATGCGCTTCTTCTCTACTTCACTTCCTCTATTGTTCTTCTAATGCGACGACTAATTCCTCTTCCGCTGCTAATTTCGCATAATAGGCTTTTCATTCAGATAAAAGGAGACGAAGTGGTGAAATTATTAAAAAAAAAAAGATTATTATGTAAACTATAAATTTCTTGTTTTTATTTATTTAAATTTTATTTTCGTTTTTAAATGTTTACCCAATATTTCCTGGATTCAAAATATTTTCCTAGATTCCTTCTCCATGATTTCCCTCAATTCCGTTATAATTTTGTTTTTCTCAATACCCTTAATTATATTTTCGTCATGCTTTCATATCCTGACCTCAATTTTTTATTGCTCATTTTTCCCTCTCTTTTGATGCTTTTATTTTTCTCACACATTTTTCATTTATTTTATTTTTCCTCAATATTTTGATTGCTTTCTGTAACCACGAACTTCTAATAACAAAATTAGCCTCTATTTGTTTGTGATTTTTCAACGCAAGTCAAATATTTAATTTCAAAGCAAACCGCAAACCAAACAAAAAACCATATTAAAAAACGAAAGAACTACAACAAAAAAACAAGGTGGAAAAGAGAGAGAGAGAGAGTGAAAGGGGGAAACGATTGAGAAACGTCTCCGAATCACGTGAAGTTCGCGGTTTCCGTTGACTGGATTGCATGTGATCCCTTAATTCATTTCAACCCCATGCGGTGGGGGGTCATGGGCTCCGGCCCGTGTCGTCATGGGGAGCCATAAAAAAAGGGGGTGGGGTGAAAAAAGTGTGTTAGAGAGGGGGAGAAAAACGGGAGTAACAGCAAAAGGTGACGCCGTCGCTTTTGTTGTTGCTGTTGTTATTGAGTTTTTCCTAAAACCATGTTTACTTAGGAGTAACAATAGCAACAACAACCACTAAAAAACAATAACAACTATTAGGAACATAACAATGTCGTTACCTGCTAAAAAATCAAAAAAATTAAACAAAAAAAAAAAATAATACACAAATAAAATAAAACCAGGAAAACCACCACAAATACAAAAACCACAATAAATAAAAAAAACAAGAACCTCAACAAATACAAAAAAAATCAACATACAAAAGAACACAACAAATTTAATGAAAACGAAATAAATACAAAAACCAAAAAAAAACGTACAAAAAACTAAAACAAGTACAACAATAACACAACAAAACAAGTACAAAAAATACAACAAAACCACAACACAATAACATGGAAAACAAATAAGCCCGGAGCTGCAATTGTTGACAATTTGTGCTCACGAAACGAATCCGAACGAAACGAAGCCCAACGAAACGAAATCCGTCCAAGCTAATAACGTTTACTCTTACGTTTGCGTTAACGTTAACGCTAACGCCAGGTAATGGGTGGAGGGGTGGTGTAAAAAAGTAACGAGGAAACGACAAAGGCACGTAAGCGACAAGCAAAATGAATTCCCTGAAAAACGAACAAACGAACGAATGAACGATTTCGCAAAAAGGTTTTCATTGTCGTGCGACCGGAAGCGGATGTGCTGCGGCAGCCGCCATGCTGGTGTGAGCTTCCATTATTATTTTTAACTTCTAAACTTCGTTCTCCACTTGGCTTCTCACACTCTCTCTCACTCCATCTTTCTCTCTGCCTCTCCCTCTTCCACTTCCTCTCTCATCCTCTATCTCTTCCTCAATTTCTGTTGCTTTCTGTGGGATTTGGTGTCTCTTTCAAGGGTTTCCGTCCGTCCGTCCAACTGTTTGTCTGAGTCTCTTTCATTCTGTGGAGATCGTTTTAACTCATTTTTGTTTGCATATCATGACTGAAGAGGGGTGGGAGGTGGATGAGAGAAGGGTGGGAGGATGGAAGGAGAATGAAAGGAGAATGGAAGGAGGATAGAAGGATGATAGAAGGAGATTGAGAGGAGGCTTTGGAGCAGGTTGGGTGAGGTTGAGGAGAAGTCCCTTTGAAGGGTTTTCCGGAATTTTGTTTCTTCCTGCAGTCGAAGAACGAAGCAAGGTTGGGGTTCTGCTGAGTTCGAGACAGAGGTTGAGGTTGAAGAGGTTGTGGCAAAGGTTGAGGAAGAGGCTCCAAAATTGAGGAAGATTCAAGAGGTCGGGGGCTTGATAGCTGGACGGAGTGATGAGTGGATGACGGATGGAATGGATGGAAAATTTGAAGAAAGAGTTGAGGCTCTGTTTGAGTGGGTGGAGGTGAAGAGGGGGTGGTGAAGAGAATGAGGTGAAGAAGAAGTGAAGTGAACAAGGGGTGAAGGAAGGAGAATGGGAGAGCGAAAGATAAAGATGGAGTTTGAAATTGAGTTGTTTGAGAGAGAGAGAGAGGAGGTAGAGAGGTAGAGGATAGCTGGATGGATGGTGAATAGTGAGACGGTTAATGAAGGGTCTGATAGTGAAATCGAGAGGAAGTCGTTGTTGAGTTCCTTGCTTCTTTCTCATGGTGCCTGGTTTCATGACTGAGTTCGAAGCCGCCGTTGATGGAAAGGAGAGACGGAAGAAGGAGGTGAGAGACACTGCCGAAGAGGGCGAAGGAGACTGAAGAACAGGTTGAGAGAGAAGAAAGAAGATGATGAAAAAGAGGATGAGAGAGACTGAGAAAGAGTTTGCTGCCGGAGTGAGATGGTAATTGTCTGAGAAAACGGAAGAATGAGTGAGTCAAAGTGTGAGTAAGAGAGTGAGGCAGAGCGATAGAAAGAGAAGTGTTTGAGGAAGATCGTTCTCTGGAGTCTCCCCAAAATGGAGCCTGGCACACCCTGAGTGCACGGCAAACATTTCAAAATTTATGCAAATTTATTTCTTGTTCTTTTCTTGGCCCTCGTAATTTCGCCAGAATTTCGAGAAACCTCATCGTAAAAATTCTATACAAGGAAATAAGGAAAATAAAAAAATAAAAAAAGGAAAGGAAGAGCATAAAAGGAAAGAAATATAGGATAAAATAAAGGGTAGGAAATGAAGAGAAAAAATGGGTATAATTAGCCAACTTTTTTGTACCTTTTATTTCATTTTTACTAATTTTTTTACTGTGATTTTTGTTTGTTAATTTAATTAATAATTAATGTGCTTCTGTTCTTCGATTTGACTTTTTATTTTGTTTTTTATCTTTTATTTAGAATTTGTATCTTTTATTTTGATTATTATTCTGTATTTTGCCTTTTCTTCTTCTACTTAGCTTTTTTATATATATTTTTTTATTTTACTCATTTATTGTACTTTTGTTCTCTTATATTTGGTTTTTCCTCCATTATTTTGCTCTTATTTCTTATTTAGAATTTTCTTTTATACTTTTGTTCTTTTATTTTACTTCTTATGAAGAAATTTTATAACATTCCAGTGGAGATCGTTTACTCGCCTCTGGGTTTGAATATCCGTAGATTTTTATTCCGCGTTTTTACGTGAATATGATGGGAATATAAAGAGGAGGCGGATATATATAAAAATATATGTAAATATTTGCCTCTTGAAGTCTAGTAGAAACCTGGTTGTTTCCGTCTGATCGTCGATGCATAGAATTCCAATAAGTCGTTGTTTGCCTGCGTGTTCTTGGTAAATGTTGAACAGGATTTTCTTATTTTCCAGGAAAATTATCTCTATTTTCTCACTTTGTTCTTTTTTTTTCATACCTCTTTCGCTTTTCTCTTAATACTTCTCTGGATTTTCGGGAATTTTCCCTCTCGTCTATCGGATCAAACAAAAAAAATTCCTCAGTCTGAAGAAGAATTCGTTCATTGCCTCGGTATTCAATTGCGTTTGAACCAAAAGATCCTTAAGAGTTCAATATAAGCTACAACAAAATAAACACTGGAATAATAAGAAGAGCAACAAAAACCGAAATGACAACACCAATAAAAACCATAACAAGTATAATAACAACAAGCAAGGACAACAAGAACAAAAACAAATAGAACAACAACAATACCAACAACCACAATAAAGACAATAATAATAAAAACAAACTCCCCTTTAATTGATTCGCATTCGCGAAGAAAATTGGAAAAATCTTTCCATCAATCGATTCTTCAATTCTTATTCGATTCGATTTGAGTCGATTCGAAGACGCAGACGATGTGTAAACAAATTCAAGGATCCATCGGAGGACGAGATGTCCTTAGACAGAAACGTCATTACAGAGAGATGGAAGAGATGATAATGTATAAGAGAGAGAGAGAGAGAGAGAGAGAGAGTGAAGGAGGAGATAAAGAGAGAGTTGGAACGACTTAAAGTTGAATCATTGCATGTCGTTAAATCGACGATTGAACTCCGCAGAGATTTTAAGAAAGGGGGAAATCGAAAGATGTCAAGGAAGAAAAATTCAAGGGGGAAATGGCAGAAAGACAGAGACAGTGAGATATTGAGAGGTAATGTGAGCGACAGAGAGAGCAACAAGAAGTCGAAAGAAACAGAGAGGCAGACGAATGAATGATAAAGTCGACTGATTGTAAACGAGACGCTGTGCGAGCACAAAGGAAGTCAGCAGGGACGACAGATAGACTGACAGCTCCTTTGACACGAAGACTGAAACAACGACAAACGGACTCTCAGACAGACAGAAGGACGGATGGACAGACACACAGACAGTCTTATGGGAGGACAGACAGAGACATGGAACGACGGACAGAGAGATGTGAGGAAAAACAGAGAGATGGAAAGACGGACAATCGATGGCGATGACGTCGCTGTCGAAAGGAGAGGCAGACGAGTGGAGGGACAGAATGATAGACCAGTGGAGGGACAGACATAGAGGCGATTCTTTTGAGAGGAAAAACTACAGATTGAGAGTGAAATTGAAACAGAAATAGTGGGTAGACCAATAAGACAGAGCAATAAACAAATATATAGGATGATAAACAAGCAGACAGAAGGAGAGATAGACATATTCGCAGAAAGGCAGACACGGAGACAGACAGACACACAGACAGAAAGAAACATCGGCAGACGTATATTAACACAGACAAGTGTTCAGAAGAACGCTCTCTCATGTGAAACACGGAGGAATGTGTGGACAGACGGATCTTCAAAAGGACAGACATCTGTCTGTGGACCCTCAAAAAAGGACAGACAGTTGGACTCTCAGAAGGACAGACATTTTGACTCTCAGACGAAGCTTGACTTTTATAAGCACTGACAGACAGACGTTGAAGAGACAGTAACTGAGGAGACAGATATATTCACAAGGACCGACAGACAGATGGACGTCCAAAAGGACATATCTATGTATAAATATCTTCAGTCGTCTGATGTTGATGGCTCCTCGATCCTTTGAGGCCATCAACGTCAGTAGGCAAGGATATGTGTGTGTGTGTTAGTGAGGAGCGTGTGTTTGTAAGTCAGGAAAGGAAGATGAGGAGATGCCATTAGAATACCAAAAACAAAAAGGAGATTGAGATTGGAAGAAGAAGAAAACACTATAAGTTAATGACGGTGTTATTGACAAAGCCATAAACAAGCATCTCTCACCTACCTCCATCTCTCAATCTATCTCTCTCTGTCTCTTGCTCTATATCTCTCTTCTTGGTCTTCGCTAGTCAAGCGTATTAATTTTAACTAAAATTACCAAATAATATCTCAAAGACAGGGAGAGATACTCGAAGGAAGAGAGTGGAAGTGAAAGGAGACAAAAAAGAGAGAAATGCAGAGTGAGTGAAGAGAGCGAGAGAGGGAGAGGTAGGTAGATAGGTAGAGTGATGGAGATGAGTAGATCGAAGCGAGACGCACTGCGGAAATTTGGCTGCCCTTGAGAGATGGAACCGATAGCGAGACTCCGGTGGATTACGTGCTCTATCTATCTATTGGTCCCCGCAGTGGCTCCAGTTGTAAATATGCTCGGTTCATCCTCCTCGTTATACTGCTTCTTCTCGTTCCCTCCCACTTCTCACCATAAGTCTCAACATTATCATGAAGCTCATCATTAACCTCAAACTAATCATCCTTGTCCTCAGCCTTATCCCTGTCCCATCGTCATCTTCGTCAGTCATCCACATGATTCCTCCACATCATCCTCGTCGTCATCGCTAGAAGAATATAAATAACACTGAGGGCACACGGAGCAACAGCTTCAGGAGAACCAGCAACAGCTTCTTCAGGAGAAATAACAACAAAAGTTTCAGGAGAAACCACACAAAATTCAAGAGGAATAACAACAAAAAAATCAGGAGAAATAACAACAACAAATTCAAAACACAAAACAATAACAGACAATAAAAACACCTTGAAAGCCAAACAACAAGAACAACACCTTCAAAACCCACGACAATAAAAACACCAACAATAATGAAAATAATATCAATACCAACAATTCTGAAAACAACAACAACAATGTCTTTGTCATCGTGTCTCAGCATCGTCATCATCATTATCTTCATTCTCTACTGACGGCAACGTAATTATAGTCGTTATTGGTTTTTCGTAGACCATGATGATAAATTTTAAAAGATACAGCAATACCGCTCTTGTCTACAACAAAAAACAATAACAGCAGGATCATCAATATAACTATTGTCTATCGTTAACGTCTTTTACTATCCCATCGTCATTATTGACAGCGACAAAACTATCATCAATGATGACGACACGACAACAACTAGACGACGACGAAACGACGCCAACAATTCTGATATCGTCCACAGATGACGACGACGACGACGATACCTTTAGCATCGTCAACAATAATACGGACGTTACAATTGTCGAAATTCACATTGGCTCGAGATTCGCTATCGCCAGGATGTCGTCAACGATGCCAACGAAGTCGTTGTTCTTGTTATCATTCTTGTCGTTGTTGCAACTTTTGTCGTTGTTGTTATTACAGTCGTTGTCGTCAGCATTGTGTTTGTTGTCATGGTCATCGACAACTACAGCAACCGTTGCTGAAAAGCGTCAACACTAAAGTTGAATACCAAGAATATCTTGATTATTGCATCGTAGTCATCATTGACAATGGTCTCAGATTATCATTGACAATAGTATTTGATCATCATCATCAATGAGTCATCATCATCGGCGTCATTCTCTCTCGTCTATGTCGATGTATAGTTTTATATATATTTTGGAAAAGCAAAGCAATGACAACGGTAACAACATTTACGAAAATAACAGAGATAAGTAAAAACAACTTCAGTAGCAACAACGACAGGAGCAATAACAATTACAAAAACCACAACGATGACAAGAAAAACAAAAAGAAAAATAATAATAAAATAATAATAAAAAGGACAACACAAATTACAACAAAAATAGTAACAAAAATATTACCAACATTAGCAAGAAAATAACGATAAAAAAACGACGACAACAGCAACAATGAGACTGCAACATTGCCAATAAAAAGCAACAACAAGAACCACAGGAAAGTGTTTTTCTGTCTGCATCTAAATTTTTCTTATTCTCTCCTTCACTTTCTCTTAACCTCCTACGCTTACTATATCTCTCTTTCGCGCTCTCTCTCTCTCTCTCTCTTTCGCCTGTTTGACTATCTGACTGTATTCTCACCCTAATCATCATCATCGTCTTCGTCTTGAGTTCAATTTCGTCTCCTCATCCTCCTTCTTCATGATCGTCTGTTCCCTGAATCGTCGTTGTTTGTATTTGTCTCTAGGTCTCAAGGAAAATCTCTGTGTGAGAGTGTGTGAAAAGTCTCTTTATCGGTGTGTGTGACATTGTCTGTGTATGTGTGAGTGGCATCTTTGTTGTCCTCGTGAATATTTGAAATATTTTCTTGTCACCAAAAGTCAACCGTGACTGACGTTCATTTAATTAAAATTCCTTGTCTACGCTTTTATTTTTCAAGGAACTCCGTCTTCCTATTTGTTTCTATTTTTGTTATTGTTGTTGTGGTTGCCCTTGGCGTTTATTCTTTGTTTTGTTCTCTTCTTCTTGTTTTTGACTCTTCTTCAGAGTCGTGTTGTTTTTGTTGTCGTTGTTGTTGTAGACGATGTCTCTGTTGCCCTTATGTATGTTTTTTCACTCTGAACTTGATTTCATTATTGTCTTTGACTACCATATACTATATGCAATATATATACATGTTGTTGTTTTGTTGATAAAATGAATGTTGTTGTTGCAGAAATAGTTGTTGTAGCTGTTGGAATTTTTCTTATGGTGTTGCTGAAATTGTTTTTATGGGGTTGCTTTCGTTGTTTAAGTTTCGGTTTGGTTCTCATGGTCGGCAGCATTCGAAATAATTCTTCAATTAATTAATTAATTAATTCTCCCATCTAAATAACTGTGGTTGTTGGAAAAGGGATGGAAGGAAGTTGAGGGAGGAGGAAGGGAAGGAGATGGAAAGGTTAGGAAAGGTGAAGAAAGAGGACTGAGAGGGAAAGAAAGTTTAAAGGAAGAGGAGAGAAGAAACCACAAAACGATGGTTTGGGGCTGGAAGAACTCGTGTCACGAATGAATACAAATCGCGGCAGGTTGGGTCGGATTCCGAAAAAGGTAGGGATCGGTTTAAAAATAATTGGTGAGAGAAGGAAGGAATGAAGGAAGTGAAAACGTGGGCGTTGAGGAGGTCGTGTACCCGAATAAGGTTGGTGAGAGTTTGCAAAATATCGGTTGAAATCGGTGAAATAGGAGGAAAAGGAGGATGAGGAGAAGTAGAATAAGAATAAGAATGATGATGAGGTGGAGAAGAAGAATGAGGATGAAGAGGAGAAGTTGAATAAAGTGCAGAATTAAAATGATGAATGGGAAGAGAAGTAGAATAAGAGAGTAGGAAAATGTACGAAGGATGAGCAAGAATTATATAAGGTTTTGTTGTAGTCTCTTGGAACGGAAGTGAAAAGGGTTCGTGGAAGTCGTGGGAAGATGATGATGATGGCTGAAATTGTGGAAGGATGAGATTTCGCAAGGTTGAGGTTTCTGAGGGATGAAATTTCTTAAGGATGAGGATGAGAATTGATTTTTGTTAGAAGAACGGTTTGAAGAAATATAAGCAAAATTCTCTTTTAGAAAGAAGTGAATAAAATTCTCATTTCGAAGGATTATAATTTTCCAATCACAGAATGAGTTTATGTTGAAAAATCTCATGAAAATCCGATTCAACCAGGCTGAGATTACAAATTTGAGTTGGTTTGATGAAGGTTCCTCGAAATTCGTGTCTAATGAAGTTGTAACCAGAGCCTTAAATTAGAAAAATCATAAAAGAAACAGATTCTATAAAACTCTAAGCGTCGACCTTTGAATAATTTGCGGATAATCATCTGAAGGGTTCCCACCGATCCTTCATCGTTCTTTTATATTTTAGCCTTAATCATTCGTGATATCCTTGAACCCAAATTAATCTCTTCTGTTCACCTTTCTCCGATTTACGACTCGGTTTCGCACACACATGTCGACAAGTCCTTACAATGCAATTTCGAGGGTCCTGCGTCTAAGGATGTGTCGTTAAGGAAGCTCATTACACGGCTAATGACGGAGATGAAAACGAGGGAGAGGAAGAGGAGGAATAGAAAGAGCAGAAGGATGAAGAGGAGAACGAGGAGAAGAAGGAGGAGAAATAGGAGGTCGGACCGCACTCGGAGAATTCTCTTTAAACAGTCCAAATGAAGGACTAAATATTTCATATGTGATCCTTCTATTTACGACCAAGAAACCCTCGAGCAACAAACGACCAAAGATTGTGCTGGAGAAAAGGAAGAGAGAGAGAGAGAGGGGAAGGAGGGAGAAAGGGGAAAAGTCGGGTCATTGAGCGGCTTAAAATGTCAAAACGAAATATGCGAAGGAACCGAAGGCACCGATAGAGGAAATGAGCAAATATTAAAGGCTTCGATGGCTCAGAGGGATGGCTCATGACTCATGCATATCGGAAGGTGGACAGGAGAGAAAGGGAGGGAGAGAGAGATTGGGCAACACATCAACAATTCAGAGTTTGGGGATCTCCTCGTGTGCGTTTTCTCATTAAGTTTGTTTGGCAAATATTCGAAACACTCCGGTCCCCCAGACGCAGACTATTGGAAAAGGGTTGATGTCAGCGGTATTTGGAGCTCTCACGTAGACACACAAATATGTTCATACACTACTCACACATCGATGTATATTTGTGTATTCTATACTCCATCCCTCTTTACTTTGCTGCCCTGAGAAGTTTACCTCGTGGGAGGAACCTTCGCAAGGGAATCGAGAGAGAAATCAAGCTGTTGGTTGGCTCATCAGGGAAGAGAAGTCAAGGGAATGAGAAGAGATGGGAAGACAAGGGACAAGGGTTTGAGGGGAAAATCTTTCGAAGCCTCCTCGACATCTTCGTCTTCAACATTGACGTCGACGTCTTCCTCATCAACATCCACATCATGAATGCTCAGCATGTGTGACATAGCATGCGTATGTCTATCTAACACATGGGGGGCGGTGTGGCGTTATTTATGGGCGTGGCGCACAGTTGTTTGATTTAATTAATCGACGAGAATTAATTGGAATTTACAAAATGCGGCATATAATTCATGAGGAGGAATACGAAGAGAGAACCACTGGAAGAACTTTGAGAAACGTGAGATGAAGGGATCGAAGGAACGAAGAGTATTTTATAGGACATGTGATGAAGAGGGAAGAGAGTGAGAGGGGAGTGAGAAGGAGTGAGAAAAAAATGAAAAAAAGTGAGTGAGAAAGAAAGAAAGTGAGAAAAATCGTAAGAAGGAGTAAGAAAAAAACAGTGAGAAACAGCGAGAAAAGAGTGAGGAGAAGCGTGAAGAAACACATTCCGAGCGAAACAATTTTTAATATGAGTTTGAAACGGAAGGAAGAAGTCCTAACGAAGGATGTCTGCGAAAGGAATCTATGGGGAGAGAGGGGAGAAGAAGGAGAAATGTGGTGAAGAAGGAGGTAGAGAAGAAGAAGAAGGAGCAGCAGAAGAAGGACGAGAAATAGGAGAAGGAGGAGTAGAAAGAGAATATAAGGAGCATAATCAAATGGTGCCTATGAAGCTTGTGAAAAATCACTATGGATAAAGAACGAAATAATGGGAGAGCAAGTAAAACTCATCAGGAACAAAAATTATTTCTGAGGGAAAAACAACAATTTCTGAAGCAGTAACAACAATTTCTAAGGGAACAACAACAAATTCTAAAGGAACAGCAATAACTACTGAAGGAATAAAAATAAAAACAAAATAGAAATAAATAACAAAAACCAAACAAGCGAACGAACGAAAATAAAAAGCGAAACACAATAATAAAGAGATTAAGAATGAAACGAGCATGACAAATGCGAATGAGCGAAATAAATGCATGAACAAAGGCGAAGGCTGAGGAGTGGAAAGAGAGGGGCGATGAAATGAGGGAAAGAGAGGGGAAATGAAATGAGGGAGAGACATAGATATGGGGGATGAGTTGAAGACAAGTGCGAAACGAACAATGAACCTTCTGAAAATGGGCGGGAAATGGGAGAGAGAGATGAAAAGATGGTGAGTGAGAAAGAGAGAGAGAGGGAAAGAGGATGAGTGAAAGAGAGAGGGAAAGAGACGGCAAGGCTGAAGGATCCACGCGATGAAGGTAATTGAGATAAATGTTTTTTCATTTTTCCAGTCTATAGAAATAGAAATAATAGCAATGACAATAAGAACACAACAATAACAACAATAAAAACATTACAAATGATATCAACAACAATGACAACAACAACAATAGCAACAATGACATCAATAACAACAATAAAAAGACCAAAACTAAAGTGAGAAGTGGAAAAAAATGACAATAACAAGTGTGAAGAATGAGCCGAAGAAATCCATCAACATCAAGTGTCAGCAATCGACGAATTGTATCTCAATAAACGTCAAAGCGATGCTTTGAAAAACACACACAAGCATCATTCCCACTTCCTCTCTTTCTCACACTTCGCATGCCTTGCTCCTCTCTCTCACACCTCTCATACCTCACACAACTCTCGCCTCTCTTTTCTATCTCACACTTTTCCTCTCCTTAGTCGTTTTTTTTTTCACTAACTTGATGACTTCGCCTCGTGTCCTTCTTTAGTCACGCGTGCAGACGCACGAGCCACGGACAGACAGACGAATGAATGGAACCTCAGACAGACAGAACGGATGGACTGTTGGTCGAACAGATAAAGACACAATTTCAAGGACGCCTCCAGGAACCGGCCCACATTTCCGACTGTCCGAAGAACTCGTGTTCCCGTTGATTTATTTTGTTTATTTCTTCATTACCTTCATTTTTTGTGTTTTTTATTTTAATTTTTTTTTCCCTTTTAATTTTCTTATTTTCCTTTTCCCTATTTTTCTTCATACCATCTTTTATGTGAATTTATATTTATTTTTTCTTCTTAGTATTTATTTTAATAGTCTTTAAATTCAACGTCTTATTTTTATCGTTTCCTTTATCTTTTCTTCTTTTCATTTTTTTTTTAATTTCGTTTTTTTTTTATTTATTAATATATATTAATTTTTATACCTCTTTTTATTCCGCCATTTTATTTCATTTTTGTACTTCTTCTCTCATTTTTTGTTTTTTGGTGTATATTTTCTATTATTTGCTTCGTTTACAGTTTATATTTTCTTCTTATATTTTATTTTTGCCTATTCATTTTATATTTTTCTTTTTATATTCCTTATATTTGTTTCTTCTTTTTTCATTTTCCTTGAACACCGATTCTGCTCTGTTATCTTCTAAAAAATGCCAGGAATTTCGTCAAATTGAAACTCGTGCATTTAGAACTATTTTTGTTGACTTGAAAATTGTTGTTGTCTTATCTATTGTTGTTGCAATTATTGTTGCCTTGACTATTGTTGTTCTTGTTGCCTGTATTCCTGCTGCTCGACAAGATATCGAGACCGCCTTCGATCCTTCGAGCCAACCCCAAACCGACCTCAGTCTTGGGCTCAAAATTCTCAGGAATTTGGGATTCTCTTCTCCAAGGACATCTTGCTAGGAATCAGTGAGAAGGGTGAGAAGGGGACGTCTTCCAAGAACGACTGATGAACGTCCCAAACGTAAGCCTTTTCCGAAGAGCCCTTGAGTCCTTGAATCCTTGAGCCGTGGAGTCCTGGAGGTAGACGAAGGACGAGGCAACGATCAGATTCAAACTCAAATTCAAAGTAAACCAAGCAGAATTATTAAATAGAATATTAAAAAAATAAATAAAATGTGTAGGAAAGAAATAAATAAAAAAATAAAATACATACAAAAATATAAATACAAGATCAATATAAAAAAAATCGTGATAAAAAAACATGGTAGAAGAAGTCATTGTCAAAAAAAATGATGGTAAAAAAATTCATGTTGAAAAAATCATGGTAAAAAATCAAGGTACAAAAAAAATGTTCGTTGATTTCGGCGCAATGAACGATTTGGAGGCCGAGATTTTGAAGGATTTCGAATGGAATCAAATTATTGTTCGATTATTGAATGAGTTCACGAGGAGGGAAAAAATATCGATAATAAGAAGGATGAGAGGAAGAAAGAGAGACCGAGAGAGAAAGGAAGATAGAGAGGAATAAAGAGAGAGTGCGGAAGAGAGAGTGAGAGAGATGATTATGATAAAAGCAGGTTAATGTTAGGAAAGGAATGAACGGGAGAGAACACGTGAAAGGATTTCGTAGACAAACAGGAGTCGGAGGCGATTCTAGGAAAAAGGATGGGTTTTAGGGGGAAATATTGGAAAATATGGAAAGATTGGACGAGACGGAGGAAGAGGAGATGGGGAAGAAAATGTGGAGAAGAGGAAAGAGTACAAAAGACTTGAAGAGGTTCCTTAAAATTCTGAAGTCCCAACTGGGACCAAGAATTTCATATTTAAATTGGACGGCGATAAAACGAAGACAACGCGAGGGAAAAGAGAAAAAATGAGAGGAAGAGGGGAATGTGGTAAGAGGAACGAGGTAGAAGAATGAAAATGGTAGACAAACGTGCAAAGCAAAAAGAGTGAAAGGAGTGGAAGGAAAAGAAAGGAGTCAGAGGGATTCGAGAAGAGCCAGTGGAAAGCGAAACAAGTCAGAGGTAAGGGAAAAGAATCATAGGAAAAGCAAAACAGTCTGTGAAAAAGGACAAAAGAAGATGCCCAAAAACGTGTAGAGGAAAGAAGATGGTGAAGTATAATGAGAGGGACGAGATTGACACAAGTGAGCGAGCGAGAGGGGGGGAAATAAGATAGAAGAGTCGGAAATTCAAAAATTCCATTGTTGCGGAAACCGGAAACGTGATCGCCATTTTAAACTCCAACGAAACGACGAAACTCTTAAAATATGATTCGCATTCATAATTGGCTACAAAAAAAACGAAAAAAATTTGTCCACATTTAGATGACAAAAATAACCGAAAAAACAAGAACAAAACAAAATAACAGTTGCAGCAAAAATGAAAAGAGACAAATATAAACAAAAAGGAAAGAATAAATGATATGGTACAATGGGATGATGTTGTAAAAAGGGCAAAAACAAAAAAGTGAAGCAACAGAGAAAAAAATAGTAGTCATTTGAATCAGCTGTTGTTCCGAAAAAGCTACGAATAAATATTGTTGCTGAGAAGGTAAGATGGGACTAGAGAGCCAAGTCTAAAGAGATGAAAGTGTAGGTTGGTGAGGTTCGTGGGTTGTTGAGCCGTTGGAACGAGAAGAAAACAGGACGAAAATTCATCTGGAACCATGTGGGGAAAAAAAGTCGACGTGAAGCAGGGGGAATTAAGAATGTGATTGGTAGAAATTACCAAAGGAATCAAGCGAAAGATGGAATAAAGTGAGCAAAGGCTTGAAGCTTCCGATGTATTGAAATTTCCGATGTAATGAAGTAAAGTAATGTAAAGAAGTAACCAATATAACGATTATACCCAAAGACCTATATAACAGAAGGAAGTCGGTGACCCATGAAACAAAGTGTGAGGTGTACAAAAAAAATCCCAACCAAAAATTTCTCTTGGTATCTCGGGTCATGGGAATTCACCTGACGATACTATGAATATGAATGACGTGGGCAATGTATTCCAGAGAACAACAACGAGAGCCGTCGATATCGGGAGAAGATCCTCGCTCCAACGGGATATGATATGAAGAGGAGGGGTAAAAATAAGAAAATAGAGAACAAGTTTTGTCGCAATTTTCACTGCAGCATGGAAAATAACAATGACAACAAAAAGCACTTGTCCTGCGCCAGTCCCTCTGACCATCCGAGATATCACCGACCATATTTCCATACACCTCCTTCCCCATTCTATCCATCCATC
Organism: Coelopa frigida; assembly: GCA_017309665.1. Classification (NCBI taxonomy): domain Eukaryota; kingdom Metazoa; phylum Arthropoda; class Insecta; order Diptera; family Coelopidae; genus Coelopa; species Coelopa frigida. The sequence continues at coordinate 15,575,313 of CM029565.1, forward strand.
CATCCTTCCTTCCCCATTCTTTCAATCCTGACCCTCATCGAGGTCGCTTCGCACTCGACATCGTTTCGTTTAAATTTTTAACACAATTCGAGGTTTCAACGCTGCCCCTCGACCCGAAGCGGAACCCAAACTGATCCAATCCTGACCCTGGCCCGGGACCCTGCGATATGGACACAAGTCCATTGAGTGCTTCGTGCGAGTGGCTGCCGGCCGGATGGAGAGAGGGAGGGAGGCGGCGTAAAAGGGGGCGTGGCAACAGAGGTTGGTGTTGGGAATGGCTCTGAATATGGATGTTGGCGATAAGGCTAAATTATATTTCCGTCGGTGTTCTTTTTATTGTTGTAGCTGTATTTTTCATATTTTTTTAGGTTTTTGCTGTTTTTGTTGATGTTGCTATTGTTGCTGTAGTTGTTGGTTTTGTTGTTACTGTTATTTCTGGTGCTATTTTTTCCTATTTCAGCAATTGTTACAGTTGTTGTTATTATTATTCTATGACATTCGATGCGACAACGAGGACGATGGAAATCGGGGAGATAATAAAAAATAAATGAGAGAAATGTAAAATGGAATGAAAGGGGGGGAATAAAAAAATATGAACCAAAAATAGGGAAAATATACAAATTTGAAATGCAAAATAAAATATATATATATCAAATAAATAAAACAGAATAAATATGAAAAATATGACCAAATAAAATATTTTTAAAGAATGTGAAATATAGGTAAAAAAATAAAAACATAAATATAAAGGGGAAAAATAAATAAAACAGAATAAATTAGAAAAGTATAACAATACGAAAAAATGTAAAAAATATGACAAAAATTAAAAAGAATATAAGGAGCAATTAAAACAAAAAATAGAATAAATGAAATCGAAAAATATATTCAAATAAAATAAAATTACAAAATGCGAAATGAAAAATGAAAAAATTTCATAATTGAAAAAAAACCAGAATTAAAAAATAGGGCAAATTAAAAAATAAGAAACAAATTAAAAAATAAAAAGAACAAAATTAATAAACGAAAAATATGTATGAAATAAGAATAATTAATAGGAAATAAAAAAAGAGTAGAACATTTTAAGAGCTTGAAAAAGCGAAATTTTATTAAATAACCACACGAAATTCTGTGTTTTTTTATGAAACTCATCCATATTTATGAACACTTTTCAAAAAAGAACCAAGAACTCGTTTCAATCGAGGTTTTTCTGCCATCGACCTGTTTTCCTCCTCCGTTAAATTTTTGGTCGAAACCTTTGATCCGAAGTTGTCAATTTGTGATCCTATTAGTGGTCGTTTTTCATATTTTTTGTCCTGATTGGGGTTCCATTTGAGAAGCTTTGAGAGGATTTAAATTTGCCAGTTGGAGAGGATCTTCATTACGGGAATTCCTGCTCCCACATGCTCATTGATGAAGTCGTTATCGTTGTTTCGTTTTTTCTCTTTTTTTCACAATATATCCAATTTAAATTCCATTATATTATTTTTATTTGATTTAGCTTTATTTGTTTTAATTTTTTTTTATTTAATATTTTTTTTTTTATTTTATTTGATTTTGCTGCTGATGTGAAGAACTTTAATTTTTCTATATTTTTATATCAATTAAGCATTTTACTGATTTTAAATTATTTTCGTCCTTTAATGTTGACTCAAGCCTTGGAGCCATCGGAGAACTCGTTACAGCGATTGTGGCGTCATAACTGGAGCGTCCTAAAATCCCAATAAATACTGTTCCCATTGTTCGTAGTACTCTTGTTGTTGTTGTTTCTGTTGATCTCAATTCGTTTCAAGTCGAGGTAAAACAAGCGACAACAATGACAAAAAAACCTATATGAACAAAAACAACAGCAAAAATATGAACAACACCAAAATAATAGCAACAACAATATAAATTTGAAAAACAACCAATATATAAACAACAACAACAATATGAACAACATCTGCCAGTTGCAAGCAATCCTTCCGACCCACTCCCATCAGCAACAGAAGCCAACAGCATCAACAGCAACACCCTGCATGAGATTGCGGTTGTCGCGGACGAGAAAAAAACGAGAACAAAATGACAATGACAACAACAAATTGGCTCAAGTCACAACCAACCGAGGACCCTCGACCACTTCGGTCCCTCCACCCTCGATTCAGCCGTCCCTTCACACTCTTGATTCTGTACCGCATGGCAACATGTCACCCAAACGATCCACAGATTGATGACGTCGCTTCTGGTCCGTCGCCCTTGGGTTGTGTTGCAGCAACATGCATATTTTAGTTTATATTTTTATTATTTTATATTTTACAGTTTCATTATTTTTTTTTATATTTTTATTATATTTTATTTTAAAGTTTTATTATATTTTTATAAATTTTATTTGTTTTGGTAGTTGTTTTACGGTCATCATTCCATTTTCTTCTATTCTTTTTATATTTATTTCTTCTTCTCCATCGTTTTCGCCTTTCTTTTTTCTTCTATTTATCCTTCTCTTTCTCCTTCTCTTGTTCCTTATTCCTCTCTCCCTCCTACAACGTCGGCTGTTCAGAATTCAGAACGAACAAGGGTCGGCGACGAACATTCGGGTTCGTCCCAGCTGGTCTAAAGTGTGAGTGAGAAGCTAGGGGAAGACAAGAAGAGGGAGAGAGAAAGGACAGAGAGAGAGAGAGAGCTAGAGGTAGAGGTGGGACAGAGTGAAATAGAGGCCTAGTTTATGGTGTTTCTCAATGGTTTTCTATTGTTGTGGTTGGTCTCTTGGTTTATAGTTGTGGTTCTATTTTCGTTGTTACGTTTTAGTAGTTGTAAAAGTTGTTGTTGTTATAATAATTGATGTTATTGTTGTTGCGTGTAGTTGCTGGCGCTGTCGTTTCTGCCGCTGTCGTTTCTGCTGCTGGTGTCTGCTGTTGACACCACCGTGAGTTGCTGCTGTCGCTGATGGCCGGCTGCATTGCAGACATTTGTGTATGGCAATTATTGTTGTTGCTGGCATTTTCGTTGCTGTTGTTGTGACTTTGCGTTGTTTTCATCTTCGTTGTTGTCATTGTTGTTATTGCTATGTTGTTGGTTTTATTCTAGTTGTTGTTTTATTTATAGTTGTTTTTATTATAGTATTCTGGCAATTGTTGTCGTTACAGTTTCCCAAATTTACTTGCTTTGTTCTGTGTTCGTCCTCGAAAAAGAAAAAAAGAAAGAGTTCCGTTTAAGGATAAAGTGGAGATGGAAAAAAGTAGAAAGGGTGAGAAACAAGTGGAAAGGGGATGAATAAAAGTGAAAAGTGGACGAAAGTCAGAAAAAGAGAGGTGAAAAACGAGAGACTTCCTAAATGGGATTGGCAACCAGGGCATCACATGTTTTATTTTATTTTGTTAAATTATTTTTATTTATTTTATTTTGTTTAATTATATTTATTTTAGTTTATTTTATAAAATTATTTTAATTTTTCTTTAGTTTGTTAAATGATTTTTAAATTATTTTGCTTCTTAAATTATTTCAATTTCGCATTACTTCAGTAAATTACGTTTGATCGGATTTTCTTTATTTCACTTATATTATTTTTATTTTATTGTTTCATTTATTGGCTGAGCTTTTTTGTTGGACTTTTTTGTAAAACTTTTTGGTTGGATGTGGTTTTTCTTTGATATTGATATTTTATTTTACAGCAATTATTTTGCGAGCCGAAGTGAGCGGAAACCATTGTAGTGAATTAAAATATTTATTTATTTGAGAGTGTTTCTGAATTTACTGAAATTACTTTTATGTAGGAAATTAATGCATAATATAAATAAATGATATAATCAATTTTTATCCATTTGGAAATTTTATTTTTATACCTTAATTTTTGGGAATAGAAGAATTTAAAAGCCTTCAAAAATTGTTTTGTATTTTCTTTATGAAAATATTATTCTCATACCAAAACAACGAACAAAAAATGAGTGACAGCAGGATGTGATGCAAAGACAAAGAGAAAATATGTCATTTCCTTACAGTGCGAAAACAATCAACGCAAAGATGAATATCACGGAAATGTGAAATGTGTGAAATTGAAGAAAGGTTTTTTTTTTACTGAAACTTCGAGAGAATTCGGCTGAAATGAAAAACAACGGCAGTGGCATCTACCAACAAGAGATGTGATTGACATGAGTTGTTGGTTTTGTTGTTGTCATATTTCGTCTGGTTCTTGATGTTGTTATTTCTATTTCGGCCTATTGCTAATGGTCGATGTTTGTTTATGTTTATTGTCGATGATGTTGTTTTTCTATTCTTCTTCTTCTTGCAGAAATCGGTGTTGTTTTTGCTACTATTATGGATGATATTGTTGATTCTTCAACTGGAAGTTTTCTAGTTATTATTGTTGTTGTGACTTTCGCTCCTTTTGTTGATGTTGTATTCGCTCATGTTATTGTTGTTATTTTCACTTTTGCTGTTGTTCTGATTATTGTATTTCTTCTTGTGTATTTTCTTGTTGTTGTTCCTTTTGTTGTTGTTGTTGTTGTTGTCCTTCTTGTCGTTCTTCTTCATGTTATTCTTGTTGTTGCGAAAGGTTGTTAGAAGTTCTCTCAAGGATATTTTTTGATCTCTGATTGTACGACACTCGAAGACGAAAATAACTTTCGCATGTGTCGCTAACGTGGTGTATGTGACAACAACAATGATAACAACAACAATAGATAACACAACAAGAACAAGAACAAGAACAACAAAAACTCTTCTTCACATTTCACTGCACAATCATAAAGAGAGTTACAGAGACAGAGCGAAAGAGACATCGTGAAATTTCAAGAACTCACATCATCACAATTCTTGAAATATGATTTTATTTTTATAAAAATCCACAAATAACAAAAGATTAAAAATTAAATATGGAACATTTAAACATCATTAAGCAGTAAGGACAATAATTTTTTTTATAGAAAAATAAATGTAAAACTTAAGAAAATAAAAATATTTGAACAAACAGAAAGCCTTGAATTAAATAAATGAAACACATTAAATTAAAACAATGCGCTCAATGAAAAATTGCCTCAAGAATAAAAATTTAAAATCAGTAAAATAAAATAATAATTTTTCAACTTCGCAATTTCTTTTAAACTATTGGATTTTTTTCAGAATTAAATTTTGTTGTTTAATTCAAATTTGTTTAGAGTATTAAAAATCAAAAGAAGTTAGATATTTAAAAAATAAATAGTAAATAAATCACATAAATATGAGAATATAAAAACTCAAATATATGATCTAGCAAAAGATATATTTTAGTTTAAAAAATTAAAAGGTTAAAAAGATAAAAAAAAAACCCCTCACAAATTCATGCTTCCGCTTGCCAAATACTCTTGAATAAATCAATCCATACAACAACAATTACACTAACATTAATGTAGAGGCAAATAAAACAACAACAAGAGCTCTTTGAGGCACTTCATTCACGCCCTCAAACTCAAGACGTGGCTCCCAACACCCGTTGGCCTCTAATATTTCAATAAATATCCTGTCTTCGATTTGTCAATATATCAAATGTTCCAACCCACACTTCTTCCACTCCCAGGGCACGACCTCCTAAACGACAACGATAATGACGACGATGATGACGAAGAAAACGAAGACGAGAACGAGAATACGAAGATGAGGACGCAGATGGAGGCGAAGTCGTTGGAAGGCCTCAAGACAAATAGAAATAAGCAAATCCACTCGAGAGAAACCCGATTCTTTGCCTAACGTCCTTTGTCTTAGATGACTGAGGGCGGTGGTGGTTGTTAAAGATGGCCTCCAAAGGGTGGAGAGGGGGTGTGGAATCTGTCTCCCTCACTTCGCACCACTGTCTGTCGCCCGTCAAATATTCTTAAAGGAAGCTCCTGTTTAAGAAAGACAGCCGCAGGACGTGAACGGCCTCGTGAAGAGAAGAGGGAGGGGTGAGGAAATGACTAAGTGAGAGAAAGGAAGTGAGAGAACGAGTGCGAATGCGTGCGAGAGAGAGGAAGTGACAGCGTCCCCCGGGGGTGGGAGAGAAAAACTGGCTAACGATATCCTTCCGTTCAATTTGAATTCATCAATAAGGCTTAAACAATGCCTCGTTTTCGTTCTCGGGTGGTGCGAAAACAACTTAAGCATCGTTCGGAACGAAAGTGAACGATGCAAAGGAGAGAGAAAAAGAGATGGAAAATGTGTGGGGGGGTGCACAACGAGAGAGACAGAGACACCGTGACAACGACAGCAAAAGACAAAGACGAAGACATGAAATATGAGCCGAGCAGGAAGTCGAGAAGAAGAAGCACAAATGGGTTTATTTTCCGTGGGAAGGGTAGGCAAAAGAGACAGAAAAGAAAATGAGACAGAGTGAGTGTGAGAGTTGAGAGGAAAAGTGATAGTGAATGAAAAAATTCGCATTCATGATGATTTTCTGTTTTTCTTATTTGTTTTCCTTTTTCTCCCCAGAAACACACACTTTTGCCACATCTCTATGTCTCTCTCTTTCACCCTCTATCTCTCCCTCTCTTCTGTTCACTATTATTCACATACTTAATACCCAGGAATTTCTCAATAAACACTGAGCGAGAAATATGCACGAGGAGACGATTTCTTTTATTTTTCCTTCTCATTCTGGCCTACTATTGTTATTTGTATTATTTATTTTTTTTTATTTTATTTTTTCTTATCTTATTTTCTTTTTTATTTGCCTTTATTTCTGTATTGTATTATTTTCTTTATTTTCGTTAGATTTTTTTATTTTTCTTGTAAATTTCTTGTATTTTACTTTTATTTCTTCATCATATACCTTTTATATTTTTGTAGTTTCCTTTTATTTTGTTTTTCTTTATTTTCTTTTTCTCTTATGTTTCTCTTATTTTTCTTATTAATGTGAGGAAATTTATTATAAACGATGACATTCTTGCTGTCAACGGCGTGAAGCATGTGTTGCGAAAGAGACAGAGCCGAGCGAGGGAGCGAGAGAGAAGGGGAGAGAGCGAGAACATATGCCGCCTGAGGGCGCTCTACAAATGACGGTGATAAATGTCCTTGATGTCCTTTTTAGAGCAGCTCCCAAGGAATGGTGGAAGTTCATTCTTTGAGGCTTAAGTTTAGGAGATAGTTATTCATATGGATTCTACTTTCTATCCTTCCGAAAGTGCTTTATTGTGGTGATATATTTATATTTTTAGAACTATATTTTATCTTTTCAAACCACATATATTTTATCAAACTTTTCTTATTTCAAACTATATTTTCGCATTTTAAAATATATTTTCTCAGGTCAAATTTTATTTTCTCTTTTCAAACTGATTTTATCATTTTTTGCTATATTTTATCATTTCAAACTATATATTTCTTTACAAACCTTTATCACCATTAGGGATGAAAAGAAAAGTTTTAAAAAATGCAATAAAATTAAATCAATTAAAAATAAAATAACATTAAAAAGAATTAAAAATAAAAAATATATATTAAAAACTGAAATATTTTCGTAGTTTTCTCGATTACAAATTTAAATATTATAGTAGTTTCCTCGATTAAATTCGGGAATATTGATTTTTCACACCACTTGAATGAATTTATTCTCTCAATCGGTCCCTCATTCTCAGTCTCTCTCACTCACTCCTTCTGTCTTCTCGGGACGTGTCGACGTTCGCAAGGATCCACTTGAATTTTTCCTCCTCCATGCTTGATTAGGCCACGCTGGACGCACTCTTGACCCTCTCGTATGACGACAAATATTTATCGATCAACTGCGAATGGAGGAGACGAAGGAGAGAACGAGGGGATATCGATGGAGGGCTGAGAACGACGACTATTGACGAACCATTTATGAAGGAGTTCAACGGCTCCATATGTTGACGCATTGATTTGCAAATATTCGACAAATCTAAGTCCTTCGCAAACAGCGACGAGTGGGGAGCAAAAACAACAAAAAATAAGATAACAAAAAGTCTTATAAGAAAAACAAATCACAAAACAACAAAATTAACAACAATAAGTAAAACTACAACATAGTTCTTAAGACCAACAAAACTATGCCGAGGGCTGAGAGTTTTTTTTGTCCTCTTGTTTTTGTTTTCGTCCTTTTTCGGTCTAACGATTAAGACAGAGACATATTTGTCGATGGCCGGAGGGAATTTGTCAACGAAAGGAACAGTGACAACAACAATAAAAACAACAACAAAAGTAATAACTTCCGTTGGTTTGAGGATGGAATCGGAGTCGTTGGAAAAGTTATTTAATTGATGGCATTTGATGCTCGAGGAAAAACCCACAATGACGAGGAGGACTTTTACTTCGTCTTCCCCAAAGATAGAAAGTAAGAAACAAGAGAAGGAGAAACCTCAAGAACGCGCTTCCGGAACCGGAAGACAGCCGGCGGAAGGCTGGCATTTGGCGTCAACTGATTCCAGCGCGAAATGAGGAAGCGGAACTTCTACCCCCCCCCCCCCCCCCACACACACAACCGACTGCTGTGTATGTGTACTCATTTATTTATGTGGGAGTGTGTGTGTTTAATGATGGGTTCCTTGGGATGGTGACGAGAAGAATCCCGGAACTAGGTGTAGGTCGGAGTGTTATTGTGTATGTGTTGCTGGTAGGCGTGACACTTCATTTAACATCTTAATATGTCGCCCATCTGTCCGTCCGTTTGTTCGTCTGTCATCTAAATAACTGTACGTGCGAGTGTGTGGGTGAGATTACGACATCCCGTTAAATAGGAAAAGCGCGGCGCCGACTTAATTCATACACCAGTGCATAACTCTGACTAAATGTGTGAGGGTCTGTGTATGTGTAAGGGTCTGTGTATGTGTGAATGTCTATGGATGTATGTGAGTGCCACATGTCCACATATAATTGTCTCAATGTTAATATCTGTGTGAGTGTGTGTGTGAATTTCAATTTATGATAACAATTAACGCTTAATTATGAATGAACATTTATCCATATGTGTGACTCTGTGTGTGTTTGTTTGCGAATGTATTGGTATGAGTGTGAAAATGTGTCCCAGCGAAAATTAGTCTGTGTCTATGCTATTAGAATGTGTGTGTGTGTGATTCTGTGTATGAATGCGTAATCGCTGAGAATTACATAATTAGTCACGCATTTAATTATTATTAATGATTTCAATGTGTGCGGAAATGTTCATCTCTTTCTTATTCCCTTTCTTTCTCTATTTCGTTCACTCTTTATTCCTCCTCTCTCTTTTTCGTTCACTATTTATGGGTGTCTGTGTGTGGTAACCATGTGTGGGTGCGCGTGCGAATGACTCTCACGCATCATTTGAGTTATATGAGTCATTATCCTCGACTCCTCAGAGGACTCCACGTGTTTCGGACGTCATTCGTCCAAAGGAACATTTTAAAGAATAAAAATAGGAAGGATAGAATTTCAAGAGGGCGAAACAATATACAGAACATTCTTGAAACTTTTTTTAGAATTTCCCCCCATGAATTTAATTTCCTTAATTTATTATCTAAAATTTATTTAATTTGTTTTCGACTAATTTATGTTTCTACTCATATTTTCTTAAATTATTTCCTAATTTTTTAATAAGGAACTTATAAACTTATATTTTTAGTTTTCATTATTTCATGATTTTGATTTTTTCGATTTGATTTTCGACTTAAATTTTTACTTTATTTTTATCTCACATTTCATTAAAATGGTTTTGAAATTACTTATGAAAATAATGGGTTCATAACTTTTAAAACTTCTCTTCTGCATAATTTATTTTAAATTTCTTCATTTTTAATATTTAAATTTTTCTTGATTTTTTAATTGCTTTAAGTAGGTCAATAAATCTTTAAATTATTTATTAAGCACAAGTTTTTAAATTATTTTTAAAGTATTTAAAAATTTGGTCTTTCTTTTAAAAAGCATGTGCAAATAAATAATTTATTAAAAAATATGAGTTTTTCACTTTCAATATTGCAATTCGACATTATCATGACTTTTGTATATCTTTAATCCGGCCAATTAATTTCAATTTCTTTTACTCCATCTCTCTATAATCTGATGCCCCTATCCCTTTGGATGAGATGGAAAATAATAACGTTTTAATATTGGCTTTGGTAGCAGTGAAAAGAAAGAAAGAGAGCTTTGACCAATGCGAGATTTTAATTTCTTTCGCGATCCGCGATTTATTTTTGTTATTTTTTTATTTTTATATTTTTGTTATCATCATCGTTATTTTTTCATTTTCATCATCGTTATTTCTCTTTCTCAACATCGTTCTTTCTCTTTTTCATCATCTCATCCGACGACGGACTCTGAAAGAAAAACGAATTCCTTCGCTGGAACATCTTCTGCTACTTATTCGGTCTTCTGTTTATTGGCATCTCCAGCTCTTTCCTTAATCTCTCTCCTCTCATGCCCTTCTTCATCCTTCTTCCAGCTGATTCTCTTTGTTTCACTTTCTATTTGGTCAGTCAGCCTCCTTCTTCTTCCTTAAGTCTTCTCCATGAAACTGTGAAATCCACAAGCAGCGAATAAACCGCATTTTAATTTTTAATTTAATCGCATCCTCTCTCTTCCCTCTTCCCGTTTTATTCTCACTCTTATTCCACTTCCTCTTCGCCTTCTGCTCGTTCTTTTCCTGGTGGAAAAACTTGCGAATGGACAGAGTTTCTTTTTCGCTTTGTTGTTCTTGCATTTTCCACTAGTCCAAGCCCGCAGATAATTAATTTCTGCTTGAGAAGTTAAAGCTTTTCTGTTTCTCAAAGCGCAGAGACAAAGGGAAGGAAGCGACGAGGAGGAAGACTGCGATTTCAAGATGGATAGAGGTAGAAGAAAAGAAAGGAAAAGAATAGAGAAGGATGAGGGATTTCGTGTCGTCTGGTCGAAGTTTATCGCTCTGGTTCAGACTTCAGCGATAGAGGAAGGGATAAGGGATGAGACAATGATTGAGAACCCGGAAGTCGGAGGCGACAATTTCAAGCGCCGGAAGTGACCAATTCGCGACTCACTTCCTGCAACTGCCGGGAATGAGGGCCGTCGATGGCTCTGGCCACACCTTTGCCCTCATTAACCGCAGGACCTCGCGCACGTTCGTTCGTTGGTCGTAAAAACACACTCAAAGCAATGAGGGAATGAGAAATTCGTTGCATAATCTTGGGCGCAACATAAATATCTCGAGCCAGGCGAAATTTTCAATTTCCACCGAAACCTGGAGGCAGAGAGAGAAATGGAGGAGAGAAAATGGAGCCAAAGACAACCAAAATTGGGAGCGGGAAAAATCCTTCGAAGCTCGTAAAATCGTTTTGATCTCTCGTGCTCGTAAAATACACTCGCAAAAGCTCTCGCGATTCTCGCTCTCTCCGGTGTTGTGGGGGAGGGGGGTGATTGAGGGGAGGGTGGGGTCTGCGGCTGTGGTTGCCGAAACATATGCGCGCAGCTATTTTTATCATTTGAAAATAAATAAATATTCCCAGAATATGTTTAAAACAATGGAAAATAAATGAAAAACAGAAACAGAAGAAGAAAAAAAAGAAAATAAAAAATATATAAATAAATAAGAAAGTAATAACAAAGAATAAAATAAGAGTAATAAAAAAGAAAAAGACGAAAAAAAAGAAAAAGACGAAAAAAAAAAGAAAATAAAAACAATAAAAAATATAAAACAATGAAAAATTACATGAGCAAACATTGAATGGAAAATAAGAAAACAAATTCGCCATGTTTTCTGATGAGAAAAACCCACGAGAGGAACGAAGAGAGAGATAGAGAGTGAGAGAGACAGCGAGTGAAACTGATAGAGACAGTGAGTGTGAGTGAGTGAGACAGTGCGTGAGTCAGAGTGAGATAGTGAACGAGTGAGATGAGGCCATAAAAAATTTACTCAATTTAAAATTCTTTACAAACAAGTGAATTTATTCGACATTCGCACAAGGCGCACATTTTATTGTTTTCAATTTAAATAATGCATGAGTCGTGGGGATCGTCGCGGTCCCAGACGCGGTCGTCGCGGTCTGAGGGAATCCATTGGAACCCCATAAGACGCCGACGAGCACGGGACCCATAAAACTGAATGTGATTTCGCGGGCTCGACCTCGTCGGGTGTCGCACAAGTCAATAATAGTCACTCATACGGCTCCGGCGACTCCGCTCCAGCGTTGCCACCACGATGCGCATTCGGCATGGCAATTGTGTGAAATTCCCGCGGGCATGAGACGTGGGCCAAAGAGGATTTCACCATCGAAAGCCGGGTGGGATTATTGGCGATCGAAAAATAATTGGGGCTTAAGCTGCATTTAAATATCACTCACACACGCCCGTTCGCTTTGGGTTCGCCTTCTGTTTGAAGAGTCCGTGAAATTTTGGGCTCTGTGTCTGTGAATTTTTAGGCTCAAGGTCCTGCAATTTTTAGATGGATCGGTTAGATGGAGATTTTTTTGGATATCACCTAATTGATTTTTGATTTGGAGTCACTCGGTATTTGAAAAGCACTCAACGATTCTTTAATTTCCTTTTTTCAAAATGATATTTCTTTTCTTTCAAAATGCTCTTTCTCTTCTTTTAAGAGTGCTCTGTCTTCAGTTGAAAATGTCCATTACATCTTTTCCATCACTCTGTTGCCGTCACAATGGAAGAAAGAGATGAAATCAGAGGAGCTGAGAGGTTGGCACAGAGAATGCATGAAAGAAAGAACCAGAAAATGAAGAAAGATCAAAATAAAGAAATCATAAATATATAGAAAGAAAGAAAGAGGATTAAACACCAACGAAGAAAAGAAGACACTTCCATTGTTCCCGATTGTGTCTTCTTCGTTCGTCCGTCGTTTCTTCCATTCTTCCTTTGGTTTATTATCTCTTTCTTGCCTCTTTGTCGCCCACTCCGCCCAACATCTTGACCCGTTGTCTGGTCCATCTTCCTTTTCTTCGTCCGTTTTCTTGGTCCTTTTCTTTGTCCTTCTCTTCAACTCTTCCTCCGATCGCTCCTCCGCTCGTTCCTTTGTTCATTCCTTTTGTTCCATTATTCTGTTATTTATTTATCAAGGACGAGGCAGTCCTTTTCACGCGTCGCCGGGAGAAAACGAGAGCAATTTTCTGGGCAGTCGACTTTAAAGCGTCAGCGCGTCAGCCCGACAGCTTGAGCCGAAGATAGACAAGAGTGAGACAGACAGAGGGGGAAAGGGAAAGGTATATAGAGGACTGTGAAGGAAAGAGAAGGATGGCATAAATGAATGAGAGGATGGGATGGTTTAAATTCAGTTGTTGCTCTTTCCTGTTCCTGTTTTATGATTGTTTTTGTTGCACTTGTTGCTGTCTTTGTTGCAATTGTTGCTGTTTTTGTTATAAATGTTATTGTCTCTGTGGAAATTGTTGGTGCCTTCGTTGCCGTTTTTGTTGCAACTCTCATTAACGGTGCCACCTCTGGCCATCAGTTGATGAGGATGATGAGGATGATTGCAGCTAAATACAGTTTTATCACGCTCGCTCCCACACACTAGCAACCATTTCTCTCTCTCACGCACTCTTTCTCTCTCTCTTTCTCTCTGTTGATTGCTGCATTTCTGAATCCTCTCTCTTCGTTGTTGCTGATGTTGATATAGTAACAATTGTCCTTCTGGTCGCAATGGCATTAGCAGTAGTTGTTATTATTTTTGTTGTTGTCAATTCAGATGTTGTCCTTGTTGTTGTTGCAGTTTTCGTTGTTATTGTTTTAATCCATAAGCAGTCAACTGCCGCTGACAATTGATTTGCCCGAGCAGCAAAACTAAACGCACTCGCATTCAGTCGCTCTAATTTGCATTTCATTCTCTCGACCATCGGCCGTGGACGTTGTCGTTGTTTGCCTTGCACGGTGATCTGGTAACGCTATGTTGCTACGTGCTGCCACTAAATCCGTGGGATGGGCGGGGGGAGAGGCGTGGCAGGTAAAGGCGAGGGTTTGTGGTCGCTGAAGCGTTGCCGATGCGCTTCAATTCGTTCGCTCAACTTCCGGTCTATCGAAAATAACTTCGCTGACAGAGGGAAAGCGACAGTCGAGAGGGAGAAAGATAGAGAAAGGGGAGAGGATGAGGGGGAGGTCGATATAGGGAGACATTTAAAGGGAAATAGAGAGAGAGAGAGAGTGAAATACAATTGGGATTTTCATTTAAAAGCGAGTCAAAATCGATGAACAAAACTACAAGGGAAGAAAACAGATGAAAATCCATTTGAAAGCGCCTTAGGGATAAAATAATTAATAAAAAATTAAGAAATAAAAAATATAAAAAAATTATGAAACAAAAATTAAATAAGAAATAAAAAATAAAAATAAGAACTACAAAAAATACAAATAATAATAAAAAATAATAATAAATAAATAACAAAAATGAATAATACATAAATAAGAACTACAAAGAAATAAAAAATAAAAAAATAAGAAATACATAAATATTTACTTAAATTAAAGCACGAAAAATAAATACCCAAGTAGAATATAAAAAAAACAAAGAAATTTAAAAAATTAAAAAATACGAATATATTTACTTAAATTAAAGCAGGACAAAAGAATTCTCAGACGTATGCAGGAACAACGAAAACACAAGCAAAAACTCTCAAAGGCAACAATGGTTTTTCTATGCACAATTTTTTCTGAATCGCTCGCAGTTTTTTGAGGATTTTTAAGATATTTTCGTAAGTTTTCTATAATTGTTTCGATTTTTTTTCGCTAAATTGTCTTGTTTTTTTCGTGAATTTTTTTCGATGAAAACAATGATTCTTTTACATTTTTTATCATGCTTTTTTGAGGTTTTTTCAAGGTTTTCTCGTAATTCCTTCATTCATTTTTTTTTATCTTTTCTCCCTGTTTTTCGTTTGCCATTCTCTTAATTAATTATTTTCACTTTTATCTCTGTTGTTTTTTCCTCGACCTTACTCTCATTTCTGTCTGTTCCCTTGAGCTCTAGATATATTCATTCCTACTCACATACTCTGTCTCCTTCTTTCCTGCTCTATTTCTCTCTATCTCTCTATTTATGGATTTCTCTGTTTTCCTGTGGTTTTTTTTTTGTTAATTCTTATCTTCTCCTCGCATCTCTTCTCCCCCTCTAGTTTTTCTCGTGTTCCTTTTTCCGTCACGCGTTATCGCAACAGCCGTAGGTCGTGATTCTTGGTCGTCCTTTCGATGTCTGATGGCCCTTTGGCTCGTTTTTGTTCCTAATGATATGCTTGTTGTTATACTTGTTGTTATTGTTATTTTTGTTGTTATTGGTATTCTTGTTGTTCCTGTTATTCTTCTTGGTGTTTTTCTTATTGTTTCTTCTTGTTAAAATTTTTTTCTACATTTCCCTCGACGATAAAATGAAATAAAAAATTCCGCTGAATTCGTAGGCAGAAAAAAGGTAAACGTGGCCGATAATTAAAATGTTGATGTGTTTTTTTTTCTGTTTCATGGGAAATTTTCTCGATTTAGTCACGTGCTCTTCGAGGTCTAACCAACCGACCATTGGCCTGTCTATCTGTCTGACAATAAATGTTAACGCTGATAAATTCGGTTATTTTCCTAAAGGACAACAACTCTTGATGGATGGCCCGATACGAGGCGAAGTTTTTCCCGCGAAAGTGTTTTTCAAGACACATTTTAATCCAAGGGTAGTAAGGATGTTTATAAAAAATTCAAGGGTTTCTTAGTTAATTGTAATTAATTAGGATGCTAATCGTTATTGAAGGAAACATAAATAACTTTGAAATATCATTCACTCATCATTAATCCCGCTGAAATAATTCATGTCACTCATTCGCCATGGATGGCAATTGGATTCTCATTCTATATTATTTCGAGAGGTAAATAAATTATAATCAAAAATAAATTATAATAAAAACTAAAATAAAGTATGATCAAAAATAAATTATAAACAAAATTAAAATAAATCATTATCAAATATAGATTAATTTTCTTAATTTAAAAATTACTCAAGCGAACATTTTCCCAAAGATATTTAAAAATTATCTTACAATCATTCATAATTGATCCATGGAAATAATATATAGACAGAGACTTGATTGCTCTCAAATTTAATTCGAAAATCAAGCGAATAAATTAAAATTAAAGTTCGAAGATTTTCCGTCAGAAAGTTTAAGTTTGTTGTGAATTTATTTTCTTTGTGAACTTAATTTTGAAGTGAATCTAATTTAATTCCGTAGTGAATTTCATTTCACTGTAAATTTCTTCAGCAGAAATTCACTTTCTTCTACCTCTTTCTCCGGCTACTCCTTCGTTGATCCTTCGTCGGAACTCTCATTTTAATAATTGTCTATTCGCGTGTCGAGTCGTCAACCTGCGGTTAAACACCGAGGAGCACGAGGAGCGCAGACACTCGCTCAGCTCACCACAGAAGCACCTCGTCCTTCTCTTCCTCCTCATTATCCTCAACCGCCTTGCTCAACTCATCCTTCTTCCCTCATCACCTCCTCCGGTAACCTTCAACCTGGCGCCCACGTGGAGCCTCTGAATAAACATCACCAGCAGAAGCGATTGCGATGCCGCGAGCAATAATTTCCATCAGAGCGAAGGAGACGATGATGGAACGGAGATATTAAAGTGAGGAAAAGAGAGGGGATTGGTTTAGAGAGAGAAAAAGAGTGAGAATGGGTATCAGAAGGAGAAGAGAAACCTCCAAACAAAACGATGCAGAGAAATTAGAAAAATATGCAAAGCGATTCCCGTCCAATAAACAAGGTTTTAAGGATGAAGCAGGCAGCAAGCAATGAGCGGTGCAATTACGAAAACACATACATACATACATACTTCAATACACACATACCCATACTTATGAAGCTAAACACTCCACACATACATCTATGAAACCCAGTTCCAAAGAGAGTTACAGAGTTTAATGAGAAAACGCAATAAAACCTGAATTTATTTGAAAATCTTTTCCAAACAAATTTCTTAATAATATTTACATACATATGTGTGAGTGTCCGTGAGGCTAAAGGGCCAAAAGGGGAGGAGAACACATGTGTGAGCCTTTTTGTGTGTGTGTGTTGGTGTGATGCACACACTCTCATTTGGTTTAATGACTCGCACGCTCGCTAAACCACTTCCAGCTGGGGAGGAACGTGAAGAACTCTTCACTTGGGTTGGTGGGGATGGTGAATGAATGACTGGAAGCAGGTGACACAGAAGGTGAGGAAGAGGAAGTGGAAGGAAGAATGTGGAAAAAAGAAATGGAAAATGGAGGTTGAAAAGGGATGAGAAGAAGACCCAAGCTTCTGTCTCTGATAATATTCGGTAGCCCAGTCTCAGAGGCTCTGGAGGGACGGACTTTGGTACGTGTTCTACCTGTCGCCATCTTCCAATTTCCCTCTCCTTCACAAGCGCCCAAAGAAATTTCAATGCTGTTTTTTATGAGCCGGAGCCGAATGTGTTTTGTCAATGTGTTTGCTATTGTTGTTATATTTTTTGTTGTTTTCTCATTGTTGTTGTTGTTATCATTGTTGTTATTCTTCTCCCCGTTGTTCTTGTTATTATTTCCAGTCATGCCATTGCTTTTATTGTTGCTGTGGTTTACATTTTACATTCTGTTGCTTTCGGCTGCTGCTCATTTGCATGTGTGAGAAATATGCAAAGTGCGTGGAGCCTTTGGGTCGCCAAGGGGCCGCACGGAAGGGGCGTGGCGGGCGATGGGCGGGTGGCGTTGAAGCGAATGGACTCTGTAATTGAGGAAAATGGCGTCTAATGGCGTCATATATTCCGTTATGAATTGCAAAATTCGAATCATCAGAATCGGCCGAAAGAGAAGAAAATTATAATTTTCTTGTTATTTTATGTGAAATCTGGAATTTATTTTTAAAGTGATGTAGATGAAAACGATTCCAAAAAGGAAAAGACATATTTTTTGGATTTAATTCTAAATCTGGAATTTTGTTTTAAATATGGAATTTCATTCTAAATATGGAATTTCAATCTAAATATAATCACGATGGAGATGAAAGATCCAAAAGAAGATTAAATAATAATAAGATTTATTTCTAAATATAATCTTGGAAAATAAATGTTTTATATATACTCAGTCAAAAGTATTCAGGGAGACTGAAAGACAGTCTTGTGTCTCAAATACCAACCCATAAATATCTTCACACAAATACCAACAAACCACACACCGACACATGGCGATGTCCTCGATGAGCGAACATGTCGTTGGCAATTAGGAGAGCATAACCTTTTAGCCTTTGTTATTGTTGTTCTTGTCTTTATTGTTGTCATTATTGTTCCTTCAATTTATGCACTTCCATCTCGCTCTTTCCTTACCTCCCTCTCTCCCTCCATCTATTCACAGTATCCTCAATTTATTCAGTCTCCGATTTTCTCGCGATTTGCATAAACTTTTCACAAAATATTAAAATGATGCCTTGCGACGTGCTTCGCTCTCTCTTTTCCTCTTTTGCTCGATGGTTTTCATCACTCTTTCCTCTCTCTCTCTCTTCATTGGTTTCCCTTTCCTTCCTCACTTCCCTTGTTTTTCTCTTGATCTCTTTTCCTTCGGTATGGATTTCGATTCGTTGTCAAGGCGTGGAAATTTCAGTTGTTTGTCGATGTTTATGTTGTTGTTACATATTGTTGATTTTGTTAAATATTGTTGTTTTAGTTATATTATACTTTCGTTATATTTTGTTATTATAATTTCCTCTTTGTTTTTGTTCTCTTCCTTTTTACATCCTTGTCCTGTTTTCAATTGTTGTTGCTCCTACTTTGAAATGCACTCGCAAATTTGTATAAATTATTATTTGTGCAAACAATTTTAAAGTCGATTTATCGTTGTCATTCGGCTGGTCGTTGTTTTTATTGTTGTTTATTTTATTATTGTTGTGGTCTTAGTTTTCATTTTATTGGTGTTTCCTTTTTGTTGTTCTCTTGTATTCAACTTCCTCTTCACTTCGCCATCCTTCTGTCATCATCCAGAATCAAGCTCCGAAGTCCAGGCCGTGGTCGAAGGCGAAAAATCGCAGACAATTATAATGAATCGCAAAATAAATCCTTTTAATGACTTCTCTGGCAGACTTTTTACGTGGAGCTGCATAATTGTTTTGAGAGACATTTTCCTTTTCTCTCTCTCTGTGTCCTCTTCCTCCTCCTGTTTCATCCGTCCTCATTCTCTCAGACTTCCTCATCCTCGTCGCCTTTTCATCTTTGCTGTTGTCTCCTTTACCTCTTTGACTGGCTTTCATTGATTCTTTCTTCTAAATTCTGCCTCTCTCTCGATTTCTCTCATATTCTTCTTCTATCTCTGGTTCTCACATATTCTTTCGCTTCCTTTATTTATATTTGTGAGTGTTTTTTTTTTATTATTTCTTTTTATTTCAAAATTAATATTTTTTTTAATGTTCTTATTTGAACTCATTATATTCTTATTTCTTTGTTAATTATTGTTTTGGGAATTTGTTTTGTTGATTTGCTATTTTTTGTTCTTGTTTTCTGCTTCTTTTTGCTTTAATATTAAACAACGAGAGAAGCTTTCTCTTCGCCAACCCTTGCATAAACTTTCTGCCCATTCATTTTATGCAGATCTCATTGTGAATTAGCGTGAAATTTATCATGATTGTTGTTGTATGTTTTGTTCTTGTTTGATTGTTGTTTTTGTTGTCTCCAGTCTTTGCACCATCTTTAAAGTTCTTAACAATTTTCTGGATGTTGGTCCAATTTTTGGGTCACTTCAACATTAAATAATTTTCGTCGGAATTCTATACCAAAGAATTTGGAGTGCTTGAAATCTAATTATCACTCAGAACTTTCACTCAGAGATCTATGTACAAAAAACTCATAAAAACGAGATTATTTTTACAAATGAATGATTTATTTCATTTTATTAAATTATGGAATAATTTTTCAATTCATTTAATGAATCATTTTTAAATCTATTTAATAATTAATTGTTAATTTTAATCTTATTAAATAGAACACCTTGAAGTTTGTTTTAAGTTCAATCTTCAGTTCGTTTTATTATCTCTATCATTTGGATCTCTTCTATTCGGAAGTTAACACGGAAAATTACTTATTTTACACAGATGCCTTAATTTGATTAATTAATATCCTTAAATACGCAGTCTCTCTTTCATTTTCATAATTAGAATATTGTTTTCATCTTCCTTCCTAACGAGGCAAATATTGAGGTATTAATATTAATTTGATGCCTTTGTCTTGACATGACTTCGGTCGTTACTCATAATTCCTTATTTAGATACATCCTTCCTCCTTTTTCTTCTCGACATCTATCATTCCTCATCCTTCTCTTTTCACTACATAACATCTTTATTCTCTCTTCTCTTCCTCCTTGTCCTGCTCTCACTTCGCTCTCCACTGCGGATTTAAAATCAAAACTCGTAACGAGCTTACATCGAATGCCACTTAAACAGAAGCCAACGCCTTCGTCTCTCTCTATCGCCTATCTCCCTCTCACCCTCTCTCGTGTCTCCCTCTCTTCTTTTAATTTCCACGTTACGATAAAAATAAAATTCAGCTCTGCCCTCATCCGCAACCCCTTCACCTTCAAAGCAGTCTTCGTAGTCCTTACGCGTGTTTCATGCTTTCCTCAAACCGAGTCCTCTTCTTAATATTCTTCTTGTCTTCTTTCCACAACTTCTATCCGTGACTTTTTTTTTTGTCTTCTCCCCATAACTTCCTCTCATTCTCTCCACAGAACTCTTCCGATCCACTTCCCTTAATCTACTCTGTATTGTCTTCTTTGGCTCCTACTCATCCTTGTCTCCACATCCTTTTTCCCACATCTTCTCATCTCCTTGGAATACCTTCTCTCTTCCTCACGCCTGCCTCTTTCCTTGGAAATTCACTCTTTCTTTGGAAACTCACGCTTTCTTTGGAAACTCACTCTTTCTCTCCTGTCATCTCACAATTTCCTTTACTTACTTCACCTCCTTTTTTTAATCCTCCCTTTACTCAAACTCAACAACAACCACTTCCTACTTCTTCCTTTCTACGTCCTACTTCCTTCTTCTTACTTCGTCCTACTTCCTTCTTCTTACTTCGTCCTACTTCCTTCTCTTGCTTCGTCCTTCCTATTTCCTTTTTTTCATACTCCTTCTCTTTCTCCTCCCTCTCCATCACACTCCTTTCTCGAATTACATCCGCGACCGATCTCCGAAAAATTCTCTCCCCACAACCGTGCCGCCAACCCCAATCTCTGTCTCATCATGTCTTCATGATATCCTGACGTCACTCACACCAAACTCACACCGCTCCATCTCCACGCTGTCGAGATCAGGGACAGACAGGCTGTCAATGGGGAAGAGGATGGGTGAAGAAAAAAAGCGCAATAATAACTTTGGTCCTGGCGCCAGGATTTCTTCATTAGGCGAGGTTCATCAGCAGCAGACGAGGTTCATCAGAGGACGAAGCTGGAGCTAATTTAGAGCAAGCGCCCCAAGGGAGGAGGGGATGGAGAAGATGGGATGGAGGATGAGGGGATGAAGGATGCGAGGATGACGAACTTGGGGTGATGGAGGATGATGCAAGGGTTGTTTAGTGAATGAAGAAGGACGAGGGACGAAGTGAAAAAGGAAAGAAGTGATGCACATCGTGTATCGCAACTTGGTTATTTATGTTTTAGTTATTGTTGGTGTATGTCATATTACTCTCATTGTTGTTGCTTATTTTGTTGATGAAATTCTTCTTTTTGTTGTTTATTTTGTTGTTAAAATTCGCATTGTTGTTGCCGATGACGTTGTTTATGTTCTCATTGTCCTTTTGATTACTTCTCTCATCATCAACTCTCCGAGAGCTTGACTCAACTTCAAAATTTATCAAAAAGTTTGTATTTTCATTGTTTTTGTTTCTTTCACTCCTCACGTTCTTGTTACATTTCTATAGAGGGAGTTATTTTTGTTGTTGTTGTTGTTTTTGTTCGGGTACACTTCATTTTCATTCTCTATTTGGGGTCTGTAATTTAGGAAACTCACACGATGACGATGGGCCACCTGACAAACGACATGTTGCAATAATAAAATCTTTTGATGCCAGCACATGACACGTGTTGAAAGTTCTCTCACTGTCTCTTTCACTCTCTTTCTCTCTCTCTCACTCACTCTATCCCTTGTCTTTCTCTCTCTTGTATTGTCTCTTGTGCCTCATTTACTAGCTTTCACAGTTGTTTTCACAGCTTTTGAAATGGATTTAAACACCAGTTGTTATTGGTCAAAGCATTCCATGGAATTATTTCAGCTTAGGTTGATGTGGAAGGAATTTAATGATGAATTTAAGAATTATATCAAAAAATATAAAAAATGTGAGAAAAAAATAAGAAAAGGCATTGTTAAAAATATATATGTTTAGGTTTTATATTAGTTTTAGGTTTTTTTAGCAAATTATATTTTTTAATAATGATCACACGGTCTGAAAAAAGTCAGTCATACGACCTGTTGAAATAAAACCTCTTTAACTTCTCTTTATCTCTAGAATAACTTCATTTTCTCTCACAATATCTTCGACAAAGCGATTTTAAATTATTTCTCGAATCAGTATGTGATATTTGGGTAAATGAAAATATATTATTGAAAAAGAATATTGTCAAGCGAATATTGTTGTATCGAATATTGTTGACATCGAATATTTTTAAGAGCGAATATTGTCAAGAACGATATTGTTAAGAAATTCCCACCTTGTCACAAGAATTATCACCATCACAAAAAGGATCTCGTTCCTCATCATCACTCGTTCTCTCGAAGCTCGAGGATATAGATAAAAGAGATATATTTTATGTAAATCCACACGCAATACTCTTTATTATGCATGTGCGAGATTTTATACGGAAACGAAGGCATTTCAGGAAAAAGAAAATTAATATTTATTCTTTTATTTTTCTCTTGTATATTTTTTTTCTTTTATTTTCTGTTTGCCTTCCCACGATATTTCTTCGAACGACATTTCTCTCCGGAGGCAATATTGTGAATTTTTTCTGTTTTTCTTGTCGTCGTTTTGTTTCAACAGCGCATAATTTTAATTTCGAAAAAGTTTTCGCTCCCAACCTCATCTCGCAGGATTCACTCATTCTCATCCTTTAGTCCGTTCGTTCTTTCGGTTGAAACAGGCAAGAGCAGTCAAAGGAAAACACGGTAATGCAAAGAAAACACTCAAGAATGCGCATCCTGTGTCAATTTTTTCAGAAAAACACAAAAGTGGAGGGAGAAAAGAAGAAAACGGTGGAAAAGAGATGGAAAAAAGATGGAGAAAGAGAGGGATAATGTGGAGAAAGTAAAGAAAAAGAAGGGCGGAGTAGACTGAGGTGAGAAGCAACGAAACAAGGACGAACCCTTCGAGGCCCCGGGCGAAAAGAACACGACCCCATCGTTTAAGGACCACGAGTTGACGGCCACAAGCGAAGGAAGGAGGATGAAAGAAGAAGAAGTAGGATAAGGTGAGAGAAGAAGAAGAATGTGATGAGAGGAGAGAAGTGACCAAGAAGGTGTGGGTTGATAGCGACCTAGAGAACGACTGTCGAAGACGTCAGATTTGCAGATGGTTTTTATTCTCCCCTCTTCTTTTCCGTCGCTGGCTTTTTTATGCCTTCAGCAGCATTTAGTTGAGAAATAAAAGCAAGCCGCATCCTTAAGAGGAGAATTCCCTCGACGCTTGAATCCATTTGCCTTTCTTTCGTCTTCGTGACGACTGCCTTCTGCTCACCTCCTCAGCGTCCCAGGGGAGGGCGGTGGAGCTGAAGCTGGAGCTTAGAAGCCGTTACGGCTAATGTTGCAATTATTTGTGAAATGTACGTGAAGGAGCTTTGCGTGGTAGGCAAAAGAGAAAGAGAGGGAGGATTCATAAGACAAAAAGAGCCACCGAAATGGTAATAGGAAAAACAACAATAACAACAACATCTCCTTCGTCCCATCCGCATAGAAAAACATCAGCAACATACTCGAGTGCCAAATGCCAGGTCAGAAGCGTGAAGGTAATGAAATTTTGAAGCCAAGTTGTTGGCTTTTCCCTATCTCTTTCTCACTCCCTCTGTCTCTGTCACTCACGAACATCCTTAACGATTTCTTAGTCTAATGGAAGCTCACACACACACACAGTCACCACTCACTCACGCACGTATTTGTCGTTTGGCGCTCATTGACAAAGGCTGAAGAAGGATAAAACGATGATGAGGATGAGGGAAGGGATATGAAGGCGATTGTGAAGTTGAAGGCAGATGCTGATGAAGGGAACGATGACGACGATGTCGACGTTCTCGACGCTGGTGACGACGATGTCGACGACTCACTGAAGGATATGTTGCCGAGGGGAGAAACCTCTTTGCTGTTCGGTGTCAACGACAGCAATAGCATCAGAATCAGCTTCAGCAACAGCAAAAGCAGCAGCAGATGGAAAAGAAGAAGAAGAAGGAGAGGAAGGGAAAAGAAGAAGGAGAAGAAGTCGGGAACCATGGCAATTGTCATCGGCGCCATATTTTCCGTCGTTGACGACGACGTCCTACGACAGATTCTGGGAAGCCCTCGACCTTCTCCGATCACTCTACATCTACTTTAGGTCCCCTCAGATCTCCTTCAAACCCTCATTCAACCCCCTCAGACAATCCTTAGTTCTCCTCTGACCTCCTGACACCCTTATTGACACACACGGTTCCTTCTTCCATGCCCCAATTTCATGTGCTTTCGGCCCTTCGGCTTCTTCCGGCTGTCGTGCTACATTTATTTCTGAATTTTTGTTGTTTCTTCCATATCCGATGTTCTTTTCATATATGTTGTTTCTTTTATATTTGTTGTTTCTTAGATTTTCGTTTTCTTCACATATTTGTCTCTTTTTTGTACTTTTCGTAGTTGTTGTTCGTGTCCTTGTTGTTTGTTATGTTAGCATTTGTGATGAGTTGACGCTATTTAGGCAATGATCACAAATGACAACAGCAACAACAATCAAAACGACAATAATAACAACAACAAAAACGACCACAATAACAAAATCACCAACGATTCCAACAATAACAACAATCATCTCACGCATCCGCAACACGCACTCGCACTAAAAATTCCTCGAGTTCCGGCGGAAATCGACGCACAAATTGCGTGTACGCTCCCAAACTCATATTAGTATAGGTGCTTGTATGAGTGAGGCTACACATATGTGTCAGTGAGAGTGTGTGCGTGTGAACGGATATCGCTTAACGCTTGCCATTTCATTAAAATGCTATTAGGGCCGAATCTCTAGAGGAACTCAGAGAGAGAGAGAGACAAAGAGGAGAAGTGGAACAAGAGATCAACCAAGAAAGATATGAGGAGAGAGATTGAGATATGAAAGAGAGAGATTAAGATATGGTAGAGAGAGAGAGAGAGAGAGAGAGAATATGCGAGTGATTTGGGGAGCTAGAAAATGAGAAAACACTTATCGCTTAGAAATTCGTTCAATTCGACGAATTGTCGAAATAAAACCGATGTTAAGGGAATGAAATGAATTGTAAAGAATTTTTCGCTCTTAATGAGCGGAAAAGTGGAACGCAATGAGGGAAAGGGACGGAAGCATCTTAAGTGGAATAACGTGAAGAACATGAAGATGAAGGAGATGAGAAAGATGATGACAACGACGGCGATTATGAATTAGAAGATGGAAAAAAGAAACATGTCAAAAGGAATCAACGTAGGAGAGGAATTTTTATTTTATTTTGATATATTACAGAAAGCAGTCCAATTTTCATATCATATGTATTTGTTAATATATTTCTTACAAATTTTTATGTTTATACATTTTTTTACTCTTTAAATAAATCAAAACTACCCATATTTAAAAAAATATCATATCAATATCTAATTGAATTTTTAGTAACTACAATTTTAGCTATTAAATTATGAATAAATAAATATTCATAAAAAAAATTTCAGTTATTCAAATTTCAATAAAAAAGTTTTCAATAATATAAATATCTATAAATAAATTTCCAATAATTAAATTGTCATAAAAAAATTTTCAATACTTAAATTTTCTATAATCAAATTTTTAACAATAAAATGTTCTATAATTAAATGTTCTCTAAATAAATTTTCAATAATTATATTTTCAATTATAAAATTTTCTATAAATTAATTTTCTATAAATACATTTTCAATAGTTAAATTAATTTACAATAATTAATTAATTAATAATTATATTTTCTATCAATTTATTTTCAATATTTAAATTTCCTCATCATCATCATTTTTTTTTCTTCCTCATATTTCTACGATAAGTCCTTCATACTGAAATCCTCTCCAAAAACACACATAACACATGAGTCATTATTCGGTATCCGTAAACTTTCTCAAAAGTCATTCCAGTCACTTGAAGAACCACTCATGTGTCCTGCCGCAAAACTCACTTGATTTCCCCCCTTATCTTTTTCTCTCTATCACTCTTTCATTCTCTCCCTCTCTTTCATTCTGAATTTTTCTGATAACTCCGTGGCATTAAAGTTAAAGCATTAGTGATTCGAGTGAATTTCAAAAGTTTCAGCAGCTCATCTCAACAACAACGAGTAAAGAGATCAAAACAACAACAACAAGGAGAGTAAAATCAAAACAATAATAAATGCAACAACAAAAATAATAAAAGCAACAAAAACAACTTCAAACTCGTTGTTTATGCAGTCTTGAAAAACTTGTCACTGAATTTTTCACAGATAGAAACTCATATTGAGAGAGAGAGCGAGTGAGACAGAGGAAGATACGCATAAAGAGAGAAAGAGGAAGAGAGGGGGGAAGGAGGGTTGAAAGAGGGATAAAGAGGAAGAATAAATTCTCAAGTGGTTTTTCATTCGCTTTTGACGTCGTTTCACGCTTCAAGAAAATCACAAAACAAAAACCACAATTTCTGAAAACTACTCCAAACAGCTATAACGAATGGAACTATAACAATAATAACAACAACAAAAACAAGAAGAACAACAAAAATAACAAAAATGAAAACAAGAAAAACATTTAGGCAAAATAAGAAGAGAAGAGAGAAAAAAAAATCTCCACTCAAAGGAATAAAAAGCAGGTTGAGCGCACTTATTTGCACTTTAAACACTCTCGTCTAGGAGGAGGATGCATGCTAAGCAGCTGATTTAACACATGTGCAAAGACACGAACACAGACAAACACACACACAAACACATCCATTCAGGAGGAAGGAACACAAGGATGGATGATGGAGAAACGCAAGGACACGCATACATGCAGATGCTGATGCAGAGAAGAACGAAGGCATGAACGATCGCTAAACTAAATCTGGTTGGGACGAAGCGACAGTTGCTCGCATTTTGCTGCACTTTGAGGGGGTTGAGGGGCGGAGGAGGAGGGGTGAAAAGACAGAGGGAGGGGAGAAAAGACGGAGGGAGGGGCTGACAGACCGACGAACGGGTGGACAGACAGATGGCTGGTCGGACAGACAGACTGGAGGAGGCTCGGCAACAGCTGCCGCTTGGAGGAGTCATTAAAGTCGCATTTCGTGCTCAGAGAGGAGAGAAATAGGAAGAGGAGGGAGGAAGAGAAAGAGAGGATGAAGAGAAAGATGAGGATAGTGGATGAGAACAGAGATTGAGGGTGAGAAATAGGGGGAAGCGACAAAATTGCAGGCTGGTCGATGTCAGTGCTCTGAGGATGATGAAGGATGGAAGAAAGAGGCGACAAACGAGAAAAGAGAATGATGAGAGGAAAAGCATGAGAACGAGATGGATGAGAACGAGAAGGAGGACAGTAAAAAGCAAGGGTAGAGAAGCGGAAGGACGAGAAGGAGACGACTGCAAAACCAAGAGCCGCGAAGGATGAGGCTCGGCATTAAATTCTCATCGGCGTCGTCCTTGTTGCAAATGAATCTGAATCTCATTTGGTGCGAAAATCATTCACTCAAAAGGCGCGAAAATGGAGCGCGCGCTCGCGATTCAAGTGGCAACACTTTGCAAGGACATGACGCCTACGTTGGCAATGCAGAGAATAAGGGGAGGAGAACGAGAGAGAAGAGCAAAATTCCGATTTCCAATAAAACAAACACAACAGCAAGAGGTCGTTGACATGACGATTTGCACACCAAATTCGGAATAGCGACAAAAAAAAACGACGAAATATTTTGTGAAATTTCAACAACCAGCGACCTCAGGACGTTGACTTTCGAAGGAAGGGACAAAAAGACGAGGGCGTGTTGGATCCAGTGTTGCCATCTGTCCTCGCCATCAACCCCACCCGCTCAAGAGGTCATAAATAATCTACGTGATCGTTGACGTTTCATCGTCAGAGCCGCCGAAATTCGCGACAAGAGGCAACTCATTTGTCGGAGTGTAGAAGTGTGTGTGAGAGAGAGAGAGAGACAGGTGTGTGAATGAGAGAGAGAGAGAGTTTTGTTCGTGAAAGAGACAAGTGTGTGTTCTTTGTGTCCACGAGAGAGACAGATGTGCGTGAGTCTGTGTAAGAATGTGAAGACAATGAGAGGGAAAATTGAAAGGCGTCGAAACGTGGGCCGCACGTGTTGCTCGAGTGTCGTGGCCAAAATTTATTGCCGTCTTTTAGGCGTGCGATAAAGCAAATTGCCCTAAATAAGAAGAAGTGGAAGAACAAGTGGCTTGTGCCGACAATTCATATTTATTGTTGCGAAAATTCTGTCAGCCTGAGATTTCGATTCAATTTACTTCAATTTGTTGCAATTTGATTTCATCTTTGATTAAAATTTCGTTTTGATTGTTTTACCATTTGGTTCTGTAGAATTTCGAAATTTTCATATTTTTGCCTTATGGACATTTTTCTTCCATATTTGCTTTTTGGAATTTTTGTTTGAAGGATTTTTATTTTGTTTTTTCTTTTTGGGCTTTTTTCAAATTTTTCGTTTGAAGGATTTTTGTATTTTAGTTTTGTTTTTTTCGCTTAGGGGGTTTTTTTCTTTTTGTTATTTTATATTTTTTTATTTCATATTTCTCACATTTTTAATTTTTATCTTGTCAAATTTTTCCCTTTACCGAAATATTTTTTATATTCATTGTACAAGTAAATTTGTATACTTTTTCTTATTGATGCAATTTTTCAAGTCCTTTTCGCCTGAACTTTTCAGCGATTTTTTACCCGAGCGACTCCACTCCGATTGAGCTCAAAGAGTAGTGATTTTTATTTGATTTTAGTCTCTATATTCGTTGATTTGAATTTACCACACGACTTGTTGTCGTTTTCTTTTGTCCTTTCACATGGTCTTAAATTTCAGTCCATGCGATTCTGTATTTGGCATTAATTTTTAGTTTCGTTTCCTGTTGATTCTACCGGGTTCCTGCTTGATTACTTTTCGCTTTCGACTTTCATTTCGTCCGCTTGAATATTTCACTTTATGTTCCCAACTGGGTTTGATTGAATTTCATATCATTTCATCATCTTTTTCATACCGATTTCATTCCCATTCCCTTTTTATTTCCATTTTCTTTTTATTTTTATTCCCTTTTTATATTCATTCCTATTTCATTTCCATTCCTATTTATTTTCATTCCTATTGCGAATTTTTTTCAATCGCATTTGATACAGGGAGAATTTCATCAGATTTTTTTAAATTCATATCAGGATTTTTTTGTATAATTTCATATCGAGTATTTTCTGGATAATTTCCCATATTAAAAATTTAAAATGATTTCGGTCGGACTTCCGGATATTAGTTTGTTTTTTTCTTGTGTACATATTCGTAAAATTTCGTATTTTTCCATATCGTAAATTGCTCGAAATATTTCAATCATCGTCAAATATTACATTGATGGAAAGTTTCATTTGATTCCGGCTGCAACGTCAATAATTGAGAGTATGAAATTATCAAAGGTTTTTTAGCATCACTGGACAACCCCTTTCATATTTCACTCTGACTCTCACTCTCTTATCCTCTCTCTGTCTTTCTCTCTCACTCTGGGTGTTCCTTGTAATGTTCGTCCTTGAACTAAAGCATCCCGCTTGTTGCTGTTTCCTCCTGACCACGAGGACGACGATCACGTTTCGTCAATCCTTCTCCGCAGCAAAAACATCACCAATAAAAAAACATCTCCAACAAAAACACCTTGAACAAAAACATGTTCACCACAAACAACAACAAATAGATCTCACGTCCACACGCCCCACCAGGATGAAGGATCCACGTCGTCGTCCGAGTGTCGCTGATTAAATTTAAGCACCAAAGGATGAACACAAAAGGACGAACAGAAATGACAAAATGGATAAATTGTTCAGGACCTTTTTTTTATTTGCCAACTCCAGCACCTTCCGTCGGTGTCCGGATGAATCCCTTCGTCCTTCCGGCTCTCGGGTGAGATTCCAGGGTGTGGAAAATGTTCAAAGAGGATGAGGAAGAGGACGAAAAGGACAGACGGACAGAGAGCCTGGGTGACGTCTTCTTCTATAATAACCACAACAACAAACAACTTCGTTCATCTCTTCATGTTTCTCTTCGTCCTTCTCTCTCCTACTTCCCCATCTCCATCTTCCTTCCCTTCCTGTTTCTTCCACCATTTCCGTTTCCTTTTTGCATCTTTGTGGTCGTCTTGGTCTCGTGTTCCACCTTGTTGCTCATCGGCCTGTGGTTAAAAAGCGTAACCGTTGGCGTCGTGTCTCTATTTGAACAATAACAAAAAGAACAACCACAACAACAACGGTAACAACTTTCCGCAAAAGGTAAAACAATGTCCTTTAAAGAATTCCCTCGTCTCATCCTGTCTTGCATAATTTATGTCAAGTTCTTCACGTGTTCTCCTCATTCTCCTCCTTCTTCTTCATCTTCCAATCCTCATTTCCTACATCCCCTGTTCATTCTCCCCCTCTTTCGTCCACTTGTTTAACATTTCCTTGGGATCCTTCGTGTGACCCCCGCATTTTGTACGGATTTTCGTCGTTGCGATTTATTCCATGGATCAGAACAAATTATGCGTTGCTGTTGAGCCTTCTTGGTCATGTTGTTGTTGTGGCTAATGTTGTTGTTTTTCTAGCTATTGTTGTTGTTCATGGTTTTGTTGTGACTTCATCTTATTTTTGTTTTATTATTATTTTTTGTTTAATTCCATTTTTTCTTTTGGTACTTCCTTTTGTTTTTTCGATTTTTGTGTTTATGCTCCAGCTTCAGAGATGATTGTACAAATTTTTGGTACAAGTTTTCTCCCTCTTGTTGTTGTTGTTGCTGCTAAGACTGTGGTTATTGTTCATATTGTAGTTATTGTTGTTCATGCTGTGGCCTGTTTTAAGGCCACACGATTTTCATGTTTTGAAATTTTCGTCCTTTGACGTCGTCTCCAGCCGACGACGACGTTTGCGATCAACAACAACGACAATCGCTTGGCGGCATCGACAACAACAACAAACACAACTACGACTGGAAGAACAACAACAAGAACGTGGATGATTTATTGTCGACGTGGCCTTGTTTTCCTAACCCTGATATTGTTGTTGTTCTTTGTAATTGTTCTCATTCTAGTCGTTGTTGTTGTTCTTCTAGTTGTTGCTTTAGTCATTATTTCCTATTAAGCTCCATTCTTCAATCTCCCCATCTCAGTTTCACTCTCTCTTCCTCCCTTCCTTCTCTCTCTCTCTCAGTCTCCCCCTCGTTTACGCTCTCTCTGCCTCTTTCAATCCCGCTCAGTCTCAGTTTCACTTTCTCCCTGGCTTCTATTGTTGAAAATTTATAGAATTTAAGACCGGAAATGACTGGTGAACCGCCGCCATGGCTCACGTGTCCTTGTGTGCGTGAGTGTTTACGTGTGTACGTGAGTTCTTGAGAGTTCTTTATGTGTATGTGCTTGAGTTTGAGTGTGAGCTTGAGTGTGTGTTTAAAGAGCGAAAGCGTTTAGTCAAGCATCATAAATAAAGCAGAATAAGCTTTGGTCAGTTTCATCTCTTCTCCTTCTCCCTCTCTCTTTTTATTCATACCTCTCATCCACTATCTCCATCATTTTCTTTATTTCCTCATTCTTTCTTTCTTGGTCTCTTTTATTCTATCTCGATATTTCTCTTTCTCTCTGTTGGAGCTTCCTTTGGTTCGTCTTCATCGGAGCGGAAAGAAAGGAAATGGATTGGAATGAGAAGGGAATGGAGTGAAAAAGAAAGGAATTATTGTCGACAAAAGATCCGCATGCGAAAAATTATAGAAACCTGTTTTGAATAATATTCTTCTCCCTTGTTTTTTCACCTCACTCTCTCGCTCTTCTTTATATTTCTCTCTCTCTCTCTCTCTCTATCTCTCTCATCCGCATCCGACTATTAATCATACGTTGTTTCGGCTCAGTTTTTCCGCTCGAGTTGCCGCCAAACGTCCGGCAACGAGAGGGCGAAAGATTTATTCGAAGGTCGCTGCCTCGTCCTCCTCATCAGCTGCTGCTTGAGCTCTTTTAATCCGCAAATCATCCGTCGGCCGATGATCGAAGATCCTCAGGGGGCAGGAAGTTATCAAAAGTGGAGGCAACAACTCAAGGAGAAAAACTCGAGGGATATTTCGTTGTCGTTGGAAATAAACCGATACTAATTTTTTTAAAAAGATTAAATTTATGTATTTCTATATTTATTTTTTGAATATATAATATTATTTTTTATGTTTTATTTGAATATGTTTTGGTATTTTACATTTATTTTGTATTTATTTTTGAATATTTTGTTGTATGTTATTATATTGATATTTTTGTTTTTTGTATAATTTGGCGTTTATTTCGTATTAAGTTTTAAATTTATTTTTGTATTTATTTTGAATTTATTTTGTATTTATTTTTGTATAATGTTTTAGTATGTTAATTTTGCAAAATATTTATTATAAAACAATTTTTGTTTATTTTCTTATATATTTATTTTTGCATCTATTTTTTATTTATTTTTTGGTTGTAGAGTTTTTACTGATATAATTTTTTTATCTTATTATTTGTATTTTTTATATCTGTGTATGAGAGTATTTATTTTCGTCGTTATATTTATTTGCATTTATTTTTATTTTTCAAAATATCGCATATCGTTGAATACCATCTCAAAAAATTCATAAATTCTCTCTGAAGCCTTGAAAGAACACTTCAAGAGGTCTCTGAAAAATTGTCGTGAAATGATACTTGAACAAAAGTAGCGAGTTATTTCTCGAATATACCCCTTCAAGAGGTCGATTGAAGGAGGTTCTTTGAACTAATGAAAAGGACTTTTTGATGTTCTCTTTGCCAATGTTTAAAGGATCAAATCTGTGTTGACTTTTTGTTGTTTTTTTTTTCTTTCTGTTTCTTTTCCCATTGCCTTGACGTCGAATTCAATTAGAAAACTTTCGTGGGAAAAGTTGTGGTTGGAAATGTTGCGAGAAGTTTTAAAACCACAAACGACATGAGGAGAAAACAACCGTGAGACAGAAGGAGGGAGTGAGAGAAAGGTATAGGGAGGGAAGTGGAGTGAAAGGGATAGAGAGAGCAGCGAGAGAGAGGCAAAGGAGGAAGGGAAAATAGTATTCAACATTCCAGCGAGAGAAACAATTTTTACTCCCGCAATGCGAACACCTCGACAACACTATGAGGAGCAGAAAAAGGAAGGTAACAAAAGTAGAAGGGAGGGGAAAGAGAAGAAGGGAAGGGTGGAGAGAAGAAGGATAACGAATGAAAAAAGGAGTGAATGCATAGGAAGAAAAGCAAATGGAAACGAAGAGAACTCCACAAACGGAAGGAATTTTCTACGAAAGACACACACGGAACAACCAACAGTTGAGGAAATATCGGAAAAAACGTTTGCACATTTACCATGTAATGTACACAGAAAAAAACACACTAAAAAAAACACAAATTAGTACACTGAAAAAGAAGCACACGGGAAAAATTACACCAAAAAAGTTCACGAAAAAGGTGAAGAAAAAATAGTTACAAAATAAGTCAAATCAAAAAAGAAACAAAAAAGGTAAAAAATCGCACATAAAAACAAAGAAAGTAGCAACAAAAATAAACACACGAATAACAACAATCACAATAACAACAGCGACTGCAATCAGAATAGCAACAACAATGTAAACAACATCGGGTAACAACAACAATACTGAAGCCATAGCGTCAAAAACAAATTTCTGAGGAAAAAATCTGCTTCTGAGTTCAGTTAGTGAGGAAGAAGTGAGGAGGACTAATGGAATGAGAGAGAAAGGGAGGAGGTAGTGAATAGAAAGAGAAGGGAAGACGAGGAGAACCGAAGGAAGTGGTGGATAGATAGGGAAAGAGGTATGGGGGAGAACAAGGAAAAGATCGCAAACAAGTCAGAATTCGAACTAAAATTTACCAAAAAAAATGTAGGAGAATCCAGCAACATTTGGATTTTTTATGTGATGACTAAAGAGAGAACGAGGGCGGATGGGAGAGAAAGGTGGTTAGTGCGATAGAGAGAGAGAGAGAGAGAGAGAGAGGGAGGGAAAGAAAAGGGGAGAATGTGGTAAAAGGAGATCGAGAGAGATGGAGAGTAGGTCCCAGGTGAGAATGGCAGGTGAATCTGGAAAACGGCTGCGAACAACTCGGGTCGAGTTGTGGTTGAGTGAAATTGAAGGAGGGAGCAAGAGGGAGAAGGTGTGAGAAGGAGAGATATAGAAAGAGAAGGAGGAGGAAGATACTAAGAAAATAGAAGGCAGTGGGGCTTCTGGAAATCTTCAGTCTCGTAATTGATTTCCTTGCACTACCATTCGTTTATATTCACTTCGTTTTATCTTACTTTTTGTCCTTGCTCGATCCAGTTCTTGATGTTTTCAACCATGTCAACATTGCTTCTTTTTTTGAATTTAGAATTTTTTTTGAATTTATTCTCACTGTTTTTACTAAA
This sequence comes from Coelopa frigida, assembly GCA_017309665.1. Classification (NCBI taxonomy): domain Eukaryota; kingdom Metazoa; phylum Arthropoda; class Insecta; order Diptera; family Coelopidae; genus Coelopa; species Coelopa frigida. The sequence goes on from CM029565.1 coordinate 15,609,962, forward strand.
TATATAACATTTTTAATTGAAATTTTATTTCTTTTTATTGTTTTAATTTTCAGTTTTAAAGACATATTTTTTTATATTTTGATGATTTTTTTGCCCATGTTTTCTGACGGTTTCTGGATTTCTTCGATTTTTTAATTTTAATTCTACTTTTCCTCTAAACGCGATTGAAATTTTAACTTCACATTGACAACAACAATATCATCAATAACAACAATTTCTTCAACAACAACAAACTCAGTTACAACAAAAATTTCACTCCCAACAACAACAGCATCAATTTTATCCATAGTACAAAAAATACTTCATCAACAACTTCATTAAGAATGAGTCTGATACAAACAAAAAATTCAACAAAATTGACAAAGAAGCGAGAATTCCCGAATGAAAGGGAGAGAAAATCCGTGAGATTGTGAACCTGAAAGAGAAGCGCGTGGAAGAAAAGACAAACCCAATCCTAATCCATGGAATGTGGGAGAGAATTGAGAAATAACAGTTAAATAAACGATTTACATGCATTAAAAAAGCGAATCCTCTTCTTTCGTTTATTTCTTTCTCTCTTTCTCTGTCTCTTTGCCTCTCTCTGTCTCTTTCTGCCTCCTTCGCTCTGGCGAATGGATCACATTCGAGTTCTTGTTGAGCAAGAGCAACAACAAGAACAAGGACATGGTGATAACAACAGTGAAAACAATAACAACAACAACTACGACGACGATGATGACATAAAAAACAACATCTGCCGATCGGAGTCGATGAAAGAGATAGAAAGAAAGTGAAAGAGAGGGAGGGTGAGAATGAGGAACACAGTGAGGAAAAGACAATAAAAAAAAGACAAAAACAAATAATGAAACAGAATGAAGAAGGAGGAGAAAATGGGGAATAACGAACGTAATCGAATCTGAAATGAGAAAAAAATAAAATAAATGACAAAAAATAAATGTGAAAAGAAGTAAATGTGAATAAAATGAATGGATCGAGAGAGAGATAGACAAATGGTGGAAGAAGAGAAATAGCGAGATAATAAAAATAATTCTCGTTATTGTAATTGAACTAGGAAAATAAAAGTGGCAACAACATCGGGGAAATAATGAGCGGCAACAACAAGAACAACAACATCTATGGGCAGCTTTAGGATATCATTTCGTTGGTGATATTTATTTGTTGTTGTTTTATTGTTGTTGTAACAGAAGTGACAATTTGTGTTGTTGTTTTTATTGTCCGAAAGTAATCTAAAATAATTGAAAGCAGAAGGAGAAAATGTAAAAAAGAACGAGAACTAGCGAGTGGTTTTTATTTGATTTTATTTTTTTTTTTTAATTTTATTTCATGGGCGAATAACTTGATATTTTTTTTATCTATTTTAGTTTTACTTTAATTTTCTGTTTATTTTTCATTTTATATTTTGATTTTATATTTTTGTTTTATTTTAACATTTTATTTTTACTTCATTTTGTTATTTTGTTTTTTCATTTTATTTTTTAATATCTATTATCTTTTATTCACATAGATTTTCATTTATTTTTTAATTGTAATTGGTAAAAATCTCTTGGAGTATGCGTGGCACGTTTTATTTCTTACTTAGGAAATGTGGAAAAAGGAAAATAATTGCCATTGCAGAGAGATAGAGAAAAAAATTCAAAATTAATTCGAAAAAAATAGATAAAGATAAATTTGTATTTCCTAATAAGCAGAGAAATAATGAATCAATGAAATAAAGTCGAGCATAATGCACCAATAAATGAAAACAAGAGTCGACTCTCAGTGTGAAACTCGGTATCTGAGAAACTTTCCCGTGGTATTTTCTGCTTTATAATACTCAGAGGTATTTTCTGTTTCATATTCAACATTTACATTTCCCCAGGCTTCATCGAGGGCTCGCTGAGAGGGTCCTGAAAACTTTACTCCGTGATCTCCTCGAGCCTAAAGTTTTCTGCATATTTTTTCGAGATGAACATTTTTGTTGTTGGCGTTGTTTAGGCTGTGATTGTTGTTATACCTGTGATTGTTGTTATTATTGTTGTTGTTGTACCACACTGCATTTCGCTTCCGGTGAGCTTTCAGTTGAAGCCTCAGGACTCAAAATTTCACAATCCTGCCTGGGGTGCGAGGAAAGAGAGAAAAAAGAGGGAAACAAAAACAGCACTGAATGATAAGCAACTGTAAACAACTGGCGAAAAAATTACGTAAAACAACAACAACAGCAGAGTGTGGAGAAAAATTTAAAAACAAAAAATAAGCCAACAGAAAAAAAATCAGAACAAAACAGAGCAAACGAAAAAAGTCAAAAGCTTTCGAAAGGACTTCAAAATGAATCACAACAACAAGAAGAATAATAACTTCAAACATAAAACATAAGGGGAGAGAAAGAGGAGGCATGAGATATATAGAAGAGAAATAGTGTGCAATAGTGAGAAAGAGGATGTGAGGAAGAGAGCAAAGAGGAAGCGAGAAAAGGTGAAAAAATCCACTTGAAACTTTTTACTTTTGAGAAGTTGGGAAGAGGGTCAGAGACAAAGGTTGGAATAGAGAGGGATAGAGAGAATGAAGGGGAGGCAGAGAGGACGAGGAGAATTCTAAAGTCAAGAGTTTTGGGTCCCCTGCCACTGATCCAAAGGAGACGAGTGCGAAAAGGACGCCAAACAAGGATAAAACGCGCCAAAGTCAAGTGGCGACCAGTCGAAGTCACGAAGCCGAGCCCGCGAAATCCAATGGACGATGACGACAACGATAAAGAAGAGGACAGAAAGAAGGAAGAAAGAAGAAAGAGGAAGAAGTAGAACAGCATCACTTGTAGTTCAAAGTTAAGGGACCCGGGAGAAGAGAACCAGAAACTTCGTAAATCCTTCATGGATGCATTAAGAGCTGTCTGTTTCAAGAAGTATTAAATGTTGTTGTTATTTTTGTCGCTTTGTTGTTCTTGTCATCGTTTTTGTTATTGTCGAAAGTTACTGCAACTCGCCCAGAGATTTCCCAATACAATAAATGATACATAACACTTTCAGTGTTGCCGTCTCCTTCACCAATGAAGCTTTATTTTTAGTTCGCTGGACGAAACTGAAGCCAAAGAACTCGAGAGCTCTTTTAATCTCCTGCCGACGAATTCTAAGCTTAAGCTTAATTGTCGGCCGCCTTGATCTTTGGCTGAGCTTTCGTTCCGCTTTTTAAACGATCTGGTTGTAAATTTGAACGATTGGAATTTAATGATCGGATTTTAATTTATATTATGCATAAATTGAATTCAAATACCATTTTAATTCATATTAAAATACAATTTTGTATTTATTGATGCAATATTTATTTTAAATTTATTTTAAATTTTTTATATATGTATTTTTGCATTATTTTTTAATTTAAGTTTTTTAAAATAAATTTTAAACAATTTTCTTATGTTTATATATTTTTAACATCCTGTAATAAAGTCTATAAATGGAAAAAAAAAAAATCGACATCTCATCGACAATCGTCAGCACCAAATGATGAGATCGATAAAGAACATCCTTGGCAAGATTATTGTCCTTAACAACCAACCCCAACCATTTCTAAAAATAATTTTTTGTTTCTGTTCTTGTTGTTGCTGTTCTTCTTATTTTTGTCGAGTTCATCCACCTCACGTTCGCGACTCTCCAAGGAGAACGAAGGATGTTGCGGTGGGGGCGGTTGTGAGGGAGGAGGGAGGATGGAGGAAAACTGGGCACAAAAAATCGTTCCCATTTGTTTTCACTCAACAGAGAACTCCATCATCCTCTTCCTTTGCCACACCCATCGATGGATATTTATCACGAACACTTGTAGACACCGACGATGACGACAAGGATGGTGGCGATAAGGGTTCTGCTGACGACAATGATAGCGACAAACGATGACGACAAGGATGTCGACGACGACGACAACGTTGACGACGAGGCTGAGGCTGTTGTCGTCGGGAATGAGGCCTCGAACCAGGTTCAACCCGAGTTCAGTTCTCCTTATTCGTCTTCCTTTTCTCTCATTTTATATCAATCTCTCACCCTCTCTTTCTTCACCCTTCTCTTCAATCTCTTCTTCCCCCTCATTTCCTTCATCTCCCTCTTTATTCTTCTCCCTCTCCTCGTTACATCCTCTTTTCTCCATTCAACGCATTCTTCACTTGGTTCTCCTCCCTCCATGTTGTTATCTGTATTGTATTGGCTATGGGCCTTCTGTCTGATGAATATATGTGTGAGAGAGAGTAAGGCAAATGCGTGAGTGTGAGAGATGGAACAAATGTGTGTGTGAGTGTGTTCGTGCATGTGATGTATCTCTGCAATTGTTGTTCATTTGATGAGAGGCAATGTTTCGTTGATTTTATTTTTTATTTGTTTTTTTATGTGTTTGAAAAATTTGAAAATTTATTTCAAATTCACAGAGGCTTTAATTGTTGTTGTTATTGATTTTGTTATTGCTTTTGTTGCTTCTATTGTTTTTGTTGTTTTCTATTGTTTTTGTTATTGACATTGTTGTCTGTTATTGCTGATCCTTGGTTTGTTTTTGTCGAAGGAATAAAATCCCGCTGTTGTAGCGAATTATTTCCTCTTTCCTCCTGATGGTGTGAGTTTGTCTGCCGTCATTGTTTGTATACGTATATTTTATGTACATGTGAGTGTGTTTGTATTAGTGTATTGTCACTTACTCCATCGACAACTTCACGCTCGTGACTGTGTGTGTGTGTGTCAATGTGGTCGTGTGTGTGTTTGTGTAAGCGAGTGTTTGTGATTTAATAGAATTTCCATTCAACTTCAATGAAGAGTTTTTATTTTTAGGAATTTTATTGGTATTCATTGAAGTACCCTTTGTTGTTGTTGTTTTTGTTTATTTATTTTTGTTGTTGTTGCTGTCGTTTTTATTCATTTGTTGTTGTTATTTTTCATTGAAATACCTAGTTGTTGCTTTTGTTTCAATTGTTTTAACTCATTGCTGTTCTTTATTGCTTCCGTTTTTCTCCTCCTCGTCCCTCATTTACCATGACCATGTTTGGTTCTTGTTGTTATTATTGTTGTTGTTATTATTGTTGTTATTGCTCTTGGTGTTGTTTCCCTTGTTGTTGTAATTTATTGCATTACCCGACATTGATATCGTCTACCTCGACGTCGACGCCAACGTTGCAGTCGGCTTCTCTTTGTCTTTGACGACGTCCTCGCTTCACCTCGTTTCCACTGTGTTTGTGTCTATGGGGTGTGTGTGTGTGTGTCTGTTTGAATGATATTATGTGTTGAGTGGTGGCCAGGAGTATTTGTTTGTTTGCGTTAGTATTCTTGCGTGTACGTGTTAGTGTCTGCGATTCGCATTAGCGTGCCATTTGTATGCTTGTGTTCGTGCCTCAGTGGCAAATGTTTCGGCGTCTTAATGGTGTGGCGAGAGAGGGTGAGAGAGAGATGAATACAGAGGAGATTCGGAATTCGTGGTTCATGAGGAAGCGAGATTGGGAGAAGGAGCATTTGATGGATTTCCTTTGAAGTGGGCCAAAGAGATCAGCAGCGAAACATACAGCGAACTAGAGAGAGATAGTGATAGGTCAGGTGATCAGAAATTGAGGTGATGAGCGACAGAGGTTATGGAGCGACAGAGACCTGTGGAATCAGTTTGGGAAAGGGATAGTGAGAGACCTAATAAATGGCCCGCAGACGTCACAGGAAGCCTTGCTTTGAGTCGATATGTGGAGCCTTCTGTGGAATTATGATGACCTTTGAGGGAATCCCATCAACAGGAAGGAGAGGGGGAGAGATGGAGTTAAAAAAGAGAGATATGAAAACAGAAGGACACATGAAAATAAAGGGAGAGGAACTGAAGGTGAAAATAATTTAACTGAATTTTTCAAAATAAAATCTGTGAACTTTTGATAAAACAACTAATGTCTGATTTTTGTGCACAATCAGTTTTTTGATTTAAATATGAGTAAAAATATTGTGTTTTTAATAAAAATCGGTACCTTGTTCTGATTTTTCCAAATATTGTTAAATAATGAATTTTAGTATTGAAAATTAATAGATATGATAAAAAAAATTTATAAGTTTATTTGTTAAAAGTCCACAGAAATTATTTGTATATTCGAAATGTTTTTCTATATTTCGAATGAGATTGGTATCAGTTTGATTTAAAACAATTACACAAATTACTCTGTATAAATCCTTGATAATTCTCGATCAAATTGACGTATTTTTGCTCCCATTGCCACTAGTTTCCTTTTCCTAACTCACTCCCTGTCACCTTCTCAGTCTTCTACTCTCTTCCTGCTTTCTCTCACCCTCTTCCTGTGCGTCCTTCTGTCTCTCTCTCTCTCTTTCTCACCCCTTGAGCACATCCTGCCACAAGCTGTAACTTAAGGATGCAACATGAACGTCAGAACGTGAGTTTCCTGCGAGCAACGTGCGAAGACGAACAAGCACGAATTAGGAAACAGGGAGAGAGAGAGTAGAGAAGGGAGGAGGAATATAGGAATATAGGAAGGATGTCAGAGAGACAGAGAGAGAAATAGGAGATTTGGGAAAGTTTTAAATTTTAATTGAGAAGATTTGCAATTCAGCGAGATTCATATGCACGACTACAGCAGAAGACAATAACAATAACAACAACAACAACAAAATCTAGAGACAACAACAAAAACTAGTCACAACAACAATTCCAGCAGCCACAACAATTGCAACAACAACACTAATGAAAACAACAATATTTTTTGGGGTATCACATCAAAACAACAAAGACAGAAAGAACGACAGAGAGAGTGTGTGTGAGATAGAGTGAGAGGAGAGAGATAGAGAGAGAAACAGAAAGAGTGAGGAAGAGAAAGAGAGATGGGAAAAGTAAATATTTCCTAAGAACAAGTGAAAGACAAAATAGTGAGCGAATGAAAGAGAGGGAGAGAGAGAGAGAGAAGGTGAAAGAAAACTATTAAAGATGCGAAGTGAGTGAAACTGTGAGGGAGACTGTGAGTGAGAAGAGAGTGACAGAGACAGCGAGTGACGACTGAGCTAGAGCGGTGAAACAAACAGCGACGACAACGACACGTACGCCGAATGAGATGCAGAACACGAACACGACTGCTGCGAATACTCGCCACAGGATCAGGCTGGAGGCCAGGCAGGATCAGAATCAGGAGGAGGAGTGGAAGAGTGAAAAGAAGAGGGTGAAAGAGATAGTGAGAGGGGTGAGTGTGCGGACGAGGATGAGAGAGCGAGAGTGAAAGAAGACGATAGGCACGAACAACCGTCGGCGACCGACACGAATTAATTTCGTCGTCGCATAAACTTTGCATTAGATGATGGATGATGGAGATGGAAAAGATGAAGGAGAGGACAAAAAAGAGAGTGGCAGCAGGAGAAGAGAGTGGAAGAAGGAGAAGATAGTGAAAGAACCTGCAGTGAGTAGCAGGAGAAGAGGGAGTGAGTCCGAGGGACTCTGCACAAGAACCTCGACATCGTGGACACGGAAACGGAAGGAGAGCTTTTATTGAGGACGACAATAAAAGCAAGAACAACTGGAACAGAGTTGGAGCGACATCAAAACAACTACAAAAACAATAATGGGAATAACAACAAAACCAACAACAAAAACAACAACAATGATCAGACAACAACTACACTAGATTCATAACAACAAAATCAACATTAGAAACAACAACTGAAGAACAAAAAAAACATTGTCAACAACACCAATACAACAACAAAACCAACAATAAAACAACAACTATAGAACAACAACAATAAAACAACAAGAACACGAAACACAACTGAGCAAGGACAGAGAGAATAAGTGAAAACATGGCCGACAGGACACGAGGCCAGGACACTCGGGAGCGAAAGAAAAGGAGCTGGGGAAAAAGAGATAGAGGAAGGGAGGGAGATAGAGAGATGGAGGTAGACAGAGAGAGGGAGAAAGAGATAAAGCGACAAAAAGGTATCAGGAAGCGAATGAATTGCTCCAGGAATGAGGAGAGAGAGGGACCAAAAAAGAGAGTGAGACAGACCAGAAGAAAGAGAGAGAGACAGACCAGAAATAAAAGAGAGAGAGATAAACAAGACACCGACTAGAAGAGAGAGTGACAAAGAGCCAGGTTAAGAGCGAGACAGAGATACGGAGTAGTTGAAAATTAGAAAAGGGCATCCACGCCCTTTTTGCATACGAAATGCAGCCGGCCCAAGGGCGACACTCAAACAAACACACACGCACACATGAGTCTGTGTGGGTGTATATGTGAATGTTTTAGAGCTTGTGTGAAAGGATCGTTTGAAAGGGAATTTCAATGAAAAGGATATCGAGATGATGGCAAAAATTCCCAAGCATCTAATCTGAATGCATGCAAAGTGCTTCGAGGGATTTCAGGACATAAAAACACACATACACTAACACATGTAGATGAGCTCTTGGTTTATCGCTCTCTCTTTTCCTGTCCTCCTCTCCCTGTCTCTTTCTTCCTTTCTATTGCATGTTCACCTATTAAAATCTGCTCATGCGAGGAAGCCTCGAACGTCTTCGAGTGGCTGCTGCTAATCGTTTGAGTCTCGAGACTCGATCTCGGACCGGTAGGAAACCAAGGGGACTTCTTCTATCTTTCTCCTTTTTCCTTATCCTTCTGTCTTCACATTCGTTCACTCTTCACCTTCTGTCCTCACCTTCTCCTCTTCGTCCTTGGCTTCTGCCACTTGAGGTCGGCCACAAAAATCAATTTAGCAAAAACTTCCAAAGGCAGGGAAGAATCAAAAGAAAGGGGATAGAGAGAAGAAAGAGAGGGAGATAGAGAGAGTGGAGGAAAGCAAAAAGAGAGTAAAAGAGAGGTTTCGATTGGCTTCGTTCGTGGTGACGGCTTCCTTGACTTTTAAATAATTTACGTTCACATGCGGGCCAAGGTGCTCGAGGGTCTCGCATAAACACACACACACACTTAAATAGCCACATACACATTCAACTAGCCACACACACATACTCAAATGGCCACTCACACAAACACACACATACATATCTTACGTATGTGTATGTGTTTAAGTAGAACCCCTTCATGGAACGACCTGCAAAATAAATTGCAATATTATTTTCCAGGCTTCATCCTGACACAAGATCGAGTGACCTCAGTTCGAGTGCGGCCAAAATTCCTTGAGAGAGAGGTTCCCTCTTTAAATCATGGATTTGTCCTTTTTGGATTTGTCAAGCTCACATCAAGGACTCACGAAATTCAGTTTTCGGGTTTCGGTAAATCTCTCTAATTTTTCTCTCCTAAAATATTTCTGTCTTTCGACTCTTGTTCTCGACTTTTGTTCTCGTTTTTCATTCTCGTTTTTTTCTCTTTTTTCGAGTTTTTATTCTAATTTTTCTTTTTTAATTTTCCTTTTCTCGTTTTTCATTATTAACATTATTAGTTGCTCCTTTCATCTTCTTGCACTTGATTTTCATTTCATCCATTTGCATTTAATTTGGATCAATATTTACACTCAAAGTTATGATTGAATTTTTACTATTATTCCTTCTCTTTCTTCTACTTGTTTTCATCATCTTTTGTCACTTTCTCTCTCTCTTTCTTCTCTGTCTTTTCATCATCTTGTGTCCTTTTGTCTTTCATCTTATATTTTCCATGCACTTTCTTTCCATTCAGTTCCTATAAAATTTGAGTCTTTTTGTGAATACAACTCTCTCTTTCTAAATCGCTATATTGTCTCTTTCTCTGTCTCTTGCTCATGTCTTTTCATCATCTTCACTCTCGGTCTCACTCTCTCTGTCTCATTCTCTCTCTGCCTCTCGGCTCTATTTTTCCAATCTTCTCGCAAGTAATTTTTTCAATTACTCACTTCGATGGTGCTTTTTGTCATTGTTTTCTCCGAACATCCAATGTTTGTTTCTTTCCACTAGCCTCACTCTTCCATTACGTTAACTTCTCCCTTTGCTCCATCTTCCTTCATTCGACCGTCAATAAGACAAACGACCACGGTATGTGGGAAGAAGAGAAAGAGGGAGATAGATAGAGAAGTGTGTGCAAAATATAGTGAGGAAACAAAGACCGAAGAGACGTAGAGACGAAGAAAAGGAGAAGTTGGGAGAGTTATATGTGAAAGAGAGAGAAAAAAGTAGAGAGTGGGCGAAAGTTAAATCGAAGAGAAAGGAATGAAAAGACAAAGGGATTGGAAGAGAAAGAGATGAGAAGAGAGTGAATGATAGAAATAGGAGCGAGGGAGAAGAGAATTCGAAGTAGAGACGACCGCAGCTGCAATCTTCAAACGAAATGGATTTTTTATTGCGGATTCACGAGCAGTCAATCAGCCTTTTAACGTAGACGGAGGAGACTCTCTCTTTCTCTGAAGAGAGAGACAGAGGTTGAAAAGAGAAAGAGGGTTAAGAGAGGGCGCGAAAAAACGGAAGACAAACGAATGCCGGCACGATACTATTATAGCGAAGGTATGTTTTGTAACGGTGCATCTGTATTCGTGTCTGTGTCGATTTCCGGCTTCCTGTTTCCGTTGCTGGTGAGAATTTCTCGCGAATGCAGTTTACGGTAGTAGCAAAAACTACAAGAACTACAATTGGGATGGCAAAAACAATAAAAACAAATGCAAAAACAGTGGTTAAAACAAGGATAACAAGAAAAAAAGCAATAATAAGAACAAGGGTGAAAACAATAAAAACTACAAGAAAAATAAAAACAAGAATAAAAATCAACACCAAAAACAATAACAACAACAAGAACAACAACAACACAACAACAACAACAACATCAAAACCAACTCCACAACACGGAAAATACCAAAGTGGAATTTCATTGATATCATTGTATTTGTTGCTATTTCGATTGTTTATATTTTGTCGATGTTGCTGTGATTGTTTTTGCTATTGGTGTTGCAATTGGTGTAGTACCTGTTGTCGTTTCTGTTGTTGTTCCTACTGTTGTTGTTGTTGATGTTTTTGTTCCTGTTGTTACTGCTATTGCTACTCCTGCGGCCCTTTGTTTAGACTCACGAAAACAATGCAGCGTCAGCGCCTCCACCTCTCACTTTGCGAGTCGACTTCAGGCACCCCGTCCCCCTCTGACGTCACGCCTGTCGCTTTGACTGACTGTTGGAATAACTGCTGGAATGACAGACAGACAGACTGACTGAGTGGCTGCACCTTCATCATTCCTTGCCGTCATTTTGCATTGCTCCGCCGCCGTATCCATGACGACGTCGACTCCGGCTGCAGGAAGCATTCGTTCGTTCGTTCTTCCTGACTTGCAATTAATTTTTCATTCTCCTGACTCGACTTCGATTCGTTCCGAGCCCTTGTTTCCATTCCTCGCTTTTACTTTTTTATGCCAGCGATTTCTTCTCTTTCTCACAACCTTTCCCCTCCTTTCTCTTTCTCTCTTTTTGCCCCTCTCTCACTCTTGTTGTCTTCATTTGGAAATAGCTTCAGTGGCTTCGGTCGCTTCCGTCTCCGCCGTCATGTTCGTTGAACATGTGCTTTGAACGAGAAGTTCTTCAAACATTCCTCTTTCGACTAGCAATTTTGACTATTTGTTTGAATTTTGAATATTTGTTCTTTATTCTTCACTTCCTCGATCTTTGTTAATATTTATTTGTTCCTTTTTTCTATTGTCTTCTCCGTCGTTCTATCGGCCGTCTACTTCAACAAATTCTTCACGTACTTTTACACGGAATTCTTCACCAACCTCTTCACAGTCCTCACCATCGTCTTCTCCACCTTTCTTGCACCTGGCTTCCATTGTAATTTCTCTCCACGAGTATTGTTCCCCAATGCCCTTTACATGAACCACCTCCCGAACCTCGTTTTTCCTCGATTCTTTGCTCAATCTTCCACATTCTTCTCTGCCACATTCTCTTCCACATCTCAATCCTTCAATTCTTTGCCTGCATGCAATTTCCCTCAACCGTTTGCTTCCATCCTCTTTCCCTCAATTTCTTGCTTCCATCCTTTTTCCACTTTCCTACTATCCTCATGCTTCTCTCTCTATCTATCTCTCTGTTTCCTTCTCTCTTCTCTCTCCTATCTCTGTTTCTCACTCTATCTCCATCTCCGCCATTCCCATAGCAATCGAGAGAAAAATTTTCTCATTTCCGTTTTTGAATTTTCAATTTTCGACTGCTGATATCTCGCTCCCTCCCTTGACCTCTGTGACCACCTGACGCTCTAGCTCCTCGTACTAGCTATCTCTCTCTGGTATCGTTTTTTCTCACTCTTTCAATAAATTTCACCAATGTTTCTTGTTCTGCTTCTAATTCCAATTCTTGTTTTTGTCTTTGCAGCACTCGTCGAGAGGCCGACCGCGTTGGCGGCGTCGGCGACGACGCTCGTCGATAGCGCTCACGGCGACGACAACGACGACGACGTCCGGTACGCGAGCGTCAGTCGAAAGAACAACTATATTTACAACAGCTACAACAACTATCACAACAACAATGAGGACAATAACCACTACAAGAACAACAACGACAACAACCACTACAACGATGGCGACAACAACAGCGATGACGACGGCACGGTCTTCAACACGGTGGACGGCGAACACGACCCGGACTCGTCCTCATCGTCTTCGTCCTCATCGTTTTCGACTCCTCCACCGACGCCCGTCTTCGACTTCGGGATGCCGCGCAACATCACGGCGCGGTCGGGCCAAACGGCGGCGATCAATTGTCGCGTCGAGCACCTCGGCGACAAATCGGTGAGTGGCGAAGGTGGAGCTGAACAATTTGGGGAAGGTGGGGGCTGATGATGGTGGTAGAGAGGATGGTGAAGAAGTTTGGCAAAGGTTTTGGGGAAAGTGGTGACGATGGAGCTGAAGGTGGGGGTTGATGGTGAAGGAGGAAGCGGTGATGATGAAGGTAGATGTGTTAATGATGGTGATGATGAAGGTAGAGAAGTTGATGATGATTATGCTGGTGGTCCTGATGGCGCCAACAGCTCCGTAGTTTTCTCTGTTTCATTCGCTATATCTCAGTTGGCTTCCGTTTGACGTTGCATTTGGCTTCCTTCATGGATTTCTTTATCGTCTTCTATTTCTTAAGAATCATTTTCTACTATTTTCCCATTCTTGATCTTCTTTTTTTCTACTCCTTTTCTTAATATTTTTAATTGTTTTTCCTACACTTTTTTTCCTCCTATCTTTTTCCTCCTTCTCCACCACCACCTTTTGTATACTTTTTTTTCATCATCGTCTTTTCCTCCTCATATTTTTCCTGCTCCCTTTTCCTCATCGTATTTTCCTCCTCATCTTTATCCTAATCCTTTTTCTTTTGGTACACCTACAGTTTCTTCCTCTTGTCTCATCCATTTATTACAATTTCATTTCTTGTCTTCCAAATTCAATTTTTTTCTTTTTTTTTTTAATTTTTTCGTATTTGAAAATATTTTAATATTTTTATTTCTTTCATTAGCTTTATTTTTATTTCTTGTCTTCCTTCTTCATTTTTCAAATTTTTTGTTTGAAAATTTTGTAATATTTCTTTTTCTCTTCATTTATCTCAACGTATTCGAATTTCAAATTAGTTCTCTTTTCTTTTCTCTTCGTTCTCCTTTTATTTCCTCTTTGACTTTCATGCTTTTCTGTTCTTCAATCGCATTTTCTTGATTTTGATACCTTTTTCCATTGTTTTATTTTTTCCACTTGTTTCCTTTAAATTTATCTTGTCGTCTTCGAATTTCAATGAGCTGCAGAATAAAGGAGAACAGGAAGTGGAACGGATAAAAGAGAAAAGTATGAGAGAGAGAAACAAACTATTTCCGGGTTTTCTCGATTCCTTTCACATGAGAAAAATCTAAGAATTTTTGTTCTTTTTCCATTTCCAGCGAATTTTTCAGTTCTTCACCTTGTTTTGCCTGTTTCCGGTTTTTGTTTTACAATCTTCCGGTTCTCTTGACGAGAAGGAAACAAATGAAGAGGGAAATAGGACAAGGAGGATATTTATAGAAAAAAAAGTTCAAAAAAAAGATAAAAGGATTTTAAGGATTCTTCTAATCAACGTATTCCGAAGAAACAATTCAAAAGATGAGGAATATATTTTGGTCAGGAATAAAAAAATATTAAATTCGAAGCGAATTCACAGGAACACGGAAATGAGATCTCGAAACTTTGAGTTTGTTGTCAAAGAAAATTTCAATCTCTTATAAATAATAATGGGATTTTTAAAATAAAAACAAGAATGGGATTTATGAAATAAATAATTAAAGATATAAAATATGGGCCTTCAACAAATCAACATCTTGTTCTTGTGAAATGAAATTCTTCTCCACAATTCTTCTTCGCAATTCTTCCACACAATTCTTCTTCACACGAATACTCGAAGATTCCACAATGAATTCCCACCGAGGAAAAGAAAACAATTTCCCAGACGATTATCCTGCCACAATCCCCTTAAGTCATGTGGCTCCTTCTCGTCCTCTGATGTCGTTGGAGATCCTCCAACAGTTTCCCGACGTCCTTCAGACGCCTCCAACATCCTTCAACCGTCTCCTTCATCCCACTTTAAAGTGTTTTCTTTCTCCTTCTCTCTCACCACAAAGAGATATTTAAAGAGAAAACGATATGGTAGGACCGATTGCCAAGAGATGAGAGAGAAAGACGAAGAGAAGAGGATGAGATGTTGTAAAGAGGAGGTCAGGGAGTGAGTGAAATAGAGAATACGAGTTGAGTGGGAGGTTGTTGGAAGCTGCTTTTCATATTTCAACGCCTCCGCTTGTCTGCCTCATTCTCTACCTCAACCTCTCCTCATTCTCTTCCTCCACCTCTCCTCATCCTCTCCGTCTTCGTCTCAGCGGGAATGTAAAACGAGTCAAATGCCGTCGTCGTCGTCGACGCTGGAGAAGTCAGCGCCGGAGGCTATTTGCTGGGTCGCAATGCGAAGTATCTGTGGCGGAGAAAGACAAAGATAGAGACAGAGGTAGCGATAGAGACGGAGGTAGACACAAAAACCGAGGTACCGATAGAGATAGCGATAGAGGAGGTTGGTGTGAGCACGAAACTTCTGAGCTAATATTGCCCATTGTTGGCGGCTGTTGTTTCTCATCCTCATTCGACTCCTTCTCTCTTCCTCCATCTCATTGTTGTTTGGTTTCCTATGATTCTTGTTGTCTTCTCTTCAACTTTCACCTCACTCTTTCTCTTTCTGGCTGTTCCTCAAGCCAAACTGTTTCCTTATATTTCTCTTCCTCGCTCTCCTTTTCTCTGATAGAATTTTGTGTTTTCTTTCCACGCGCCTCACAGTTAAATCTTTTCTCTACGCTCATAAATTTTTAAATCATGCTTTGTGGGCGCCTGCTTGGCCTCTTCGTCTCCTTCTTCGCCTCTTTCTTCATCTCCTTCCTCTTCTTCTTCAGAGATGAACGATGCCCTTTCTCGCTCTATCTCCCGCTCCGCCCCTTTGGCCTCTCGCTCTCCTGAGTCGATTCGCCTGCGGTCGTTTGGGTTTCGCTCCTTCGAGTTCTTCACGAAACCGATTCCAGGATGTTGTTGTAAGGGGCTTGTGGTTTTATTTTCATAGGCCTCTATTTCACCATCTCCATCTCTCTTTCTCTACCTCCCCCCTATATCTTTCTTTCTCAACCTTCTTCTCTTTTTCCCCATCTCTACGGCAATCGTGTGAATGTGTGAACTCGAGAGCAACCCAATTTTATTTTCGCACTACTAAGATTTTAAGTCCTTTATCCCGTTGGCAGTTTCTCGTATTGTCTCTTTCGTCCAACACCTCTCTCACCCTCCTTCTTTCTCACTTTATCTTCCTCTTTCACCCTCCATCTTCCTTTCTTCCTCCCTCATCCACTCATCGTCGTTCCATTTGCATTCGCAGCGATTTGTTGCCGCTCCAGGATGCTCAAAAAACAAACTTTTACAACAAATTTTTATTTTCACTTCTTTTGCTTTCGCATTTATTATTTTTTATTTTTCTACCGTTTTTCGCTAACATCGTTTCGTCGTCTCTGTCTCTCCCTTTATCTTTGGTACATTTTTTCTTTCTTCTCTTTCTTTTCTCCCTCTTCTCTCTCACGTCTTCTCATATTTTCCCCCTCCATCTCAAACTGATTGTTGTGCTCTTTGTTTGATTTAATTTCGTCTCTTGTTCCTTCTTCCATGCGCTGCATCCGGGTCTCGTCCACGCCATCGTCTCATCCTGCGGATCATCGTCGTCTCATCGTCTTCGTCTTCGCCTCTCGCTTCGTGTCTCTGCTGACGACGCGATACGACCGAAGGTGTCCTGGATAAGGAAGCGCGATTTGCATATCCTGACGGCGGGCATCCTCACCTACACCTCCGACGAGCGCTTCAAGGTGAGTTTCTTTATGTAGATTTCTTTCTTTCCTCCTCCTTCTTTTCTTCTTATCCTTCTTTCCTCCTCCTACTTCTTTCCACCTCCTCCTTTATCCTTCACTTCCTTTCGCCTCCTCTGTATCATTCCTTTAGTAGCTTTTGTTTCTCTTGTTTTTATGACATACAAAATTTCCTATTCCAGTCGGAATTTCGCAAACAATGCATAATACTTTAAGGACTGCGAATAAAATCCCGCAAAATTTATTTCAAATCTCGAATTTTATTTTCTTTTAAGCTCCCTTAATTTGAAATTTTTATCCGAAATTTGGAACCAGCATTTTGATCCATAATTTTGATCAGAAATTTTGACCCGAATTGAATAAATTTCCCTTTTGGACCAAAGTGCATTTAAAAATATCCCTTCAAGCATATTAAAATTTCAGTCTCCCTCTGCGGAAGCATTTAAAATTCACAAAAACCAAATATAACTTTTCTCATCCACTTGCGGAAAGTTGGCCAAGAGTCTATTAAAATATTACCGAAAAAAGTAGCCAACATCAGGTTTAACTTTAGTTTTTTTTTTCCTTTATCAACTTATCCGATTAACTCTTCTTCCTCTCTTACCTACTTTCTCAGATCCTCTTTTTCATTCAATCTCTTTCCACTTTTACATATTTAACCTTTCTTTACTCTGTATCCTTCACTTTTCCATTCCTCTCTTCGCTCTTTTACCTATAGGATAACTCTCATTCTCCTCTCCCCTTTACTCCTCTCATTCCACTTGCAATCCTCTCTCTATCCTTTCACGTTCCTTTCTCTATTCTCTACTACCAAAAAGCATGAACTTAATTAAGAACCTGCTTAAAAGCTTCTCCGAAACTTTAATCACAACTTATTCCAACATTTAAACGTAATTCTCATCCTTTCTCTCTTCCTCTCTCTGTATATATATTATGCACATGTTTTTACTCACTCACTCTCTCTCTCTCTCTCTTTCTCTTTTGCTCATTCGTTCTCTGGCTCCCTCTGGTTGTGATGCGAATCCAGGTCTTACGCACCGATGACTCGAAGGACTGGTCGCTGCACGTGCGGTACGCTCAGCCTCGGGACAGCGGAATCTACGAGTGCCAGGTGAACACGGAGCCGAAAATCTCGATGGCGTTTCGCCTGAATGTAATAGGTGAGTACGACAGCAGTCGCAGTCGTCCCTTCCACTCGCTTCATTCCACTCCGATTCACCCGAAATTCTGGGCTGCGGTGAATCCTCCTATAACCAGGAAACTTCCTCTAGAGTTCTACCTTCCCTTACATCTTACCAAAGTTCTCCTTTCACTCCGCTTCATGTCACGTGACTCGTGTCTGTCTCCGGCACCATCGGAGGCCAATCATCCGGCTCCTCCTTCGTCTCCACCTCATCGTTTTGCCCTCTATCTCCTTCTGCATCTCCTCTTCCATCACCCCCTCCATCTCCACATCCTTTCCACCATTCCTTCTCTTCCTCTTTATCCACCACCTGTTCACAACGTCTTCCTCCCTTCACCACTCACTTTCCGTGTCTGTGAACTTCCTCCGAGGCTTTGAATAACAACCAGTTTCATGTCTCTTCCTCCTTCCGGCTCCTCCTTCTGCTCCACCTTGCAGTAACCCTTTGTCTCCAACATCCGCCAACAACTGTCGTCATATTCCCATTCTCTGTTTAACCTTCTCCTCGCCTTCTCCACTCAACCTTCTCCCGATCTCTTCCTCATCGTTCTATCCCTCCCTTGTTTTCTATACACTCCCTCGTCCTCTTTTCGCTCCTATCATCTCCTCTTGATCTCTTGGAGACCGAATCGCTTCAGCAGCTTATTAATCCGCCACATTGACTTCGACTCGAACTCTTCACAGTGTGAAGTTCACACCTCGACCTCAACCACAATCTTCTTTCCACTCTTTCTCTCTTATTTCTTCACTCGTTTTCGCATATTTCTTCACTCTTTCCCCCTCTTTCACTCCTCTTTCACTACGTTTTTCTTCTCTTTCTATAACTTTACTTCATCTAACTTCAACTCTGTTTCCTTCCCATCTTTCATCTTTTTGGTGAAGAACTGTATGGAATTTTTACACATAATTCTCATGATGAAAAAAATCTCTTCCACCACTCTTCTCTCTCTCTCTTTTCCATCTCTTGATGTACTCTTTTTCAATTCTTCTTTTCTCCATCTTTCTCCACTCTTCTGTTCAACTTTTCCAACATCTCTCTTTTCTGTCCCTTCCTCCCCTATGTTTCAACTATTTTTCTATTCTTTTCCCACTTTTCTTCCACTCATTTCACTCTCCCTGCCACCGCAACTGCAAACTGTGATCTTGTACCTTGGGGGATTAGAAGATGTCACCAACCAACTCCCCTCTCCCTTCACAACTCTTTCCCCAACCTTTAAACTCTTTTTACCCATTCACGACTCCATCTCTAGTTCTTCCCACAACTCACTTTATATTCACCGAATCTCTTTAACTCTTCACAAGTGTGGCAACCAACCAACTTTCTCCCTCTCTCTGTCTGCCGCTCCTTCACCTACAGCAGCTCGTGTCCCGATTTAAAAGTTCAACCTCTACCTTACTTTTACTGCCAAATCTTCCTCGAATCAGCCTCACCCTTACTCTCAGTCACCCTCAACCTCGGTCACACCCTCTTGAAAATGGGGGATCGCCCCCAACATCATTGAGGAATTTCCGCGAACACGAATTCGATTGAAATTTTGTCGTATTTTTTTATTTTCCGTGAGGAAAGAAGGGTTGCCAAAAACATCTGCAAGAACTACAGCAACAACTACAGCAAGAACTACACCAACAACTACATCAACAACTACACCAAAACCTACACCAACAATGATTAACCAAAAACTACAACCGAGACAACAACAAAAACACCCTTTGCAAGGGATTTTCGAGCAGGTGGATTAAGGATGAGAAGACGAGGTGGAGTTTTTCCGTGTCGACTCTCTCAGCAAGAGTAGGGCGGAGAGGAATTTCGGTCACAAAGTCAACCCATAAATGTCGAAGTTTTCCGTTAAATTTCGCTCCTCAGGGAAATATTGCAAAACATTTGGGAAACGTGTTTGAGAGTGAAAAAAAAATCATTGGGATTTTTAAACCGTGGATACTCTAAACGGAAAGTTTTCATGAAATTTTCTATAAAATTTTCAAACCAGGAAAATTTAAAACTAAGTAATTTTCAGCATAGGAAATTTTTAATCCAGGAAATTTTAAACCAAAATTCAACCGAAATTTCAACCGAGGCCATTTTTAACTATTTGTAAATTTGAAACACAGGATATTTTTAAGCCATGACATTTTCAACGTAGGAAATTTTCAAACTGGGGAAGTTCAAGCTCTTGTGCGAATTACATTAAGGAAAATTCATGTGAGAATTTCCAAATTCCCTTTAAGAGTTTTCCATATCCTCCCATGCTGAATTTTGATATCCTTTACTTCCCGAGAGGAAAATATAATCTTGTGATTTCGTTTGAAATGATTCAACTTTTTTATCCACCTTCACTTTTTTTCCATCTCCTTTTCTCCTTGCCCTTTTCTCCCCTATCTCTCTCTATCTTTTATTAGACGAGGCAAATCCACATTGTTGCCGAAAATACAGTAAACCAACAACATGAGCCATATTGTAAACATCGTCTTATCCGATGTTGTCCGCTTTTCTTCTCGTTCATTTTCTTTCATATCGTCGTTTTGTCGTCTCGTCTCCTCTTCGTTATCGTCCCCTCGGTCGCTCGGTCGTTTCTTCGTACCCTAGTTTTCTCGCTCCCTCTCTTTTCATCCCTCCTTGTCACTGTAAATCTCTCTTCATTCTCCCTTCATTTTCCTGTTCTTCTCCAGCGAAAACTACTGCTGCTATTTGTCAATTTTCGCATATTCTTCACTGCCAAAAAAAATATCAGTTTTGCATCGATTCCTTTCTCTCCTTTTACGCCTTTTTACGGGACGATCCACAGGATGAGTGGCTTCGTCAGAACTCCTCCGGCTTTTCATCCATGCGTTCTACATCTTTTCGTCCTTGTCTTCATTGTTGATGTATTTTTATCTCGTGCTACTTTTGCGATGCTTCCATGCAGCTGTCAACATCATCCACAAGATCCAAAGACTCCTGTCTTCCTCATTCTCTTTTTTCCTCTTTTTCTCATTTTTCCTCTTTTTTTTTATTCATTTTCCATCGCCCTCCTTCTTTTCATTCACTTTCTATCATCCTCTTCTTTAATAGTCTTTCTCCTTTCATTCTCTTCGTCGCCTTATTCGTTCCCGTCATCAACATCATCATCGAAGATAACTTCCTTCCAAAAGTCTTCCAAGCCATCGTCAGTCTTATTGTTTCTTCCCTCCTCCTTCTCAGTCTCCTCTTCTTTATCCCAATCACCTAAAGTCTCTTCTCTTCCTTGTCTCTTTGACTATTTCTCTTTTTCACTCATTCATTCGTTTTGCCTCATTCTCCCTCTTTATCTCCCTCTTCTTCGTCCTACTGAAGCCTGCTTATGGTAATGATTCGAGAAATGTATTCTTTCGCCGTCTTCAGTTTCAACTTCATCTCCACCGGATTGGAACGACTTATTCTTCAGCTTCAACTTCTCATACTCTTCTTCAATATACTTTTTACTTTATTTTTCCATCTCTTCTCCAGTTACTTCATCCCCCATCGTCTCTGATCCTTTTGGCTGGGCTCTTTCTATGGAATTTATGATTTTCCACGAACCGCTTGCGTGGCGCTTCATCTCCATGCGCCAGGTCGACCCACGTCGAGCCAGACTCGCGACCCGCGATCTGGTCGTCGTCATCCGCTGTCTTTTCCACCACCGCCATCTTTTCCACTGCACCAGAGACAGACAAGATCATCCTCCCACTCGCTCGCTCTATCTCTTTCTTCTTTAATCTCTCTAGTACTCACTTCCAACCTTTCATTTCTCCTCTCTCCTCCTCACAAAATTTCACTCCTTCAATTCTCGTCTCTCCTTCTCTTCTCGCCACACTCCTTTTATTCCCTCTCTCTCCTTTCAGCGGCATTAAGAAACCTCCAGACAGAACCGACCCCAGCTCCCTCCTCTTTCACTCTCTCTCTCTCTCTGTGTCTTTCCACCGTCTGTCCTTGCTATCTTCATGTTGCTGCAACTCCGACGGACAGCCGGCATGGCGTGTCGACAGAAGCTGCGTGGGCGGTGGCGTCTGGGGGCGTGATCGGCGGCTGCATCCACCTGCGTGAGTTTTCCGCATTTTTGACTTTGTGTTGTTGGCTGATTTTTGCTGCAGGTTGATGTTAGTGTTTTTTTGGTGTTGTTGGTGGAGTTGTTGGTTTTAGTGTGGTTATTTTTGTTGTTCGGTTATTGTTGTTGTTAGTGTTGTTGTAGCCAACTCGTTATTGTTTCTGTCGACAGCGGCGTCAACATCGTTGGATTCGTGTAGTTTTTGCTCATGATGTTTTTTGTTTCCGTCGTTCTTGTTGCTTTTACTTTAACGATGTTGTTGCTTTTACTTTAGTGGCGTTGTTGCCTTTCAACGTTTTTCTTGCTGTTGGTTCAATGTTTTTGTTGCTGTTACTTCAATGTTTTTCTTGCTGTTACTTCGCCATTGTTGCTATTGCTTCAGCATTGTTGTTGCTGGCTTTATTGTTGTACTTGTTGTTGTCGCAGTCCTTTTTGTCGCCGTTGCACGATGTCATCCCAAGGAACGAGCAACGGACGAACAGCGGACGAACGCACAACCGGAAACGGAAACTGAAAAATGAGAAATAAACGCATGAGGTCGTTTACAATTTAATTTTCGCGAATGGCTTTTCCTTGTCTGCTCCTGGCAACCGCCCGACGACGACGAGTAATGGATGGTGTGGAAGGACCTCCGGCGTTCGTCCTTTACCTCCTTCTTTCGTCCTTTACCTCCTTCTTTCGTTTCTCTCTTTTTGCCTGCTTCGAAGTGGCGCCTGGGAAAATAATTAAAATCAATATGAATGTCTGTTCGTTGTTTGATTCGCTCTGTTTTTGTTTCGTTTCGTGGGCCAAGAGAAACACGTTTTTGTTGTTGGTTTCATTGTTGTTATTGTTGTTGTTGCTTTGCTGCATTGCTGTCATTGCATCGGTTGTTGTTTCTGCTCATTTCGCTGAATTCATTGCTCAATGAATATTCCGATTACACTCATTATCGCCATTTTACCGGAGCTCCGTGATTTCTTCCAAGAAGAAAATCAAGAGGAAGAATGCAGGAGGAATAAAGGAAGGGAGAATTAAGGAGATGAAGAAATTGCACTGGTGGGAGTTGGTGTGGGCGAAGTCAATCAAGAAATTAATGTCTGGGTAGGAATTACAACAACTCAATCGAGGTAATTCTTGGTTTCCTTAACCGGACTTTGATTGAAAATTAATTGGAAAAGTAAATAATTTTGTAGGTATATCAGAGGTGGTGAAATATGTTTTTCGTTCACCTCTAAACACTTCTATGAATATTGTCTTAAAAATATCATATCACAAATTCAACAGTTCCTTATCAACCAAGGTTAAATTTTAAAGGAAGTTCTTTAAAGTTCTTTCACCAAATCCTCAACTTTAAATGCATTGTTCAATGCGTTAGAACTTTTGCCGTATTTGGGTATGGGTGGAAGGGGAGAAAAAGAGGAGAGCTGGTGGCAAAGGGGAAGAGAATGAAAGTCGAGAGTAGGCTCAAGGACATGCTGGCGTTGGTCCATTAGTCATCTCCACCCTGGTTGTCGTTGAAGCTGTTGTTGTTCTTGGTACTGATGTTGTTCTTGATATTTTTGCATTTGTTGTTCGTTTTGCAATTGTTGTTGTTTCACTTAATGTTGTTATTTTTCTTAACGTTGTTATTTCTCTTGATGTTCTTATTGCTCTTATTTTTTTGTTGATGTTCTTCTTCTTCACGTGACCACCATCGTATGCAACTTCCTGCTGCCTCCTTGTGTCCTTTATATTTGTCTTCATATTTTACCCTGTTTGTTTTTGCTCTTACCTGCATCCAACCAACCGGCAGCAATACAACAACAACCACCACCACAAAAGTTATAACAACAACAGGATGAAGAAGAAGAAAAATAAAAACAACAATAACAAATAAATGGCGATAACAACAACAACATGAGCCAAACCATGAAGATCCTCTGAGCAAAAGTTTGGTCGACCAAGTCGACTTGAAAACTTTCCTCAGCTGTTGGACGAACGACGGCATCCTTTGAAGCGGCGGCAACAGCGAACGAAGGACGAGGATCCTTGACGACGATTTCATGGTGCGTTCACGTGTGTGTGTGTTAAGGGGGGGAGGAAGTATGCGTGTGTGTGTGTTTTAGAGTAACAGTTATGCTTCGTTAAGACGATGTCACACGGTGCATGTGGCGCATCCTCCTTTAGGTTTCTCCTTCTCTTCTTTGGGTCTACCTCCATCCTCGTTGTCACTACCACATTCTTCTCTCGTTCTCTTCTCTTTCTCTATCTTTCTCTCCCTTTTTCTCTCTTACTTCCTCTCATATCCTTTGGTGAACCGACCAACCTCTGAGGGCTCCTCGTCCGTGAATCCGATGTTTTCCTTTATTTTTGGCTCCTGCTGATAATGTTGTCGGTGACGGTTTTGTCATCTTGTTTTTTGTTGTTGTTATCCTTGGGTATTAATACATATAGTTCTTGTTTTTGTTGTATTTATTGTTGTTGTTGTTGTATTTGTTGTTCTCGTTATGGTTGTGGTGGCTCCTGCTGCTGACGTCGCTGTCGCTTGCAACCTGCTTTCGAAGCAAAAGACTGCAACATCATTGAAGCGTTCGAGAGACGCCTGCAGCGTTCTTCTCGCTCTACCAACCTAACTATCTAACTCCTTCACCTTTCCTCTCACTATCTTCCAAACTCTCTTTCGCCTCTTCTCCTTCACTATTCCTCTGGCTGTTTTGCAGCATTTAGTTGCCCATATATTCTGTTCCCTTTCACTTAGGTCTCTCTCCCTCTCTCACTCTCTCCCACTCGACTCGGGTGAATTTATTTTGTATGCGAACTTATTTTCGTGGTGAATTTATTTTGTCACAACGCGGTCGTTGCCGAAGTCAAACGAACGATCAAACGATCCGCTGAAGTTTCAATTAAATTTGCCAAAGTTTAAATGTTTCATCTTCGTTCTCCTCTCCATCTACCACCACTTTCTTAACACACACACACACACACACACACACATATATATATAAGAACACAAACACATAGTCAAAAGACAGGTGCTGCTGATGTGGATCCGTTTTGAAACTCGGTGAAGTTAAGGAGGACTTTTATGGTGAAACTTTACCAGCTGCCACTGGAGTCTAGTTCAGTTTAAGTGAAGTTCGTCGGGAGTGGAATCGAGTGGAATTGAGTAGAATTGGGTGGAGTTCGGAGGAATTGGGTGGAAGTGAGTGGCATTTGTAGAAAGTGAGTGGTATTTGGAAAAAGAACATAAATTTAATAACGTATAAGTGAGCGGTATTTGAAGAAAGTGAGTTGAATAAGGTTAATTGATGGGAATTGTTTGCAATTAAATAAAAAATTGAGTGCAAAAATAATGCGGTTTTGCGCCCGAAAACACCATAAATGAAAACACCTCGTTCATGAGAACGAGACATCATAAATTACGAAATATCATGAACCATGAAGAGATCATGAACCACAAACAAAAAAATACTTCTAATTGACTCCTAGATCAGAGAAAATCCTTCTGAAATGGTTTCTCCTAGATGAAGAGATTCTTCCCGAAGCTATTTCCATGAAAATTTTGTCCTTTTTCGAATTGTTTTTAGGCGAAAAAAAGAAAACAGCTTAGGACAAATTTCTCTCGGTAAGGCACAACAATAACCAACAATAACAACCGGAAAAATAACAACAACCAGAATAGGAAAAATAACAACAACAACTGAGGAATGACTCCTTCAGTGTTGACCCTTTTTAATCGCCTCTCGCAATTAACTAAAATATTAGTCGTTTAAGTAAATTGTAATAAAACAAAGAACAACAAAAACGAGAATTAATAAAATGACAACAAAAAACAGCAAGAATTAACAAAATAACAACAACAATAGCAACAATATAAATAGCAATATCAACAACAACCGTGATGACAACAGAAAAATGAAGCAACATTAAAACTGTCAACAACTTCTACCCTCATTACCATGGATGGGCGACCAGGGGAAGCGAAAGCGCCGAAGGGGTCACGGTATAAAAACTAACGAGCGACACTGTCACTGAGAGAGAGAGAGGGTGAGAGAGAGAGAGGGTGAGAGAAAGAGAGGGTGAGAGAGAGAGAGGGTGAGAGAGAGAGAGATGAAGAGTGAGAGAAGGGTGGGAGTATGAGTGGGAGAGGCCGAGGTGAACGACCTTAAAAGTCCACACCTTGCCAAAGGCAAGAAATAGAACAAAAAATCAGACGAAGGATCAAAATGTCATAAAGACGGTGGACGGAAAACAATGGGAAATTATGATGGAATGGAGAGAAATTATGAAGAGACGGAGGGAAATAATGGAGAGAGGGAGCGAAATTATAGAGAAAGGGGAGAAAAATAATAGCGAAATAGGAAATGCTCGGCTTCGAAAAATAACAGATGAAAAATTAAGCTCATGTCGAAGAAAAAATGGAAGGAAACATTTTTTTAGAAATGAGGAAATTGAATAAGACTGAAAAAATTCGAGAAAAATAAAACAAAATACTCGAAATAGAACCAATAGTAAAAAAACATATTCAAAAAATACCAACAAGAGTGAAGAAAAATAAAGAATAATTCCAAAAGTGAGAAAAAATACTTTAAAAAATCACAAGATTGAAAAAACAACTAAAAAAATCCCAAGAGTGAAAACACTCCTCGAAAAAATCCCAAGAGTGAAAAAAAAATTCTCAAAAAAAATCCCAACAAAACTGAAAAAAAAACACATTCAAAACACGTCTCAGGGTACTTTTCAGTGAAGAAAAGGGGAACAAAAAAGTAAAATTTTCTACTTTGTTCTTGCTCCCGTTGATGTTTTTGTTGTTGTTACTGTCGTTGATGTTTTTGTTGTTGTTGTTGCTGGCACCTCTTTCCATGTCAATTGACAGCTCGACATCGACAACTGTCAATAAGCTCCACTGTGTGCGTGTGTTTGTTTGTTTGTGTATGTGTGTATTTGTTTCTGAGGTCAAAAACAAACAATAACAACAACAACCACAAAAACCTTTCATCACCTCTGCCGTTGGGCGAGTTTTTAATGGAGGCTGCAGATGCCGTCGATGCCTGACGGCAATTTTTTCGAAGCACTTGGTGTGTGTTTCTTCTACTTACTAGGTGTTGTTGTTGTTGTGGGGGTTGTTGCTGTTGTTGTTCCTATTGTTGTTGTAAAGTGTTACACTTTCCTGTGGTCCATGTTGTTATTGTTGATGTTGGGTCTTTCGATGTTGTTGTGTTTGCGTTTGAAGTTGTTTTCCATGACTTTTTTTCTCGCTGTTCCTTTCGTTGTTGCCGCTTTCGTTCTAGCCCCTTGGGTTGTTATTGTTGTTGCTGTTGGCCATCTGAAGTTGCGTCCGTTTCGCGGTCGGCCTCCAGCGTTATCGCAATGGCCGACCAATGGCCATGGCCACGAAGGAATGGCGTCCGTTAGCGTTAACGGTAAAGCGAACAGTCGTCGAAAGTAATTGAAACGAAGCGATGGAGATGGTGTTTCATCGTTGGCGATGATGGTGTTGTCGATGATGCTGATGTTGTTGGCGATGATTGCATTTTTTCTTGTTATTCACGAGAACTGAAACGTCGACTTGACCAGCCTAACAAACCCTTAACCCTTGACTGCCTCAACCAGCATGCGATGGTGGGTACTTTTTTAGATCGTTCGTTGAGCTTTCATATATTTTCTGCTCTATTTTTATACCCTACACCCTGTGGGTAAGGGTATATTAATTTTGTCCTTCCGTTTGTAACGCATTAAAGGAGAGGTCGTAGGTATGGAAAAGTATATATATTCTTGATCAGCGTCACCTCCTGAATCGATTTAGCTATGTCCGTCTGTCTGTCCGTCTGTCTGTTCTGTGTGTCTGTCTGTGGAAATAGATTTTGTGAAGAAACGGTAAGAGATACTGACTTGGATTTAGTATTTCTATATTAATAAGCTACTTGTATGTAAAAATGGGCGTAATCGGTCAACGGACACGCCCACCTCCCATATAAAGCAAAAGGTTTATATGGGATATCTGGTAAACTATGGTATATATCGAGATAAAGTTTTTTGTGTGGTCATGTTCCACTCATACGAGTTTACAAGTCAAAAATGGATAACATCGCCCTCCCATATAACGCAAAAGTTGAATATGGTATATATGATAAACCATGGTATATATAGAGATGTATTTTTGCGTCTGATCATGTACCACCGATACCTAAAAATTGACAAGCTACAGCTCAGCTCAAAAGCTACTGGATATGGTAAACCATATAGACAGTTATTAGATTAAATATTGCTACTAAGAGTTCCCAAGAATCAAATGGAAAATATCTCTTATAGGACACGAGCACCTTCCATACAAAATCGTAGATCTACAAGAAATTCAACTACTTTATGGATGTTATTAGCTGATGAAAGGTGGGAGTGAATGCAAGAAGAAAGAGACCACATCCAACTGAACCTTAATGGACGCCCATAAAAAATTGATTATATCCTTTTAATATAAACGTAATGAGCAGGTGACGATTGAGAGAACACAATCCCTGCTGACGGGATCACAATCCACAAAAGTCAGTGAGCTACATATTTCCAAATGGCTGTTCATCTTCAAAGTGTAATCAGTCACGCGGCACTATATGTTGCTTATAGTAGCGCTGCAAGTACTTCTGGACTTTATATTGTTGAAAATTTCTACCCTCCCAAGTCTGTTGTTGAATCAGATTTTGTCTGCATTGAAATGAACATCTAAAATAGGAAAAGTAACTAAAGGCGCATTATGATTTTATGGCACACAAAAAATCATCGATTCAATTATTCTTCCATAAATTGCAGATCTTTAATGCGCACTGGCACAATGCTGCAAACACCAGAACTACTTCGTTTTGTAGAAACAAGGGCCCCTATAAGATTCCTAACTTCACTCTTATTCATAGATTAGATAATCGACACAAAAAAGGGTATAATCGTGTTTGGAATACGAATATAGCTTCAAATATATAATTTCTCTTTGAAAGAGGCCACAGTTGTGAAAATGCACGATGGAGTTAATAGCATTGAAGTGTAATCATGCATTTTCACTAATTATTGATAGAAATTCACTGTTTTTCCTTTAATAAACGTTGTATGCAGGGTGTAGGGTATGTAAACTTCGGCCTGGCCGAAGTTAACAGATTTTGCCTGGGTGGACCAGGCCAGGACCGGTGCGCTAGTTTTTATGTTGTTTTTGTTTATGGAGGAATGTGGGTGGCTCTCGTAGGAAGTCGCGTGTACACAAGAGTCTCAAGTTTTCTTTACCATGGTTTTTTACTCTTAAACCTACCTATAATTCTATCGCTCTCTATTCTATTCTATAATTCTATCTCTCACTAACACCCATTTTCCTGGAATCTACCTGGACCCGGTGAAAGTGATTTGTATTCATTTTTAAGGGCTTGAATATCCTTTTCCACTCACCCAAATAATAACAAAAACAACAACAAGAGAAGAGCAAAAAAGAGAAAAGAAAAAAAGAAAAACATCATCATAAAAATAACTACAATAAGAGGAAGAAGAAGACCAAACATTAAAGCCCCCAATTAACAGGAAGCGAAGAACTCGAACAACTCGACAACAACTTGTCGTAAACCAATTTAACTGTCAATGCGAAGGATAACGAGCGAGTCGAAAGGTTCAGGAATGAGTTGAGGAAGGGAAGAGAAAAGAATGGAAGAGTGATAAAGAGAGTGAGAGACTCTGAGTGTTGGTGTGAGAAATTGGGTATCGGACAGGTTGGGTCAAGCACTCGAAAATCCTTTGGGTTCGCACTTGAAAACACTGGAGCAGGAACAAGAGAAGCAACAATAACAATGTCAGTAGCAACAACGATAACAGAAGAACGAAAGCAAAAATAACAACAATAGAAAAAACAACAACAACAGCAAAAATAACATCAATAACCTTTGAACAAACAACCGGTGGACAATGGAAAATGCAACAAAAAAACACAAACTGAAATAATCATTAAAAAGAGGAGAAAAAAAAGTAACAACTGAAAGAAGAACAAGACTATAAACATTAACAATAGGAACAAAAATTTTAACATTAAGAACAACAACAATAAAATACAACAACAAGTACAACAAAATCCGGAAAAGGATTCACATTCGGCACACAATGGAAGGAATCACAAGAGAGAGAGAGTGAGAAAATGATCCTTTTGTAAAAAAGAAGAACATGAAAAACAGCCATAACAATAAAAAAACAACAACAACCACAATAACAACAACAACCACAGTAAACAACAAAAGTATCACAAATAACAACATAACCAAAAATAACAACAACGCCAACGGCTTCCGACCGACATCTGAAATTACATAAAAACAACAATAAAAAAAAAGTTAAGTAATTTTAATGCCCATTGAATGGCCCGGGTCCGAACCCTTCAACCGACCCCAGTTTCTCCCCATTTCCCTTCTTCCTTCATCATCCCATCTCATCTTCCACCCCTTTTATCACCCTCTCCCCTTTTACCAACCAACCCATCTTTGGCTTCTTTCGCTCTTGACCCATGGACCATCTGCCGTTTGACGGCCGTTGACTTCGGGACTTTTGGATTTGTTGTTTGTGGATCGGAGTCGAAACTATTTTGCCGTTTCATACAACAAGAATCGTTAGCACTAATGTTGTTGTTTTTTGGTTATTTGTTGTTTGGTTTTTTTTTGTTGTATTGTTTTTTATTTGGTAATTTTATTGTTATTTTTGCTATTCTTTTTAGGTTATTTTTAGTATTCTCAATGTTGTTATTTTTAGTATTCTCAATGTTGTTATTTTTGGTATTCTTAATATTGTTGCTTTTGGAATTCTATTTTGTTTTCGTTATATTTGGAACCAACGCTACCTCGTCGAACCATGAACGGGTTAACAACAGGCTGTTGTCGTAGTCGCAGTCGTTAGTTTACCACATGATGTTGTTGTTAGTCGGTTGGCCAGTTGTTGGTGGTGATATTCCAATTGGTGGTCTTGTTGTTGTTGTTGTTTCCAATTCTATTCTCATTGTTTTTGCCACTTCTGTTCTCACTTTTGTTGCTATTCTCGCTACTTGTATTGTTGTCACTGTTGTTGAAAATTGTCGGATATGATTTTTGTCCACGATAAAAAGCCTCCAACGCCACCACCGAGGCCATCGGACATGGCTCGACATGAACGCGACCGTCAACGCCTTCCTGTTTCTATTTTCCACTCCTCCTCATTCTCTCCCCTCGCTCTCTCTCACTCTCACTTCCTCTTTTCCACACTCTTTCACTCTCTACTCTCTAGTGAAGGCGAGTGTTTGTTGTGAGCAAATAAAAGCTTTGAACGGCAACGAAATGAAGCTGTTGGTGTGGTTGGTGTGGGGAAGGATTTTATTGCTCAACAACAACAACAAAAACAACATCAGCAACAAGAACAACAACAAAAAAACCTCATAAACTAAAACAATAATAATAACAGCACCAACAACAAGACAAATAACAACATACAGTGGAGCCAAAATGTATGCGATTGCTTGCAAATGAAGTTCCCAGTGTTTAGTTGTTATTGTAGTTAGTTGTTGTTGTTAGAAGTTGTTGTTGTTAGAAGTTGTTATTGCTGTTAGTCGTTATCGTTGTTAGTTGATTTCGTTATTGGTAGTTGACTTTGGTTGACTTTGTGATTGTTGTTCTTAATGTTGATGTTGTGATTTTTGTGATTCTTTTTGATTTGTTGTTTGGCTTTTGATGTTTTTCGTATTGTTTTGGCTCTTAGTATGCGATTTCTGTTGTTGTTACTATGGGATTTTTGTTCTTGTTTAACGATGATTTTTGTTGTTGTTAGTGATGTGATTGTTTTTGCTTTTAGTGTTCTGATTTTCTTACTTTGTCTGATTTAGTTGATTTTGTTATGTTGTGAAAGTGTTAAAAATTCCACAAATTCTCTTTAAATAATTCTAAAAATCCTCTAAAAACACAAAAAATGTACAGCCAAATATCGTGTTTTACCACTAGTGAATGTGGTGGGGCGTGAAGGCAATAAAAGGAAAGAGCAAAATGCAATTCATTAAATTTCATGATTTTCCCAAGCCATTGAACAATTCATACAATTTTAATACTCTTTAAATATCATCCGTCAAAGTCCATTGCGTTTTGAAGACTTCTTTCAGTCTCAAGGTTTTCTGCTCCTCGATTTGTCCTTCACCACAAGTAAGCTAATTCAGGTTTCTTCCACAATTCGCAATTATTGCTTCAACACCTTCGTTCTTCCTGTCGCCCTCTCTTTCATCTTGTGGTTCTCTATTTCCCCCTGTCGTCATCTCTTCCTCCCTTCCTTTCGTCTCGTTTTTCCGCCCACTCAAAAGTCCTTCCGAGTGTGGCTTCCGAATTCACTTTGAAGGATGAGCTTCAAGCGCTCTACCGAAGTCCTGACGTAGACAAAGAGAGCAAAGGAGAGAACAAACTAAAGGAGACGAGGGGAAAGCAAAGAAACTGAGGAGTAAGCAAAGGAGACCAACATAAAGTAAACGAAGCAAATGAATGAAAGAAGGACACGAAGAGAAGGCAGGAGCCGAAGAGAAGACAGGAGACGAAAGGAGATGGACGAAGGTGGAACGAAAAGACGAACGGAAGTAGGAGTCGGATGCGTCAATTGGGAGGAAGGCGAAGGAGCTGCCACTTGATCCACTTAAGCGATTGCTACGAACACACCACAAGCCTTCACTTAACTCATTAAGGGCCATTAAGCATGCTTATCCTTCCTTCCATCCAACCAACCAACCAAACATTCATCTGTCTGTCTGTTCACCCATCCATTTGTCTGTCCCTCTTTCCATCCGTCTGTCCCTCCCTCCGTTTGTCAGTCCGTCCCACTCCTCGCCTCGTTTCCTGTTCTCGTTTCCCCCCCCTCGACACTCGTAATTTGGACGCATGCAAAAAATCAGCCAACGTCTCGGTTGTCTTCGATGGATCGACGAAGGAAGGAGTTTAAGAGATAGAATGAGAGAAAGAAAGAGTGAAAGAAAGAGCAAATGAAAGAGCGAATGAAAGAGAGAAAGGAAGGAAGAGCGAATGAAAGAGAGATTGTAATCGACGACGTTGAAAGGCGTGAGTGAGAGGGAGGCAGGGGGCGTGGTCGTTTTGTGGGCGGGCGGCCACTCGTTAACCCCAGAAACATGCAGCTGTTGAGGGCACGACTTTCTCCGCAATTTATTAAACGCCAGAACGCAAACAACTCAATCACTGCGGCAAAGGCGACGACAAGGACGAAGGCGATGGCGGAAAGGATGACGATGACGACAAGACCAATGATGATGTCGACAAGGACGAGGATGACGAAAACTATGACGAAGGACGTCGATGACGACAAGGATGAAGACGATGAGGAGAAAGACGATGGTAGGAAGACGACGAAGATGATGGAATCGACGACAACAGATGGCGTGTGGAGAGATTCGAAGGATGTTTCTACCCAAACACACACACACACACATTGATTGAGGACGTTGGTCGAACTCCTCCATCCCGAGTGCACTCGACGACGGCGACACTCGAGGAGGAAACGTCAAGAGCTTTTCGCACTATCCTTCTCACTCCACCGTAATTTTCCTCTCTTCTTTCCCTTCACATTAATTCCTCTCTTCCTCATAACATCGCTTTCTTTTCCTTCTCCTCCTTTTTTATCATCGCCTTCATTCAATTCAGCTTCATCCATTTGCTTTACTCGCTTTTCCTTAATTTCTTTCTCCTTTTTTTCCTTTTTTTCATTTCTTTCATTCCCTTCTCCATTGGCCACCTTCCATTAAGCTTCTTTCCTCGATCCTTTCTCACTCTCTCTCCTTCTTTCATTCTCTCTCCTTCTCTCAGTCTCTCTCCACTTCTCTGAATCGCTTAACGACCAGGTAAAGCGAAGGCTTTGAAGCCGAAGATGCTTGAGATAGAGAGAGTGAAATGAGATAGATAGAGTAAGGGAATAGATTGTAAGACAGAATAAGAGATGGTGTGAGAGAAAGCGTGAGAGAGAGTTCAAATACTGAGAAAAAAACAGGTGTTGAAAAGAAATCCAGTGAAAAAATGCGTCGTTATTTTTGATGATGATGTTGGGCAGGACAGGAGATTCCTAAAGCAAAAACAACATTATTGAAAACAACAATTACAACAACAATAGTAATGTGAGAAACAATATCAATAAGAAAAACAACAGCAATGATAACAACATCAATGACAACAACAATATAAATAAGAACAACACAAACCACACAACAACATCCAACAACATCATAACAACATCATTGAAAACAAGAAAAGCAAACAATATGAACAACAACTACAACACCAATAACACCTTAAAACTTCAACGCCTTCCTGTGGACCATCGACAACGACCAAGGCCGATGATCCTTTGATGGGCATGTGTTAAGTGCTGCTCGGATCCTGCTCAACTCCACCCCGACATCGAGGCGACTCCTCTCGACATTGAGGCGACTCCTCTCGACTTGAACAGGACTTCAACAGGATTAGACTGGGAGGCGTCGTCAAGGTGTCCACTTTCACCCACTGAAGGACATTCAGGTCGCCTCCACGTGGCTCAAAGTCCTGTTCGTCTTACAGCCTGGTCGGCAAAAACAAGGGTGGAGCGTATGTAATTGAGGAGGCAGGAAATTCTTTCGCTACCTCTTTTTCCAGTCTTCAAAGTGTCCTCTCTGATCCGGTGTCTATTTCTGCCTACTTCCTTCTCAATTCGATCATTCGATTTCTTTTTTTTCGACACTTTTCTTGAACTCCTTCGAACGATTCCTTTCATCGACTCATTTTCTCTCGACTCTTTTCATTGGCTCTTTCTATGGATTACTTCCATCGATTCCTTCCTACCATCATTGGATTCATTCCTTCCTTTGTTCTTCCTCGACCTTCTTTCTTCCTTCATCAACTTTCCTTCTTCCATCCTCCTTCTCGACCCTCCTCCAAACATCGTCGTCACCTTCGGTAGAGCCCGAAAAGGATGAAATTAAGCTTGCGTAAGGTGTCGAACATGGAGGTGTCGAGCATGAAACAGAGGATGGAAAAAAGAATGGAAAAAAGGATGGAAAGGGATGGAAAAGATGTGAAAAAGTGAGGCAACAGAGTGGGAGGAAGATATAGGCAAAAACTTTGGTGATACTTTGGCATTTTGTCCTGTGTCGTCCTGCGTGTCTCAATTTTGTCTCTTACTGTGCAATTTTTGTCTTCTTCTGTGCCATTTCGGTACTCTTCTGTTTAATTTTTTCCAGCTTCTGTCTCTTTCTATTTCATTGTTGTCCCTCATTTTTGTCTCCCTCTGTCTACGTGTCGTAGGCCATTGGAGCGAATGCGCAATAGGAACATCGTCCATCTTCTTGTGAACGTGTTGTTTATGCTACGAGGTTGGAGGTCGGTCAGAGGGTCGAAGGCAAGAGAGCGACGCCGAAGAAACAACGTTACATGCTAGCCGAATGACGTCCGTCACGGTCTTTGCCCAACCTACATGATTCATTCAATCATCCCATCATCCTCCATTCGCCCTTCACCCTTCTTCTCAGGATCTTACTACTCATGTCCTTCCTCTCTTCCTCCTACTTCTCAGGAGTCTACTTTCTACTGCTTTTCCTTCTTCTACTTCTTCTTCTCCAGCTTCTACTCCAATTCGATCCTGCTCTTGTACTCCTTGTCCTTCTCCTCCATCACGACCCCCGACATCTCGGCCGCAGGACATCGCATCGTCCTCTCATGTCCTCCTGTTCGTCAATTAGGCCTCGTCCTTCTCCACCCTCGCTCCCTCGGCACCTCTTCACGTTAATTGCTTTTCCGATCTCCTCCCGATGTGGGCGAAGCATGTTAAGGTGCCGAAAGACGTCATCATCGAGCTTTTTCTCTCCTTTTCTTTTGATTTCTTTTCCATCACTATCTCTCTGTCTCCTGCACTCTTTCTATCTTCTTTACTCTCTCTGTCTTCTTCACTCCCTTTGTCTTCTTCACTCTCTCTGTCTCACTCTCTCACACTCTCGGACGCTCTGTTCACACACATTAGAGAGAATTTTCCGTTCCATTGATTTCTTTTCTTCTCAAAAGTGAGTTTGGTTTTTTCTTTTCTTGTTTTCTTCTGATTGTTATATTCTTTGGTGCTATGTTTTTTTTGTTGTTATAGTTATTGTTATTGTTGTTCTTATGGTTGTTGTTGTTCTTTTGGTTATTATTGTTGTTGTAATGGCTGCTTTTTGCAGTTATTGTTGTTTGCTTTTCCATCAATATTTATTCGATTGCAGTTCCTGCTATTGTTGGTCGTGCATGTGCCATCTGCAACCAACAGCAGAAAATGAAAGCAAAAGGAGAGAAAAAGTTGAGAAAACCGATAGAAAAAGAAAGAAAAAAAGTGAAAAATACGTTCATGAGAATGTTAAAATAAGAAGAAATGCACCGAAGTACCAAAAAGAAGTAAAAATAAATGCTATACTCGGTATAACTGAATCTCATATACCCTAAATATCCATAAGTTATAAAGCTGAAGTCACATTCTTTAACTAAACCTGACTAAAACAAAGAAACAGAACTTAACTCACAGTTTAACGAAAAAATCAATTTAAAGTATTTAATGTGAAAAGGATTCTAACCAGTTGCAAATCAATAGATGAAGAAGTACGTACAATTTTCAATCAAAAATACGTCAAATTTTCTGACTCACTGTACATTTTCACCATTATCGAAAGGGGTCAGGAAGAAAGGGTTGAGCAATAAAGGGAAATGGGATGAAAAGTAATGGATAAGCTGGTAAACAAGTTGTTGCAGAAGTTTCTGCATATCGCACGATTCGATAAGACTCGAGACTTGAACTCGTCGATGTCATCAATAGCAATAACAACAACAAGTAATATAACAAAAAAACAACATCATTAACAACAACTACAATAATAGCACCAACAATTCAATCCTCTACCCATTTCAATACAACGCAAGGACATCGAGCTACAGGACAAGGAGACAGAAGGCTTAGGTGGAAGGAAGAAAGACAGATAGAAGCGGAGGGAGAGAGAAAACGAAAGATTGAAGGAGAGAAAACGAAAGATGGAGGGCAAAAACGAAAGGGTGAACAAATGAGAGAAACCGAGAGGGATAGATAAATAGAGAGGGGCCGAAGGAGAGAGAAAACGAGCTCAGTTCCCGGATCTTCTGAGAGGGGCGGCCTCGGGACCCGAGTGTTTGACCGAGTGTCATTTGCAGGATTTCGAATCCATTTGCGATGCTCGACGGACGCAGGACGAACTCAAAGGACACGCGGCGGGGGCGGTTTGAATCCGATCGAAGGAACTGTCATCGCGTGCACAAATTGCAATCCTGTTTCCCGAGACATGAAATGATATTTGTTAGATTTAGTTTCACTTGTTTTTTCCCAGTATTTTTTTCAACTTCTCTCGAAGGAGAGTTTTTTTTATAACTCAGGAAGAACGTCAAAGTTTATGGAGGGGGCAGAAGAAGAGGAAGAGCAAATGGTAAACATCATCAGAAAGACGTCAAAGAGAAATCGGAAACTACAGGCGACTGACAAGAAAGAGACGGGATGTTGTATCGAGTACTTATTTTATTTATAAAGTTCGGGAATATTTAAAAAGTTGAAGAAATATCTTTCAGGTTTTAGAAATATTTTTGAAGTTTAAGATATATTTCTAAAGTTTAGCCAATATATATAAAGTTTAGGAAATATTTATAAAGTTTTAGAAATATTTATAAAGTTTTAGAAATATTTTTAATGATTTAAAAATAGTTTGAAGAAAGCTCTGAGAGAAAATAGATGTTTAGAGGAAGATTTATTCGGACATGATATCGAAATTGAAGTAATAACTATTACTATTCATATATAAAACTTGAAAATTTTGAATAATTTTCCACATTAAAATAACAATAATTAACATCATCTCTCAAAAAACCGATAAAGTCAATTCTTCGAGGCTCTCTGTGCTCTCTGAAGCTCTTAACACTTAACACTAAATTCTAAACTCTACCACACAACCCACTTCTGAATCCTTGATCCACCTCTCAACCCATGATCCAACCAATTGTCTCCCCCAATCCAACCACCATCACTAGACAAGCGTCTCTCGTGTCCGACGTCTGGTCAAGCGGGCTTCAACCAAGGCAAATTGAAGTCTCATTTGCCACAAAACAGCTCTCATTAAAATGCCTCCCACTCTCGCTCTGTATCTCTCTCCGTCAAGCTCTCTCTCTCTCCCTCTTCCTTCTCCGGTCATCCATGAGTCGATTCATCTTCAACGTTTTCGTCGCTGTCTGGTGTCTGTCGTTGGTCATGTCTATCGCTGATCATTTCTATCGATGGTCATTTCTGTCGCTTGATGGTTATCGATCTAACAAGGATATCATTATCTACAACACACCAAACTCTCATCCTCCTCATTACCTACATACCATCGACCTTTGCCTCTTCCTCATCAGAAGAAACCATAGACCCTCGCCTCATTCTCCTCATCACTTTTCCTCATCATTACCAATAATTCAACTCCTCCTCATCATTATTCCCCTCATATAGTATAGTATGTAGATATTATCTGTCTCGTCCACTTTTCCTATCTACTACAATCTTTGTTACAATCTATCCATATTCTTGTTACAATCTATACCTCTATTTTCCTATTCTATCATCTACTCTATTCATATCCTTATTCCTCTCAATCTATCCCTATTGCTATCTACATATCTCGTTCTCTCTCTAACAATGCCTCTTCTTGTTTCTCGTTCAACCAGTTACGCCGCCGGATGCGAAAGCAATTATTTCCGGACCGTCGGACTTGTATGTGAAGGTGGGCAGCGCCATCACGCTCAACTGCCTGGTGCGGCAGCCGTCGTCCCGGGACATCGGCCCGATCCATTGGTATCGTGGGGCGTACATGATTACGCCCTTCGTTGTGGTGGTCCATCCGAACGATGCGGCGATTGATCTTTCGCGTCGGATCTCGATGGAATCGCAGCTGGGCGATGTGCTCAAATCAAGGTAAGAACATCGACTATCTGTCTATTCATATGACAAACGAGACAATAGAGGGAAGCAAGAGGGATGGCGAGAGAGGGAAAGCAACACCAACAAGTGATGACAAGAGGGAAAGCAACAACGATGACGATGGTGAAAGCAACAATGATAATAGTACTGAAATCAACACCGCCGACTATACCAAAATCAGCGACAATAACACCTTCTACAACAGCAACAAACACCGCCAAAGCCACCATCGACCACATCACGACTGGACACGGGTCAGGGCCAACGACTGCAGCGCATTCTTGAGGGATTCGCAGGCGACTGAGTCCTTTGATGTCCTCCTCAACTCAATGATGGGTGGACAGAGGCGAGGTAAACGGATGGACAGAGTCGAAACAGAAGAATGGAGAGGAGCGAGAGAGACGAATGGACGAGGGAGAGGCTGACGAATGGACAGGGTCGAGGTTGACGGATGGACACGGTTGGGGTTTCGTCGCTTTGTTTGCCGCCCTCTTGTCCTTTGATGTCATCGGATGCGGGTGCGACGAGGGCGCGAGCGCAGCATCCGGTCAGTTGAGGCCACTCGAGGAGATGCCTCAAGGCGGTCGCTCTGCGGTCACTTCGGACGACGACGTTAGATCGCCGGCCAACACGATGACCTCGAACCCCAAGCCTCCGTCATCTAACAGTTTCATCTCTTTGTCTCTCCTTCTATCTCGCTCTTTGTTGCACAGACTGCGGCTGGCGAACGCGCAGAAGGAGGACTCGGGCAACTACACCTGCATGCCGACGACCGCCGAGGCGGCCAGCGTGATGGTGCACGTGATTAACGGTAAGGCTTGGCCATAAATTCCACAACCGAAAAATGATAAATCAACATTTAATGCATTTTTTCCCACTTTCTGCCTCTCTCTCTTACCGACTTGCGCCTTCGGCTTCTTTCGATGGATGATGGAACCCAAAAACACTCCAAAACGAATGATGAAAAATAGATGAGAATCCCGCGGCGATGCAGAAAAGTGCGGCGGCTCCAACAACAGCAATAGCAACAACTACAATAACAACGACGATTAGGTGGCTCCAAATGCTCCTGGGGCCACGAGTGGCGGAGGCGCCTCTTGTGCCTCGACATCGTGTGTCGGCATCCTTTGTGCAGATAATTTGCTTGATGCACATTTTCCAAATAATCCACAATTTATTGTGCAAACGCTCTCAGCAGACGAGATAGTAATTTCCACCCAATTTATCGTAGTCTCATATTTTTCGTTAGATAATAAATTAAGTTTCATATTATTCGTCCCTTTTATTTTTTCAATATTTTTCTTGTTGACCTAATTTATTTTTGACTTTTTTTATTTGTTGTCCTCTTTATTTTTGACTTTTTTTATTTTTATCATTTTTATTTTTTAACTATTTATTTTTTGTATTCTTAAACTTTTATAATTTTTAAAATCTTTTTATTCTTCAACTTTTATACATTCAAGAATTGTTTTTCAAATTTTTTTATTTGACACTTTTTTTATTTTCAGAATTATTATTATTTTAAATTTTATAATATTTTATATATATTTTTTACATATTTATTTTCCATAATTTATATTTTCACATTTTTTACTTTTTGTCATTTTTTTTCACTTTCCCTTATTTTTCTAATTTAAATGGTTTTTGGCCCGTCTAAAACACGTTATTTTAATAAATTAAAATCTTGTTATCAGCATTTAATTTTGCGCGAGCCAAATAAGCTTTTGTAGCTGGCAAAAAATCGCATCATTTGTGCATTTTTATAAAACGAAAGTTCTTTCAGTCGTACTTTTCCAATTATTTTTGTTAAATCTCTAAATTTTTACTCATAAATATTCATTTGAATTTATTTTTTCATAAATTAATCAAATGAAAATCTCCATAGAAGTAGTTTTAGTTTTGAATATACATATGTAGGTGAAAGTATAGTAATAACAATAACAATATCAATTAAGGCACAAACACAGACCCAATTATGAATAGTTGTGTAAATAGCATATTAATGAATGATGTAAAAAATCGCATGAACAACATTTTAAGGCATAAAAACATTTGTAAACACGAACGACATTTATGTAACAATGTGAAGGGATTTAAATCACAAAAAATGGTATCTAATAAAATGCAAAACATTTAAATAAACCAACAAGCAAAAAAGTGATTTTAAAACATGAATAAATTTAAGAACCTGAAATTATGTGAAATACTATAAAAATCATGAAAATTGCAAACCGAATGGAAAATTTAAGGGAAACACAATGGGAAATATTTTTAAGGCAATAGCGAAAAAAATAAACAAACATAAAAGCAAAAACATCTCGATGATCATTGAAAACATTCAAACAACTGAATTAATAAATGATTGCCAACAATTTTCGAACAAAAAATCATGACATGGTTTTATTATTGCATATCGTGGGGCGTGTTCAAAAGGGCGAAGGGGTTGAGGGAAATTTATAAGGGTAATTTTCCGAGTGGAAAAAAGAGAAAATATAAATATTAAAGTTATTGATCCATACAGCTGAATGCGCGAATGAGGTAAAAAATGCTGGAGTTTCTCCATGAGAAATTTAATTTAAAGAAAATTATTTATTTCATTAATATGAATTGATCTACGAAGAAAAGGAATTTCTTGTATTATTTATTTCATATGATTATATGTTCGTATTTTTTATTTTTTTGTTCATCTTACAACGAAAAATATAGATGGAATCCACCAAAGGAATACCACGAGAGAACTGAGAGAGAACGAGAGGCTAATTAAAGAAATACTTCAATAAATGGAAATTCATTTCTCTCCAGGAACAAAAGAAAACAACAATAAAGAAATCCACTATAGGAAGCATGAATGAATACTTCAGATTTTCGCACAAATGAATTCTCAATTTAAAATGATAAAATAAAATTAATATAAAACATAAAATGACAATAACAAAATTAAATTCCATGCACCAGAAAAACCAAATAGCTTCCCAATAAATTGCAATCAGTTCGATCTCAATGGTGA
>CM029565.1:15651486-15681242 GCA_017309665.1 Coelopa frigida
ACTACAAAAGAAAACTATGGCTTCAACATTTCATAATGATCTAATCGCACTGATTAATATTTGATAGTTGAATATATAGAAATATATAGTATTCGCTAAGTACTATCAGTTTTCTTGATAATAGAAATGCAACTGATAAAAAAATTCGTACATAGTATATTAAAGTAGGCGTCAGTCTTCTGGATTGAATTGCATATTACAACAAATACGCAATATGTTACTCACATCCCATGTCGTAGAAATAAAACCATAATGTGAACATATCCAATTTGAAGGCCAGACCCCAACAAGCGTAGAGGAAATCACCCGGGATGCCCAGTATCCTCGATTCTTGTCAGGCTTAAAGGGTCTGCAACCGCTCTCGTACGAACTCTCGTAGACCATCTTGAGGATGGGTCGAAACAAACCACAATAACAAATATTTCTTTTTAATTCTCTATTCTCTAAAGCGTAGGAGTTGTTATAGGAGAAAATTTAACACTTGACACTGAACACAAAGCACTTGTTGCTGGATTGCAATATTGAAATACGGACGTAAAAAAAACACTATTTGAGGTGATTCTGTATGTGACTACGACCGTGGCGATTACGCTGAGGTTGGCGGCATCAAAAACAACGCGACAACGATCA
Organism: Coelopa frigida; assembly: GCA_017309665.1. NCBI lineage: Eukaryota > Metazoa > Arthropoda > Insecta > Diptera > Coelopidae > Coelopa > Coelopa frigida. Next base: position 15,652,117 of record CM029565.1, read on the forward strand.
AACTACGACGATGTGTTCTAATTGTAGGAAGAGCTGGCGAAAGACTGCCAACACGAGCCAGATGACTAGAAATTATAAATGAGAATCTGTTCGCAGTGTTTCAGCTCAGAGTTTTCTAATTGTAATTACTCATTTAACGTATGATGATCATGCTCTTGCTCTGCTGATAATGAAATTGTTTTGTTTGTGCTTGTTTTTGTAATTTCAATATTGACACTCCTAGAGATGCTAGATCGCTCGTAAGCTGAGATACTCTCTCTGTTGCCTATGCTCGGAGCATTTGAAACATTTTATTGCATATGAATTGTTAGTGTAGATCATTTGAAAATAATATGCAAATCGAAGAAAAATGCTCTCACTGAATGAATAAATATTAAATTTATTTATTTTAATTTATTTTATTATATTAATGTTAAGATAGAAGGAGGCGTGGTTAAAAATGGATTATATTATTGAGATATAAATATACCTAACCATATTATAAAACCACTATCGTTTTCCACACAGACAATAAATAAGTTATTAGTTATTCAATGGAAAAAGACTTGAATAGAACAAGAGATTAGATAAATAAAAAGTTACTTTGTAAGCACATACATACTATTAAGATCAAAATTTTGTTTTATGAAAACCGATCATGATGAACTAATATGGAGGCAAGCAGTGCATGCGAATGCGATGGCAGGAGAGAGATATATTACCCATTGGTGTTCAGGTGATCCGTAGTAGTTGTCATTGGTGATGTCTGAAAATATATGACATCCGTTTAGCAATGGCATCAGTCACATGGAACTTACGTGTATAATGATGTTCCACCAGGCAACTCATTAGGCCTATGAAAAGTGCATGATAAAAAACTTACCCAGACTTATTAACCAACTGAAGCGCATGATGATGTATTATGAAATTTACCGTTTCAATGCTGAAGAATTTGTAGAATATATGTATATGCGAACAAAGCCCAGACCAGAAACATGATATACAGAAAGGAAATTGAGTGTCCTCGTAGATATGATAATATTTGGCTATGTTTCTGAAATAAAAATTAAACTATGATAATTGTAATCATAATAGTTCCAATCGAAATATTAACCTGAAATACATTTTCGATGGGATTTGATAGTCTATGAATTCGTAATCAGTCTAATTGGTCTCCAAAACGTCGCTGCGGTTAGTTTGGGTTATGTTGCACTTCTGAAATAATACATAAAGAGGAAGATACATATGTCAATGAATTCCTTCGCAGGATTTGGTAGTCGTCCTTCTGAATCTCCGATTCTTTGACGGCTTCACAACTCCACGGCAGCCTGGGCCGCAGCGAGTTAATCAAGAAGAATAGAGGAATGGCGGCGAAAATGCTGTAGTATGTGAGAATCGAAAAATGCAGAGCCAGACTTATAAAACCGATGCCTGTAGGAATCAGATAGATAGGAGGGCCATGGCAACTATATGGAAGACTATAAATTAAAACTAGCGCACCGGGTTTGCCTGGTACACCCAGGCAAAAACTGTTAACCCGAAGTTTACATACCCTACAGCCTCCATACAACGCTTATTAAAGGAAAAAAAGTGCATTTCCATCAATAATTAGTGAGAATGCGTCATTACACTTCAATGCTATTAACTCTATCGTGCGATTTTCACAACTGTGGTCTATTTCAAAGAGAAATTATATTTGAAGCAATATTCGTTTTCCAAAAACCATTATACCTTTTTTCCGTCGATTGTCTTTAGAACTATCTAATCTATGAATAAGATTGAGTGAATACAGAAAACTTCTGTTGAAAGGGCCCATGTTTCCACAAAACGAAGTAGTTCTGATGTTTGAAGCATTATGCCATTGATATCTTGGAAGTGCGCATTAAAGCTCTGCAATTTATGGAAGAATAATTGAATCGATGATTTTTTGTGTGCCATAGAATCATAATGTGCCTTTAGTTGCTTTTCCGATTTTAGATGTTCATTTCAATGCAGACAAAATCTGATTCAACAAAAGACTTGGGAGGGTTGAAATTTCAAACAAAATAAAGTCCAGAAGTACTTGCTGCGCTACTACAAGCAACATATAGTGCCGCGCGACTGATTGCACATCGGAGATGAACAGCCATTTGGAAATGTAGCTCCCTGACTTTTGTGGATGCTCGTGCCTATAGAGATATTTTCCATTTGATTCTTGGAACTCTTAGTAGCATATTTAATTAATAACTGTCTATATGGTTTACCATATCCAACATTGAGCTGAAGCTTTTGAGCTGAGCTGTAGCTTTTCTATTTTTGGCATGTTTACTCGTATCGGTGGTACATGATCACACATAAATTTCATCTCGACATATGAAATAGTTCACCAGATATCCCATATAAACTTTTGCTTTATATGGGAGGTGGGCGTGTCTGATGGGCGATGTTTTCCATTTTGTTTTGTTTGTAAACTCGTAGCAGCGGAACATGACCGCACACAAAGTTTCATCTCGATATATAGTTCACCACATATCCCATATTAAACTTTTGCTTTATATGGGAGGTGGGGCATTTTTAGATGCAAGTAGCTTATTAATATAGAAATACTAAATCCAAAATTTCAAGTCAGTATCTCTTACCGTTTCTTCAGAAAATCTATTTCTACAGACAGACACACATGCAGACAGACGGACATAGCTAAATCGACTCAGGAGGTGACGCTGATCAAGAATATATATACTTTTCCATACCTACGACCTCTCCTTTAATGCGTTACAAACGGAAGGACAAAATGCCCACAGGGTGTAGGGTATAAAAAGCTTTACTCTTCAGGAAGCCATGGAATTTAGCTCTTATTATTTCTAACTTTTTAGTGTACGATTTGTTTTAATACAATTACAACTGATAATATTATATATTCATTAAAGTGAGCGTCTCTTTTGCATTGAATTACAAATTACAAGAACAACAAAAATTGGTACTCACTACCCATGTCGTAGTAGAAAAACCATGACGAAAACAGATCTATTTTGAAGGCCAGACCCCAGCAGGCATAGAGGAAATCACCCGGGGACCTGTAACCGCTCTCGTTCGAACTCTCGTAGATCATCTTGAGGAAAGGTCAAACTCAATAAAAAATCCTTTTAAGTCTTTAAAGCATAGGAGTTGTAACTCTGAACTCAAGGTGCCGTCGTTGCTGGATAGCAATATTAATATATAGACATATTTCACGAAGGCAAATTCAAAATAAAACAGTTTTTTGAGGTGACCATATGTGACTACGACCGTAACGACTATGCTGAGATTGGCGGCATCGAGAACAACGACGACGACGATATGTTCTAATTGAAGCCAGAGCTAGGAAAATACTGTCAACACGAGTCAGATGACTAGAAATTATAAATGAGAATCTGTTCCCAGTGTTTCAGCTGAGATTTTTCTAATTGTAATTACTCATTTAACGAATGATGATCACGCTCTTGTTGTTGATAATGAAATGTTTGTTACTGTCGGGGTGTATGGGAGAAGGCAACATCCCTGATTCTTCTCAACTTGGTGAGTTCCTTATCCTTGCCTAATCCCAGTTAACACAAGCCTCCTCGTGGAAGCCCCTGTATAGCTGCACAACAACCGTTGAGATAGTAACCAAAGTGTGCAACTCCTCAGTTTAGAGGTTGTCTGAATTTGGATGGATCTAGTGGTGAACGATGACTAGATAAAGTACCTGCTGTATGTATGTAGTATGATCTGTGCGAGACGAATAGCAGGAAATCGAAATTGACGTTCATAAATTCCAGATTGTAGAGACTTTATCTGCTTAGGAATAAGTTATATTGCAGATGAAGACGAGGCAAGTTTTGTGAACGAATTCATCCTTCACTAAACCACTCGTGATGTTTGTTCCTGCTAATGATCCTTCTCAATCTCCCATTTCTGGACGGCATCACAAGTTCACGGTAATTTGGGTCACAACGAGTTAATCAAGAATTATCAAGTATCGAGAAGTTTACTGCCATACTAATAAATGCTATAAAATAGATATAAGTAGAGGAAGTGAATCATCATTTGAATTCATATACACATTAATGCCGAACTCAAAGCAGTGCAATTTTGAAATGACCGCGACTATGTGATCTTGATTTTAATAATATAATTGTTTTTTGTTTGTTCCTATAATTTTAAATTGACCCGGACAAAGAAAATCTGAAGATAGTCTATTGGCTATGCTCGGAGAATTTTAAACTAAATGTCTTAATTCGTAAACGACTCGCAGTTTATTTGCCACAAAGCCAATTGATTATAACATGCAAATTAATAAGGTTATTGACAACATTTAAAATCTGATCATTAGAATGCTCAAAGTTCTACTCTTTGTTTAATGTTACTTTTTCATAAAATTGTTAGTTTATATTTTTTATTGGTTTTTGACGAAAATATTCATTACGCTTACAATTCTTACGATTGTATATAAAACAATGTATTTAATAAAAAAATATTCATACTAATATTGATTGATCTTAATATAATACAATCACTTTCTATTCACGTTAAGTGATATTCGCGTAAAAAGGTAATTTTTCTGCAATTTTGGAGGTAGGGTATATGAGCTTCGGCCAGGCCGAAGATAACGCTTTTACTAGTTTTTTATTTAACATTTAAATTTATATATAGAAATGCATGTTTGTACATTTTTCATATTATTAATAACATATTACAAAACTTCATCCTAGAAGCGCGAGGTGTTATAGACCTTGACCCATGAAGGTCTATAGCACCTCGTCGCCTACCTCGTTCAACTGGTGCGTGATATCTTGGTTGCCCATATCCTCCTCGTAACGTTGCCGCTCCTCCGCCTCGACAGGATACCAATCGGTGGGATGGCAACATCGCTTCAACCGTGTCAAAGGAGTTCCGGACGTCTGAAAGATCCCAAAGGCAGCGTATCCGGGAATGAAGAACCACGGGAGGACAATCAAAATGACGGCTACTACGCCAACAGCAATAGTGGAGTACATATGTTCGTAGTAGGCGACTTCCATCGATATAGGCTAGATGTAGTGTAGGATCAGTATAAATACTATGTGAATTTCTGATGGATTACTATACCAGAAAGAAGAGAAGAACTAATGGAGACACAAATCGGAGCATGTTAACGCGCCATGTGGCGAAGCGTTGGCCAAGCATGAACTCAATATCGCGTTGGAATCGCACTCGTCCATATATCCAAGAACAACCAGCAGCAGGAGCAGATTGAGGGCCGTCTGGTTGAAGAACGCATCGACAGTCAGAGCCGTGTAGGAGATCAAGCCATACTGCAAGGCGATAAGAGATCGTTCACTTACTTCTAATATTTACAGATCTAGGGTATACATTGCCTGCAGAAGTAGATCGAGCAACAAGGCCAGTGCAACCGATCATGACTAAGGCGAACCTCCTCCTTCCGGCATCGCAAGTACTCGAATTCATCGAAGAGGGCCGTGAGAATGGAGAGAGCAAACTGGGTGACCTATGTGGATGATTAGGATTCAGGATAATATCAGATAGATACAAATAACATTCTTACAATCACCAATAGGGCAGCGAGCAGCTGCATGCTGAAGAAGATTATGGACCACTATTGGGCCACTCTATACTTGCGATGGCGCTGGCAGGAGACAGATATATTCCCCACTCGTGATCCGCGAAAGAGTAGTAGTTGTCATTAGTGATGTCTGAAAATATATGACATCCGTTTATCAACAGCAAAATCATCAGTTACATGGAACTTACGTGTATAATGATGTTCCACCAGGCAACTCATTAGGCCTATGAATAGCATTATAAAAAAAATTACCCAGACCTATGACCCAACTGAAGCGCATGACATTCGTGCGGAATTTATTGTAACTGGCCAAAGAGATAAAACCTCCCCAGCCCAATCCAAAGCAGGACACAGACAACATGGGAGCGCTGTGTAGTCCTTTAAGAAAATTCTTTGGACTGGGCCAAAAGTATTGCTTCAGAGCTGTATGGGCACCCGGAAGAAAAGCGAAGCGAACGATGCAAATCATTAACAGTCCCATCAGAGCCCATACAGAATATCGCATTAATTTTCCTAACTATAGAAGTTTTTGAACTTGAGAAACAGCAGATTTATTACTAAATTTACCTTTTCAATGCTGAAGAATTTGTAGAATATATACGCGACCAAAGCCCAAATCAAAAACATACAAAACAACAACTGCCATGATATGAAGAAAGAAAATTGAGTATCCTCGTAAAAATGATGATAGTTGGTTATGTTACTGAAATAAGAAATGAAACTATGATATGTGTCATCATAATACTTCCGATCGAAATATGAACCTGAAATACATTTCCGATGGGACGCGGTAGTTTATAAAGTCATCGTCAGTTTCATTGCTGCTAGTCTCATTGGTCTCCAAAACGACGATGGAGAGGTTGCTGCTGTTGGTATGGGTTATGTTGCACATCTGAAATAATAGAGAAATAGGAAGATACATATGTCAATGAATTCCTCCACTATAAACATTCGTGAACAGAATTACATGGTATTCATCCTTCTGAATCTCCCATTCTTTGACGGCTTCACAACTCCACGGCAACCTGGGACGGAGCGAGTTAATCAAGAAGAATAGAGGAATGGCGCCGAATAAGCTGTAGTACGTGAGGGTCGAGAAATTCAGAGCCAGACTTATAAAACCGATGCCTGTGGGAATCAGATATGTAGGAAAATTCATGGAAGTTGAGACTGCATAATATGTCTGTTGGTGTAACCTTTTAATATAGGAGCAATGCGAAATACCGATATGAATCCACTGCTGGAGAACTGGCCTATGAAGAACTGTATCACCAAAATAGGAACCACGTAGAGGGCCATGGCGACCATATAGGGGAAGATATGGAAGACTACAAAATAAAGAGATGTCACAGTTAGACTTCATAAGACAAAAACAGCAAGAGGTGGATCAACATTTGGTTGCTCTACTTATCAGGATACCAAGTTGCAATGAGTTAAAATCTCTCAATATTATCAAAATTGTACATTTCACCAGAGAGATATAACTAAGTTATGAGTTCTAGGTCACATGGGGAATAATAGAACCTCTAGATCGCAACATAAATAATATTACCTACTTTACATTTACGAACTTTATCACAGTTGGTGTGATTATGCCTATTGACCATTTAATTGAACGTATGTATATTGAAACGTATATTCTAATATCTCGTTTGTTTGTAATGCATTTGCAACTGATAATTTTATATATTCATGGACATATTTACTTACAGTGGGCGTCTCTTGGTCTCTTTGAATTACAAATTACAAGAACAACAAAAATTGGTACTCACTACCCATGTCGTAGTAGAAAAACCATGACGAAAGCAGATCTATTTTGAAGGCCAGACCCCAGCAGGCATAGAGGAAATCACCCGGGGATGCCCAGTATCCTCGTTTGGTGTCGGGCTTAAAGGGTCTGCAACCGCTCTCGTACGAACTCTCGTAGACCATCTTCAGGATGGGTCGAAACACTAATACAATAACAAACACTTATAAGTCGATATTGTAATCAACCATATAAAAAATAACATTTGACACAGAAGTCAATGCGTTAAAGACTGTATTTTCATTTATAAAACGTATTTCACAAAGTACAAATTATAAATTAAGACCCGATGAGTACGAATGGTCACGATGAAAACTGTTCGGAATACAATGAGGTTGGCAGTTACGAACGAAAAACAATCACTGTGTTCTAATTGCAGGAAGAGCTGCTGAAAGACTAACCCCATGAGTCTGTTTACTAGAAATTATAAATGAGAATCCATTCGGAGTGCTTCAGCTTTGAGTTTTCTAATTGTGGTTGCTCATTTAATATCTGTGGTCTGTGATATTAACATTGCTAATGTTTATAATATTAACGCTCTGAAATTATCTATGCATCGTACGGATCGCTCGAAAGCTGCGATAGTCTGATGCTTGGAGTATTTAACTTTAAAGTACTAGTTTTTGTTTTACAAGCAATTTTTAGTTTTTTGCTAATGGCCATGGCCCGGTGTTGAAGTTAGTACGAGATACGAGTTTAAATTCATGACTCGGTCTGGGTACCCTAAAACACAAAAGTTTTATTTAGGGGCTTTTTTCTATGGTGCCAAAGGAATCAATATAATTGCCAACACGGAGTTCATATGATGGCAACAAATTGACCAATGTGACTAATCGAAATGTCTTACTTATTCAAGAACATTCAAGAACAATTGTCAAGCACTTCTAACCAGGGGTCGAAACGATCCGAGCTAAAATCGCAAAGTTCTCAGCGGGTTCGTCACAACATCAGGATACGATCTTTCGAAGATCTTGTGTACGCTCTTTCGAGGATCGTATAAACAATCTTCGAAAGAGCGTACACAAGATCTGAAGTTCTCTACCTGAAAGATCGCGACCGCTTCTCGGGTTTGAGAAAAGAAAGACCCAGACCAGAGACAGCAGGGTGAGTCAGGTAGTCAAATATTCAATAATTCTTGAAATACAAAAAAATTGGATGATAAACAACTTTGAAACAATATTGCAATCAATATCCATTGAATGGGGATGTATTGCACTATTGAAAGTCCATGGAATATAATAATACAGTTTTGTCAAAAATAGCTCAAGTTGCATTATCTGTTCCTTCGACCCTAGTGTCCGTTGAACGGGCATTTAGTGCTCTTCCCATTATATTCACAAAACGCAGGAATAAGTTAAGCCCCGAAAACTTAGAAAATTTATTAATACTTAAGCTTAATACTGATATTGTTGATGAAATTACCTTTTAATTAAAACTCATAAAAACCTTCCTTCCTCCAATATCTAAAAATGCACAAAATCCCGTTTTTGAAATCCATGAATTAAATAAAAATTTCAAAGTTGTTTATCGTCCAATTTTTTGTATTTCAAGAATTATTGAATATTTGACTACCTGACTCACCCTGCTGTCTCTGGTCTGGGTCTTTCTTTTCTCAAACCCGAGAAGCGGTCGCGATCTTTCAGGTAGAGAACTTCAGATCTTGTGTACGCTCTTTCGAAGATCGTTTATACGATCCTCGAAAGAGCGTACACAAGATCTTCGAAAGATCATATCCTGATGTTGTGACGAACCCGCTGAGAACTTTGCGATTTTAGCTCGGATCGTTTCGACCCCTGCTTCTAACCAAGATTAAGATAGGTCCTATACTAAGTAAAGCTTGAAAAATTTATCACCAGTAATGAATCAATATTTAATTTTAATATGACATATTATAATTGTTAGGGATAATTATATAACGTAATTAATAAACAAACCAAACCACACACATTTTCCCAGCCTGTGAAATATTGAACTTCAGTTCAATAAAATTATATTTATAACAAAAGAAAAATCAAAGAAGAAGGAACTGTGCCTATATAATAGATCACCCGTCAAAAGACTGATGGAGGCAAACATGGATTTGTATTAAAAATAAATTCAATTTAGATGCCAGTTTCTCATGCCCCAAATTTACGGAAACTGTAAAAGTAGTCTTAATATCGTATTCTATGTATGTTGATTATGTTCTTGACATCGTAATTGGATTGTTCGTTTTGATTCTATCATTTCAATATTGACGCTCTAAAAGTCTTTGCATTCCGCAAAGATGCTCGATAGCTGAGAAAGTCAAACGGCAATGCTCGGAGCATTTAGAATGAAATAAATTCGTATGAGAGACTAGAGTAATAAATTCATAAATAGTGTACAAAGCGTAGGAATCTTTTCGCACTGCAAACAAGGAATTTGAGAGAGAGACGATCAAGAGATCGAAATGAGCGAAAAAAGATATGTGTATATGTGGTTTCGCGAGAACCAGTGAGCGATTTAACATTGAATTTTATTCATTTCTCACTGTTCTTTTCACTTAAATAAATCAAAACAAAACACGCTAATAAATTGCTGAATTGTTGTTTGAAAAAAGTAAATTTTGCATTTCGGTTTTGTTATTTTTGTAAAAACACAGATTAAATTAATCAATTTAAGTTGAAATTTGTTATCTTCAATTATTAGAAGATCTATCATTTTTTAGTTGTGACCGCAATGATTATAATTTGGTGTAGTTCTCTTGAAATTGAAATCGGATTAATTGGATAATGGGAAAAATTTCATTATCGAATCTGAACTCATGGAGAAAGAAATCTGTCTCTATTGATTATAGTTGATGACAATGCAAAGTGAATCGAAGCAATTAAGCGAATGCTGAGCTATTGTAATTTCTGGGAGTTCAAAATGTTATCACTGGAATTTAATCGCCCTAAGGTATATGCTATAATAAATGCTAGGTAAATAAAGTATATCACCAGTCCCGATGATCCGTTAACGGTTCTCTATACTCAGTTATTCGTACGCGTTCTTCTATACAATACATGAATTGTATTCATAGTTTATTACCATATTATCAAATACAATATAATACAATAGAGTATTCTAGTAAAACACAATCACACAACTCACAACTTGGTTCAGACTTAGACTACAATATATATAAATAAAAATCCAAAAAAAGAAAAGAAAAATCTCCTATGTAAAAAAAGGCATATCTCTGTCTCGCTCTGCAGTGGGCTAGCACTCATTTTGGCCACACTGATGCTCGCTATCGATGACCAGCATCATCTCGGAGATGCCCATGACCTCCTCGTAGAAGCGTCGATTGTCCGCATCCACGGGATGCCAGTCGTGTGGCTTGAAGCATTGCTGCATGCGTTGGCGCAGGGATCCCGTCGTCTGGCACAGCTTGTAGATCGCATACGCCGGCGCCACAACGTAGACGACACTCTGGCTGATGATCACCAGCTCGGAGGGCGGATCGTCCTGCTCCAGAAAGTAGAGTATTTGGAACTATCGAAGAGAAGGAAGTAGGTCGTTAGATTCTCGATTCGTGTGGTTTAATTGGGGGGCGTATCGCGAGCACTAACAATGTTTATCACGAGAAAGGCCGGCGTCAGAAATCTTATCAGGAATATTTTCAGATTCGAGATCGTTTTGCCGAGCATGAATTGAAGGTCGCACTGGAAGCGTTCACGCCCATAAATCCAAGTGGTCATCAACAGCAACACCATCGAGACGGTCACGTGCGACAATATCACGATCGTTGGCAACACGTGCAGATGCTCGAAACCTTGCTGCAGGAGGACATGTGATATTGGGATAGATAGACAGAGAGGCAGAGAAAGTGAGGAAGGTCAGTAAATTATAGATTTATAGCCTCGCTTGTTATGTGACTTCCAAACCTTTGTACAGAAATACACAGAGATCGACATCAGCACGAGAACCAGGCCGATGGTGATGCGAGACTTCTTGGAGCGCAGCTGCTCGTACTCATCGAAGACGGAGGTCAAGACGGACATCATTTGGATTATCTGGGGAGAAAGAATCCATATGATATATGAAAGTGGGTTGAAAATACGAAAGGAAGGCCCCTAGTATGAAAGCAAGCCCATGGAAAACCCCCTGATATAAAATAACTTACCACAGCACTGAGTTCGGCCAGGAAGAGCATGGCGAAGAAGAGGAAACTCCAGAAGTTCGGCAGGCTGGTGAAGCTGCCGAACAGGTAGGCGAAGCAGAGGTACAGGAACTGCATGAAGTGCTCCTCCTCCACATGGTAATGGAACATGCCAACATGATCTGGCGACAGAGAAAGAAAAATTAAATGATCGCTTAAATAACTTCCACCCCCAAAGCGAAACCGAACTCACCCTCGAAGTGATCCAGAGCAATGCGCCCACAGATCATGGCCATGACGGCCAAGACCACATGGGTGAAGCTCACCCAATAAGTGAGACGTTCGCTGTCGCGACGGAAGGTGTTGTGACTGGCCAGGTTGAGTACGTTGCCCCAGCCGGGTCCCAACAGCCAGGTTGCCATCAAAATCCCGGCCCTGATGCTGGCCCCAATCGCCTGATGACTGTGCGCGAACGAAGGTTCGAAATAGCTGAGCACTTTGGACCAGCCGATGTCGGCCTCAATGAGCAGATTCACGAAGATCGCCAGAAAGAGCGAGAGCATCAGGACGCAGCTGCAGCGAAAGAATTTTCCAATCTATCAAAGAACCAAGAGAATCGCATTCAGTGGATATATTTGATAATAGCTAGAAGTAGTTTAACTTACGAAGGAGACACGTTTCAGGAGGATCCCAAGTACGAGGAACCAGACGCCAACGACGCCGCACAGAACGGGCCACGAGACGAAGAACTGACCCTTGTCATTGTCGGCGGAGCGAATGATGGAGCTGGAGAGAAGAATCAGGAATATTTTAGTATATTGTAAGAGGGAAATAGATCGGAGTACTCACTGGAAAAACTCCACGGTCGCATGAGGATACTGGAACTCATCCTAGTGGAGAGAAGAATTGAAAGAAAAGGAAAAAAAAAATACAAGAAAAGAAGAGAAATGAAAGATCATTATATACTGGAGATAGGAATCCCTTTGAACGAGTTGAACTCACCTCTTCATCGTACATCGAGTGGGTGGAGCAGTTGACCGAGTTCCAGGCGTTATCACAGCTCATCCATGGTATCACCGAGTGAAAGGAGTTGGCAGCGTAGATCAACGGCACACTGGCGATGACCGCGTAGTAGGTGAGTGAGGTCAGGTTCAGCAGAAGGATGGAATACCCGATACCTTAAATAAAACATTCGGTAAAGGTAAATCTATCGAGAATAAAAATCACAGATGGACAAACCTTTGAATATGGGAGCCACACGAAAGGCCGATATCGCTCCGGAGGTGGAGAATTGACCAAGGAAGGCCTGGATTATGAAGACCGGAATGGCGTATAGAAAAATGGCGGACAAGTAGGCAAGTAGAAAATACACTGTGAGAAAGAAAATCAAATTTAAACAGGAAGAAAAACAAATTTATAGAGAAAGAAAAACCAATTTAAAGGGAAAGAACAACAAATTTCAAATTAATATATAGAAATCTCTCTACGCACAGTGGAAGCGACAAACGCAACAATCGTATGGCGATAACCTTTTCAGCCTTGAAATTATTGTTCCCCAGACATATATAGTATATACCATAGTGCTTGATATTTTTCTATAATTGAATCTTCATGAAGCGAGATTCATGCAAAAATATTAAATATGGATTTATGGATTTTAGGTCGCCGCTGATAACAATGGAAATCGACAAAACTTATCTGCTCGTTGTTATTTCCACTCCATTCGATTGACAATTAAATGAAAGTTATAGTATAAATAATACTGAAATCTATAGTCTTCAAATCGGTTTCGTAAGTAGATGAAATCGATGAATTTTTGATATATATTTTAAATCGAGGAATTTTTGAAATATATTTTAAATTCCATAGAGTTTGAAGTGGAATATCTTTCCGATGACAACAAGTGCTTGACCTTTGCCATGAATTTATTTATGGATCGATGTCAATCATTGTGTTTGTTGAAGGATATTGATCGATTGATGATCTCATTGCTCGAGTGGTATTTATTTGAGAAAGTGCTTGCGATCGACTTTGGCATAGAGAGTTCTTATCAAAGCAATACATATCGATTGAATAAAAGGCGGAATTGTGAATTGGAAAAATGATTCACCAAACGATATTCATTTCAAATAACTTTTCGCGATTATTTATTTAATTATTTATTATTATTTACATATGCGGTAGCAGGAGTTGAAATCTCCTTCTATGATGCAGTTGTGGTTTCTCCGAGCAATCGATCATGATGCGATGACGACAAACAAACAGACAGACAGATGGATGATATTGAATAATTGATTGAGTGAAGTGAGTGAGTTGAGTTAAGAGAAAAATCAAAACCAATGTGAAGCTCACCTCCGCCGAAGAGCAGGGCGTAGACGGGCAGCTCCGAGAAGACGATCGATCCGAAGGCGTGACTTGTGCAGGCGAAATAAAAGTCAGCAGCCGACGACCAGCGGCCACGGCGTTTGTCGTATCGGAAAGGGCGTTGGGAGGTATCGTATGTTGTTGTTGTTGTTGTTGAGCTTGTTGTTATTGTCGTTGGTGATGATGATGATGATATTGCCGATAAAAGGAAATTATTGTTCTCGCCATAGTTGTTGGTGTATTGGCTGTTGTTATTGTCATTGACATTGACATTGTTGTTGGTGTTGGTGTTGCTGATGTGGTTGTTAGTGTTGCCGTTGTTGTTGCTATTGGTGTTGTTGCTGATGTGATTATTATTATTATTTATCAATGTGGGAGTTGCATCGTCGCCATCATTCAAGACGCAGCTGCTGAGATGCTGCTTTGCTCCACTGTAAAAGTGCTTCATGCTCGATGTGTTTGTTGTTGTAATTTAGTCGGATTTTCTTTTTCTTGTTCTCATCGATAGATGACTTTCCGCCCAGGTTGTTGATCTTCACTTTCGCTGCACGACGTGCAAACGATCGATCGATCGATTGATCAGTCGACCGACCGACTGAGTCGATGATCGAGGTTCTTTAGACGAGTTGATTTTAAGCCCAGACTCCGGAGCCGTTCAACGATTAATCAGCGGGTATAGTGAAAATAGAATCGATGAACTTTTTTCGTTGTTGTTTTTTTTGTTTATTGTATCGAACTCTCATTAAAAGCCAAACAATAAACCATTTGTTGTAAATCGATTTCCGTTTCGATTATTCGATTGTTGATTTGTAATTGTTGTTTTTATTGTTGTTGTTTTCAATAGCGAAATTAACGAATCCGTTTGAAGTCGAGCTTAATGCGAAAAAGATTGTGATGATTGTGGCGGCTTTTAATTGTCGTTGTGATTGTGGATGCCAATCGATTTACAGCAAAAACCTCTCAGGCTTGAATTAATCAAATAAATTGCAAATTTCTAGGGAAATAAGAGAAATTATCACTGAATATATATATCTAATTGAAATAATGTTCATGACATTATCAAATAGATATATTTATTAAATTGAATATTTTAAATATATTGTTTAGATTTTTTGTACAGATATCAAAATATCGTTAACTTGTAGAATATTCTTTTAATTTTGAATATTCTACAAGTTAACGATATTTTGATATCTGTACAAAAAATCTTTTTGAATTTAATATTGAATAATTTTTAAATTTTCACACATATGATTAAGTTTTGTAGTTGTATGATGAATTTTTCACAAATTGTCTATTACTATTACACTATTAAATTTTCAATAGATATTCCACAAATTGGATAAATTTAAAAATTATAAACAAATACCAATAATGTTTATGACATCGTTAAGTTGATAAAATAATCGATAAAATATTTAAAATCGGCATTAAAAAATGTATATAAATAAATTTTATGACAACATAAAATTAACAATATAATCAAAATGTAGACAAATCTGAAAATTTACTGATTCAATTTACAAATGGGAAATCTGTATCTGAATCATCGTTGTTGTTGTTGTGTAAAGAGGGCAAATAAAAATGATTCAATTGACGAGAACATGACCTTATAACGATTTGATTGAAAACATCCAAAAACAACAATGGAAATGCGTCCGAGCTTTTTGCTGACCGACCGACCGACCTCCCTCCCCTCCTCCCTCCGGTGCCACAAATTGCTTTTGACCCGCTTCCCCAGTCGGAAATGAGAACAGGGTCAAAGCCAGCCGACAGACACACGAACGCGAGCGAACGAGGGGAGGAGAGAAAAGCGAGCGCGCAAATTGAAGAGAACAAGGAGGAGAATTTCGCTGACTTTTTATTTATTATTTATTATCTAGTAGCTCATAGAAAAAACACGCATAGAGTTTATTTAATTTTGTCTTTTTTGCATTTTTAGTATAAAATTCAATTATTTCTTCATTATGGTTTTAAAAATATTTTGGTGAACACATTTTTATTATTAAATTATTAGTTTTGGTCTTTTGATCTTTTTTTTAAATAAATTGTTATAAATTATTTTGTTTGTCATTCAGTCTGTTGATAGTTTTCACTTATAGATTTTACTATTTCAATTAGGAAATTTAGTTAATTATTTTTAAAATATTTAATTTTTAAAAATTTTTATTATTTTTAAATTTTTTGCTATAATGTATAATTTATTTTATATATAATTTTTTAGCCTTGTCACCTTTCTCTTTGTCTCTATAAACACGCATAATATATTCTTATTGAAACAATGGAACAATTTTCAAGACACCACTGATTTTAATTATTTTGTAATGTTTTCAAATATTTATCCTTACGATTTCTTTGTTATAATATTTGTTGTGATTTTTGTTATGATATTTTATAATATATTTGTTATGATATTTGTTGTTGTGGTTTTAATTGGTTTTGTGTTTTTTTTTGTTGTCGACTCTTTTCTAGTTTTTCAATTTATTCGCCACCGATTCTCGATCTCCTGCCGCGCCGCCGCCTCGCTCCAGACTGAAATTAAAATAATTAACGCGTCGTTCACTGCGCGTCGCACTCATCTTCATTTTGTTTAATTAAATGTTGTTGTTGTTATAATTCCTCTGTTTCGTCTTCAGTATATTCACTGTTGTTGTTATTTTTATTGTTGTTCTACACATTGTTGTTATTACTTTCACATTGTTGTTCTTTTTGTTGTGGTTGTTGTTGTGATTTTTTGTTTTCGCCTGTATCGCAAACAGCGCAAACGACGACGACGACGACGCGTTGACAACCGACCGAATGCGAAAAAAGAAACCCAACAACAACAACAAAAACCAAAAAACAAACAACAGACGCTAGCCCAAGACAGACAACAAAATCAAGCAGACAAATAGAGATTCATAAATATAATGCGAGTCGATTAAAATAAAAACATCCACAACAACGCCTTTCGTAGATAGACACTTGAACACAAGGATAGATAGACAGACAGACAGACATACCGATAGATAGATAACTGCAGATGAAAAAAAAACACAAAAAATGCCGAATTCGAAAATAAATAAAATAAATCACGCAGACGAAGAACATAAACAAATGGCGTGACGTCACATTGGATTGGGTTGAAATTCCACAGGACGCCAAATACGATAACAAAAACAACAAACAATGTATAGAGAGAAACAACATTTGGGGTAAAATGAGCAACGCCAACAACAATAACAGCACCAAAGACGCCACAACAACAAGAACAATGAGAGCACGAGAGCCCTCAATCAGCTGTTTTTTGTTTTGGTCGCTCTCCTTGTGGTTTGCTCACCGCGTCGTTGTTTTGTTTTTCTCATTCTCTCTCTCTTGGTCTGTCTTTCTCATTTTGTCTTTCTCACTTTATCGTTCTCTCTGTCTATCATTCTCTCTTGTGGTCGTCTTGATAAGAGCGCTCTCCGACACACGCTCGTTCGGTCAATTGAGCGATTAAAGAGCTATGCGAAGGGATGTTTGGGGTAAGAGGGGCTGTGATAAAGGTAGGAGGGACAGTGATGAAAGCATAGGGGGCCGTAGTGAAGGTAGGAGGGGACTGTGTGAAGGTGGAGGGAGCCATGGTGAAGGTAGAGGGGATCACTTGTTGGAAATGCCTTCGATGGACGCGGCGCTGAACGAAACAATAAGAACGAAAGGTTTATTGTCTGAATTCAATTGCTCTTATCGCCGGATTCACTTAACAAAGTTATCGTCTCGCCCACCGTTCAATAAGAAGCGAGTCTTCCTTCCGATCGAGGGGGAAGCAAAGAGCACTTGAGCCGAGGGGTCGATTTGGTGAGGGGTCTTGCGACGCGGGCCACGCGATCCCTAATTTCCAAATCGAGTAGAGAATTTTGAGAACTCTTTCTGGGGAACTTCCCCATTTTATAGACGATCATATGGGGTGAATCAGAAGCCGTGTGTTGTGAAATATAGAAATCGAGAGCGATATGATTTTCTATATCATACTCTCCATAGGTCAATCGACCCTTCCGTGACTCACGTTACCGATGGGTGGCTCTGATCGGTGGCGATCAAAGTGGGAGGAAGTTGTGTCGACGTTGTGGTTTAGACTAATGATTCATGTTTCAATTGAAATTCAGAGCATTTCATCAATGGGGTTCTTTCATAGAATTGGTTTAATTTTTGATGAAATTTATTTATTTTATTGTTTTTATTTAATTTTTTTTATATTTTTTTGTTGGGAATTTTTGTTTTAAATATTATTTTTATTCTATTTATTCTTATTATTTTCAATTCTTATTTTTCAATTTTATGAGAAGGAATTTTCTTTGAACAAGTTCCGAAAACAAGTCCTCGAAGGAAGTTGAGGAGACGTCGTCTGGACGTTGGCGTCGACAGCACCGTGGGCATCCACAGTGGCGTGCGAAGGGGGGCGCCGAAAGGGGGGCCGCCACACCGATGTCTGCCAAGGCGTCGCGAATCTTCGTCTCTTGCTTTTGTCAATTTTGTGTCTGAAGCTGCCAGGCGTCTGCTTGTTCTTATTTTCTATATTAATACTTTTTTCATTGATTTCTTTCGATTTCTTAAATTTTTTCTTTTTCTATTGTGAGTTGAAGTTAACAATTTGTTATTGTTTTCCAATAGACGACACGAAGAAGAAGAAGGCAGCGGGGGGCGGGGAGAACTTCCGTCGGTCACCGGCGTCATTCGTCGAAGGCAACAAAACAATTCCTATTTCGGTGCCTTATCTAAAATAAGCCATAAGAATTTTAACAACAACAACTATGGCCAAAACAATAAAGCGGCTTTTCCAATTTTTTTTTAGCCACATCCGACCATAAAAAGTTAAAATTTCCCAACTCGTTTTCTTCACACAAATAATTTTCTTTTCTTTGTTTAATTTTTGCATTTAAGGATTTTTTCACAAACTTTCCCACGATCACAATAACACAACCACATCCGTCGATAGTTTGTTTATAATTTGACACTTTTTGGTAGGTGTTGTTGTGGTTTACGGTTCAATCGCAAACCAAACAGCAACAACAATCACACAAACCGATGAACAACAATCGCAGACGTCTTCATCGCACCGAATGCAAACAACAACAAATGCTGCCGACTACGTTCGTGTCTTCCATTCGATTCGATTGCAATTTTATCGTTCGCTCTTCGCTCGTTTGCTCCGTGTGAGCGAGCGCTTTCGTTCGCTTGCTCGGTCTGCGCCAGGGCTGCCGGCAGACGATTTGTCGACCGAAGAAAAAGTGGAGAGCAATTTGATTATGGTGAAGTATTTTTCTCGAAGAGTGCAGAAATGGTTTTCATAATATTCAGAATGTTTAAATAGAGTGTTTTTGTTTGGAATGACTTCGGTAACCCTGGGTCCTATGGGTCCATTGTCACAATGTTCGTCTCGAGTCTTCGATGGCAAAAATCGCTCTCCTTTCTCCTGGCTCTCACTCATGCTCTCTCTCTCTCTCTTCTCACCTGGTGTGGAACAACAACAAATAAACAACATCGACTACGAAAGCTCCAATGCAACAACTACAACAACAACTTAAAATTCGACTTTGTTTATCGGAGAGCGCGAGTCGAAAGAAATCCAGAGGACGTCAGAGACAACAAACGATAACAACAATAAAAAAAAAGAAAATAAACACACACTTTCACAAAAACATGCACACCGATGACAGAATATTTGAAATTTCTTTTTGTTGAGAATTTTCGGTGGTTACTGTTCGCAAATATGTTTGTTGTTTTTAAATTGCAAATTGCTATAATTGAGCTATAATTTTCTTGTGAAATTTTGTTTGTTTTAGCCACGAACACCAATGAGAATATTTTAGGGGCAATGACCCAGTAGGAAATTCTTGAGTCAATGATTAACTCCGTCGATATTCGAAATTTATCGATTCGTCAAAATTTTATATAAGAAAGCTCATTCTCCTTATTTCTATTGCTATCCTCAACCCCTCAAAGTCCGTAATTTATTTTTTTGTTGCGATGAAGCGTTTTGTTTCTCTCTTGTTCTTCTTCCCCAACATCAATTAACTCACTCAACTACACGTTAATTACTCTTAATGAAGCATTAAGTTTGCAATATTTGCTCCATAGACTCAGACTTTGTCACTCGATTCTTAATTGTTGTTGTTTGTATGTTGTTGTTGTTATACTCGTTGTCAGTGGTTGTTGTTGTTGAGACGCTTGTTGATTATTATTGCTAACGTCGATTGCTATTGTGTCTCGTGCACTATAATTATTTTTATTAAAATAAATTAGCAAAAACACCAACAAAGCAAATCCATCCGACCCGCTCCACCTCCGACCCCTCAGCAATCATCACTCAATCACTTTCCCCCCTCTCCATCGTCTTGTGCTCTCTGTTTGGTTATTCAATTATACTGGTTGAACTCCTCGACCCCCCTCCGAGCTCCATCCGCTCTCCATCCGGGCTCCCTCTCGTCCGCCTCTCTCTCCGAAGGTAGTCGTCGTCGTCGTCGTTTACGACGCATTCTGCATCTCGTCGCGAACACATGGAGCGAAGTGCAGTCGCAGGCAGCTCGGGTGCGGCTTCGCCATCCGCCTCTGGCCGCCGACCCGGCAGGGAGAGAGAGAAAGAGAAGGACGTTCGTAATTAATTGCAACGCGCGCTCCGCTCGTTCGACCGTCGCGACGGTCGGCATTGGCGCAGGCGCAGCACGTGTTAATTGAGCGGCGACACCTATGTAGAAGAAGATAAAGAGAGAGAGAGAGTGACGTCGGAGTTGAAAACGAGAGCAAATAGTTTTGGAAAACGTAAAATGTTAGAGTGAGTCATTTCCTCAAATGTATACAGCTGTGAAGAGGAAAAAGTATAAAAGTATAAAAGTAAATTACTAAGTTTTTAGTTGAAATTTATGTTTATTTTTCTAGAAGAGAAGACTCAATTAAAAGCTATAAAAAGTTAAAAAAAAAAGAAAAATGTTTACGTAAAAAAAATAATATGTAATAACAATAATGAAATATTAAAAAAATTATAATTAAAAACAAAATATAAAAAATTTAAATATTAAATTCTTTTTTAAATACAGTGGTGGTCCAGTATAACGAATGCCGATATAACGAATGGCCAGTAACGAAAGCTTTTTTCTAGTCCATTAATGACTCTAAATAACGAACGGTTGATAAATTAAGTATTCTATATAACGAATTCTATATGAACTCTGTAAAAAAAAAAAGATTTTTTTTATATTCAAGTTTTTTTCTGTGGACATAAAGTAAATAATGTTTTTCGGATACATATTTTTTTTTGTAATTATTTAATTTTTTGTATTATTTTTT
The DNA here is from genome assembly GCA_017309665.1 of Coelopa frigida. Lineage (NCBI taxonomy): Eukaryota > Metazoa > Arthropoda > Insecta > Diptera > Coelopidae > Coelopa > Coelopa frigida. Next base: position 15,673,234 of record CM029565.1, read on the forward strand.
TAAAATATATTCGTATTTTGATTTATTTTTTATGACATTTTGAGTAAAGTATCAAATGAAATCAATTAGGATTTTGTGCAGAAATCAATATTTTTTTACGGATAATCTTTGTAACAAATAATAAATTTTCGAATATTAACATCAATCAAACTGAAAGTCAGGTGTCCTTCAGACCCTCGCCCCTCACCTTTATAGGATTTTCCCTCAGGTGCAGTGAGATGAATGTTGATTCGAATTTCTGAATTTCTGAAGTAGTAAATCCTGTTGGCAACGGCAACAAAAGTTGCAGGCGGCTTTTCCTCAGATGAAAACATGTTAACATGTGTCGAACTCGATTCGCGAGAACCGTGAACCCAGAAGCTGGAGGTTTTGCAATTACGACCCACTCGAGTGATCGCCATTCATATCATTAAAATACATATATGTATGTTGTTTCACCCTCACCTCACCTCAATCGCTTTCCAACAAATGGTTCTTGGTTTCGTTATCGTTTACGTTGTTTTCATTGAACTCGTTGTTGTGGTTGATACTAGTGTTATTGTTGATCCATATGTTATTATTGATATTAATGTTGTTATTGTTCTCCATGTTGTTATTGTCATTGGCTATTGGCACTGAAAGTTTCCTCGCCCTCTGGGCGTATGATCAACCAATCCAAAGCACTCTAATTACACATACCTCAGCTGGATTTGACACTTTCCTTGGCCAGGTGACGTCGATCTCGACACCGTCGATCACGATGGCGAAGGTGGTATAAAAATGCTGCCCGCCATGGAGTTGGCATCAAATCACCTCCAGAGTTCAATCAAAGAACACATCGCGAGTTTTCAAGTCCTTCGACAGCCACAAAAACAATCTCAACCAACACCATGAAAGTGAGTGTAAAAATCAAGTCCACCCGAGTCAAAATCGTAATCATTTTCTCTCCTTCTTCCCTCGTCCTCGCCAGTTCATCATCGCCGCCGTCTTCACCCTGGCTCTGGCCATGGGCATCGAGTCGTCCGTCATCGCCGGCCATGGCTTGGCCTACACCGCTGTCGCTGGACCTCTGGCCCATGGACCGGCCGCCATCGCCCTGCACACCTCGGGACCCTGGGCTCATTCCGGTGCCTGGGCTCATCCCGGCGCTTGGGCTCATGATGGAGCCTGGGCTCATGGTGATGGCTCCTGGGCCCATGATGGAGCTTGGGCTCATGATGGCGCTTGGGCTCATGGTGATGGTGCCTGGGCTCATGATGGCGCCTGGGCTCATGGTGGAGCTTGGGCTGCGCACGCTGCCGCCCCATGGCACCACGCCCACGAGGGATCCTACGTGGCCAAGACCCGTGGTGCCGTCCACACCGCTCCTCTGGCCGGACACGCCAGCTCCGCCGCCGCCATCAACGTGGCCCCCGCTCCCGGCACCGTTTAAACAAACAGTCTGCTGCCAGTGATGCCAAATCCAACACACTTTAACGCACTGCCACCGTCCCACCTTTTATATATCTTTATATCTCTTTTTGTCCAAATTCCACCTATCCCCAGATTCCCATGTTTTTGTTTTTATATATCCACGTGAACTTGATAAAAGTTAAGTCGAATAAAAATATTTAATTGTGTACATATATAAATCTCGATTTTTAATTCTATCAATATTGTCAAGGAATGGAAACATTTTCAATGAGTGCCTCAGCAATTTTTTAAATGTTTACTTAATTAATTGGAAAACTTAAATCAATACAATACCTATAGTATTTGTCATTATATAAAAAGATTTAAGTTCTCCATTGAAAAGAGGAAAAAACAACTCACACGTAATTTCAACATTTCTACTCTAATCGAAAAAGGAGCTTAAAAAATCGTATATATAAAAATGAATGTTTGTGTTATCGAATACAATAGACTCACGCATCGTTCATCCGCTTGAGATGAAACTTTGGCGAGTTGTTCATGGTTTAAAGTTAAAGGTTAAAATTATGAAAAACTCATCAATAACAACATTTACATGGAAAAATTGATTAGTTACATTGTAAAATAAAAAAAAATCATTTCAATCAAAAAAATTAATATTGAAATATCCTTACATTAAAAAATTGTCCTTACAGCTCCACTAAAGGGCTATGACAGAGCTAATCAAACATTTAATATTAATAGCTAATAAAGTCAATGAAATTTATTTAAAAAATATATTTTAAAAATGCATTGTTTACGCGATTTTTTAATATTCAATTGAATTAAAGCCAGACATAATTGTAAATTAATTTTTTGTAATTTAATTAATGGTGTTTGTTAACCATTTTAGAAAATTTAACAATACAATTTTTAACGAAATATAGTAGTTGTTAAGAGAAGGTTGTCGCAAAAATCTCTTTAGGAAAAATAAATAAAAATTATTTATTATTTAAAAAGCGAATTGTAATTCAAGATTCAAAAACTTCAGCAGAAAGTAACATAAATCTCATACGAATGAGTTTTTTATCCGCTGTTTTTATAAAATTCAAATATAGTCTTATAGTATTCGAACAAAAGAAAAGCATTATAAAAGAGACAGCATATCTCTTGATTTTTCTTTTCTCTCTCTTTTTAAGGATATTAAGATAAAATTCTTATGATAGAAAATACATATATAATTTAAGGATGTTCAGATAGAATACCTATGATAGAAAATATATCTTAAGGATTTTTTATAAACTAAAAACCAAAAAAGAAAAGCCATAATAGTGAAACAATTTTTGAAGTTTGATTTAAATGAAAATGATTAGCTCAATAAATCAAAAAACAAATTTATTTCTTCTAATTTTTTTTTAAAATGAATCCTTGCTGTGATCAAGAAAAAGTGGAATAACTAGAGTAGTGCATTTTTTTGGTTATATTTTTATTTTACTTTTCAAGTACATGCATAAATTGTGTGTATGTGTGTAAGGTTAGAAAAATAATTTAGAGGAAGACAAAGTGGGGAGGAAAAACAAATATTTGTTTGGGGAAAAATGGAGTCAGTGCGACAGGAGAAAAATTGTTAAGGTACCCTGTGTAGAAATGTGCAAACTGTGGTCGCTTGCATTTGGCATCACTGGCAGTTGGTTCAAAGTTATCGGAATCCAAAATCATGTCAATAAACGAGTGTCTCTCTATATCTCTCTATTTCTTTCGATATCTCTTCATATATCTCTATATCTCGATCTCTCTCTCTTTCTTCTGGTCTCTCTCTCTCTCGCTCGTTTCTGGTTCAGATCCTGGCGAGCTTAGACGGTTCCTGGGGCCGGGGCGACGTTGATGGCGGCGGCGGAGTTGACGTGGCCGGCCAAGGGGGCGGTGTGGACGGCTCCACGGGTCTTGGCCACGTAGGAGCCCTCGTGGGCGGGGGCCACAACGACGTGGGCGTGGTGGCCATGGGCCCAGTCGCCGTGCCAATCGCCGTGCCAGTCACCGTGCCATCCGGCGGCGTGCCATGGGTCAGCGGCGTGGACGACCGATGCCCAGGGGGCGGCGGCAGCATGGACGGCGATGGCGCCGGGGGCGTGCGCCAGGACGTGAGCGTGCGCGGGTCCTGAGACGGCGGTGTAGGCCAGGCCATGGCCGGCGACTTCGGTGTGGTGGCCCCACGGGATGATCGAGCACTCGATGCCCACGGCCAAAGCCAGGGTGAAGAGGGTGGCAATTGCGAACTAAAAGAAGGACACGATTAATTTCTCACATTTCTCGATATTTGAATCCTTTTGAACTCACCTTCATGTTGTTCTCTTGTAGCTGTTTCTCGGGTAGACTTGGCTCAATTGAACTCGACTTCGAATTTGATTTCAATCTTCGATTGCAGTCATTTTTATACAAATACCTCGAGAGCGAGAGGTATTCAGATGAAATGAAGGCGAGAGTGAGAGAAAATTACGTTCTTACTGACCATAGAAGAACTCTCCAACAACAAAAAGTACAGTATTGAAAGTGAGAGTGAATAGGAAATAGTTGAGATCAGTGAGAGTGAAGAAGAAATAGTTGAGATCAGTGAGAGTGAATAGGAAATAGTTGAGACCAGAATGGATAATACAATAATTTAATTATATGCAACCGCAAAAACAAAAACAATATCGACAACAGTTGACTAAGTGAAAATATTGTAACAAGATCGATAGTACACCAATAAGAAAAACTACAACAGACGACAACAAAAACAGCCGATGACAACAGCAACAATTAGATCAACCACCAACTGTTGTCGGCTTGGACAGACATCAAAGTCATGTCGTTGTTGGAATTCGTTCTTGACTCTTGTCGAGCTTCTTGGTTCTTGTGTCCGTTGATCGAGTTCGCACTTAAATCGGACCATTTGTTGTTATTGTATGTAAATGTAGTTGTTATTATAAAGCGCTGTTGTTTTTGTAAAGTTTGTTGTTCTTTTAAAGCTTGTTGTTCTTGTAAAGTTAGTTGTTTTTATTGTAAAATCCGATGTTATTGTAAAGGCTGATGTTAGTGTAAAACTGTTCATTGTTGCAACTGTATATTGTGGGAATTAATTGTCACGTTTGTAAGTATGGTAAAATATGAAAATAACTCTCGCGAACTCCTTTATCGATGCTGATCGTGCGGTTGACTTGAGACTCGGCCGGTGTCACCAGCCAACCATGAGACGCCCTCCCCCTTAAGTGACCCCACCCATGTGTGGAGTGCAGTTCCGGAAACCACAATAGACTCACTGACAGATGGATCGAGAGACAGATGTATGGACAGACAGACAGTTGGACAGATGTTGTGTGGACCGGACCATGTGACGACGATCATCGCTAATCGCTCTACACCAAGCTCTCCTTGAAAGAAGGGCGTCTCCTTAATTACTTTCCATTACCATCCATTACCTAACTTAACTTTTCATTACACTAATATTTCTTGCTTTACTCTACTCTACCTTTGAATAACTCTACTCTACCTTGCTTTACTAAACTTAACTCTAATTGCATAGCTCGTAATAGTTACGTTGAGTCGTAATTGGTTTACAATAATGGCCGAAATGGTTGTTGTAACTATATCTGCAAATGATTAAGTAGTCAGCCAGCAATGACCGTAAGTTCGCGTTTGGATGAAATCTCGGGTGGTTCTAATTGCTGGCCTAATTGCTGCCACCTGCATACATATATCTCATTGTTCTGATTGTCGACGGCTAAATTGTAGATCGTGGATGTTCAGTGGTTATCTTTGAGAGATCTAGAAATCTCTGTGGCTTAGATAGAAGTCATTGAAATTGAAATCGAATAAATTATATTTAGAATATATTCGTTGAACAAGATATGGTATGAGGAGATAATTGTATATAGAAGAATCTTAAATTGCGAAATAACAAAGAATTCCATGTTCGTCTTTGGTCGAGTTCAAAGTTTACTCTATTGGAAATATAAATAAAGTTGAGTTCAAGATTTTTAATTGATTCTTATTTTATATCTAAAATTCCAATTTAATGCTAAAACTAATATTCCCATTATCATTCTAATTATTATTTTAAAATTATAATTTTAATTTCAATTTTAATACTAAGATTATATTTTTAATTTTAAAATCTAACTATTATTCTAAATTCTAAATTATCATCGTTTTAGTCTAAACTAATTTTTTTAATTCTAAAATTTTAATCTAAATTCTTATTCCAATTTGAAGTTTAAAATTGTGCCTAATATTCTAATTTTGAAATCTATATTTTATTCTAAAATTAGAATCTTAGAATAAATTGTAATTATTTTTTTTTAAATTAAAATTTCCAAAATTATAATTTAATTCTAAAAAAAATAAATTTAAAAATTTTTATTTTTATTCTATAATTTTAATTTTTATTCTACCATTCTATTTGGGATTCTAATTCTGTGCATATAAAGAAGAAACATATAGACCTTAAAATCATATTCAAACCAAAAATTAAAAATGTTTTTATATTTTAAATATATATATTATGCCTATATTTAAAAGTTCTATTCGATTAATTTATAATGTTTCCGACATAAAATAATAATTTAATAATCGTTTCTCCCACTTAAAATCATAGTCTTGGTTAGCACAAACCCATGTTACAATTACTATATTAATACCAACATAGACAAGTGGTTTTCCTTGGCTAACGAACTACTAGCAATTAAAAAAATATCTAAAAGTCCAATCAGTTGTTTGTGCAGGTTTTCATTACATATTTCTATGCAATCTATGCAAACTTGAAAACAACGTGTGTCGAAGGCATGCCACCAGGTGTCAAAGAATAGAACTTCCAGCATAAATAGCTCCAAATATTTGCGCGAAGCAGTCCAAGTAAATGTTTTCATGCTCATAATTGACTCATTGTTGGAATTTATTGGATTTGTAATTGGACAGATCGTCTTAAAAAGACAAACTCGAATTTTGTCTAACCCACAACAAAGTTTTGTTGAATAGGAAAATGTCGTAGGCGTATGAGTAACAATTATTTTATAATAGAACACATCTTTCTATCGTTACTTTTAGAAAATTTTTCATTTTTCATTTTTCAATCATTTTAATATTTTTATTGTAACTCATTTCTTCCTTAATATAAGCTATCCCCATAATATGATATGATTTGATCTGAAATGAATTCTAATTGATTTATGGCTCAGATTACTAGAAATTTCCTTTTTCGTCAGAAATATATCAAAATGAAAACAAATAATTTCTGTGAATAAATACAAATATTTCATACTCTTTATTTAATTCATATTTGTCAATTTTACAATTGTTGCAAAGTATTACATATATACAGATAGATAGACAGAATAAGGAGCAGTGTCGGGGTAGAAAGTATAGAAAGATTATTGTTGTTGGACGTAGAAAACATAACGAAATAAGCTTAAGTTGAGATTGAGGGTTAAAGTGATCGCTGCGCTGGTGGGAGTTCGAGTTGCCTCTGTTCGAACTTTCTGTCTTTAAAATCCCTGGCTTGTAGTTGTTAGTGTACTTAAGAAATAAGGCATATCGTTATGTTTTTAAATATATTTATACATTGATAGATTGGTGAACAGAGTAATACAACATTGGTGGGTTGGTTGTCGTTCGGGGTTGGGAGAGGAAGAGTTCACATCGGAGCAGCATTTGGCATCAGTGTCGATGGTCAGGAGACGGCTTAATGGGTGCCAGGAGCCGGGGCCACGTTGATCGAGGAGGCGGAGTTGATGTGTCCGGACAGCGGGGCGGTGTGGACGGCGCCGCGGGTCTTGGCCACATAGACGCCCTCATGTCCATGTCCGTAGGCGAGGGGGGCGGCGATGGCAGCGTGGGCAGCGTGTCCGGGTCCCTGGCTCAGGGAGATGCCGGGGTAGCCTCCCCAGCCGGCGGGTCCGCTGTGACCCCATGGGCCAGAGACATGGAGGGCGACTGCGGCTGGGCCATGGTGGCCGGCTCCCCAGGCTCCATTCCAAGCTCCGTTCCAGGCTCCGTCCCAGGCTCCAGCCCATGGACCTCCCCATGCTCCAGCCCAGGGACCGGACGACTGGACTCCGACGGCGAGGGCCAACATGACTACGACGACAGCGAACTGCAATGGAGATAGAGGGAAAAATCAGTAAATGGTATCCAACATCCAAAAGAACTCTATCAAAATCTTGAAGAATTGTTTTCAGTGAATTTCAAAAGTGTTTTTTCCGAACTTTTCACGAATTTTAATTTAATTCTATAGGATTCAATACAGGTTCTTGTCTAATTGTTCACTATTGCCGTTTTTTCTCAATATCCTTGGATATCCTTCGCCTACCTTCATATTGAAATAGGTGGGAGTGAGTTTCGAGGAAAACTGTAGAACGAGATGTGTTCAGCGAATGCTGTTTAGATTCTGACTCCAACAGCGAAACACTTGTAGCTTTTATACTCAAATCGATCGAAAACTCGGTCCACAAATCGGAGCGCGATCGGAGGCGATCTACATACCGGTAGAACGGACGGACAGACAGCCGAACAGATAGCAAAAGTGCCGGTCGGAGAACCAATGTTTCCACCTAACCTTTCACTCCTGTCGCCGCCGTCGCTGCAGTTGCGCAAACAGTGCAATGAAC
>CM029565.1:15681342-15852975 GCA_017309665.1 Coelopa frigida
TGTGCTGTACTGAGGTTATGACGAAAATCGTTACTGGCCCAGGACAGTTGTCGTGCTGGCCCAGGACAGTTGTATGACACTATATACGTTCGATAGAGAATAATTTAACCTATTTTTGGACACCAAGTTGGCCCTGTATCCCCGTTGGTTCTATTTTAATTACTTTTTTTTGTTTTTTTTTGATGCTGTAATGAGGTTATGATAAAAATCGTTGCTGGCCAGGACAGTTGTCGTGCGTTTTGAACCGACATGACACTATATACATTCGATAGAGAATAATTTTGCCTATTTTTGGACACCAAGTTGGCCCTGTATCCCCGTTGGTTCTATTTTAATTATTTTTTTTGTTTTTTTTTTGGTGCTGTACTGAGGTTATGATAAAAATCGTTCCTGACCCAGGACAGTTGTCCTGCGTTTTGAACGGATATGACACTATATACGTTCGATAGAGAATTATTTAACCTATTTTTGGAAGTTGACGGGGATACAGCCGTTGGTTCCATTTTAATAATTTTTTTTTTTTTTTGTTTTTTTTGGTGCTGTACTGTGGGTATGATAAAAATCGTTGCTGGCCAGGACAGTTGTCGTGCGTTTTAAACCGACATGACACTATATACGTTCGATAGAGAATATTTGTACCTATTTTGGACACCGAGCTGGACCCTGTATCCTCATTGGTTCTATTTTTATGATTTTTTTCTTTTTTATTTGTTGCTGTACTGAGGTTATGATGCAAATCGTTGCCCTGTATCCCCATTGGTTCTATTTTAATTCATTTTTTGTTTTTTGTTTGTGCTGAACTGAGGTTCTGATAAAAATCGTCGCTGGCCAAGGACAGTTGTCCTGCGTTTTGAACATATATGACACTATATACATTCGATAGAGAATAATTTTGCCTATTTTTGGACACCAAGTTGGACACCATGTTTACCCATTGGTTCTATTTTTATGATTTTTAATTTCTTCTTTTTGGCGCTGTACTGAGGTTATGATGCAAATCGTTGCCCTGTATCCCCATTGGTTCTATTTTAATTCATTTTTTGTTTTTTTTTGGCGCTGTACTGAGGTTATGACGAAAATCGTTGTTGGCCCAGGACAGTTGTCCTGCGATTTGAACCGACATGACACTATACAGTGTCGATAGAGGATATTTTTTTATTTTATGATAAAAATCGTTGCTGGCCCAGGACAGTTGTCGTGCGTTTTAAACCGACATGACACTATATATGTTCGATAGAGAATATTTGTACCTATTTTGGACACCGAGCTGGACCCTGTATCCTCATTGGTTCTATTTTTATGATTTTTTTCTTTTTTATTTGTTGCTGTACTGAGGTTATGACGAAAATCGTTACCCTGGTTCTATTTGGTTCTATCCCCATTGGTTCTATTTTTATTAATTTTTTTGTTTTCTCTTTATTACACGATTTGGGGTTTTTTTTTGTTTGCTATATACTGTTTCCCAAGGTTTATTAGGGGTATTCAGACTCAGTCTCGTAGGCTCGTAATCGTAAGTTTCGTACTCTCGACATGTCTGAACATCTGATCAGACGGCGTAAAGTGATTTGAAGAGGTGTTGCAAATTTTTGAACATATGCCCGTTTTTGAGAAATATTATAATAATTTATGAATTTTCATGCATAAATATATTTAAAAATGTTGTTAGTATAATTCTAAAAATTATAATTAAAATGTGTGAACCTCGAACACAAATTTTCTTATTTTATATAAAAGTTGGTTCAACTATAGTTTGAAAATCCCTTTCATTCAAAAGAAAATGTATTGTTACATCATTGTTTAATCGTTTTTAGTGATGGGCACTATCGAGTGATTTTGACTATCGATAGTTTACTATCGAATGATTTCAACTATCGAACGATTCGTTCGAATAATTCATTCAAAAAATAGTAACTAGTGGTCAGAACTATCGAGTGATTTTTGCTTTGAATAAATAATTCGAATGAATCGTTCGAACGAATTCGTTGAATCGAATCGTTCAAACTATTTTATTCGAGCGAATTCGTTCGAATAATTATTCGCTCAAAAAATAGTAACTATTGTTCATAGCTATCGAGTGATTTTAGCACTGAATGAATTATTCGAACGAATCGTTCGAACGAATTCGTTCGAATATATTCGTTCAAATGAAATCGTTCGAACGAATTCGTTCATTCATTTGAATGAAAATAGTAACTAGCAGGGGTCCGAAAACGTTTTTTTTCAAATCTTTCATTAATATTTATCTTTCAAGAAAATTTTATATTTATCTTAAACGATAAATATATGTTACGATAAAAAAATTTCTCTCGCAACAGTTCTTCATCGCAAAGATAACTTTCGTTCACGAACAAAAACCATTTTGTACGCAAACAAATTCTTTTATTTTTTCGTGAAATAAAAATACTTGTCGCGAACAAAACAATATCTCTACGCGAACAAGTAATAAATATTGTCGGCGAACAAAGCGTTTTTTTCTCCGCAAACAAAACAAAATGTCTACGCGAACATGAAGAAAATATCTTTTGCGATCAAACGTTTTTGTTTTTTTTTTTCGCGAAAACGTATTGTCTCCTCGAAAACGTTTATTCTTCATCTCGAAAACGTTTTTTATCTCTACACGAAAACGTTTTTTATCTCTACACGAAAACGTTTTTTTTCTCTACACGAAAACGTTTTTTTCTCTACCTGAAAACGTTTTCAGCGAATGAATGAATGAAGGAATGGAATTTGTTCGCGATGGTTCGGCGTTGGCCTGTTGTGCTCGTTCTTTTCGATTCGTTAGGTAGGTACGTACGGTATTGGTAAAGAAATTGAGAACATGTCGAGTGAAGCAAAACAATGAATAATCCTGATCTAACTTAAAGATGGGACGTAAATAGTTATTTGTAGAAATAGAAAAATATGAACTAAACAAATTGTAGATTTTCTTTCAATAAATATTAAAACTGTATTTTGCATTTTGAGAACAAAAAGGGTTATATGAATGGCATTACTTCATTCATCAAGTTCCTATCCTGCAGGTAGGACTCTTTTCGTTGCCAAAAACGGTACCTACACCCACATATCTACCTACCTAGCTCACAAGAAATGAGCTCGACCGTTGATCGGCGAATGCAGGACCATCGCGAACAAATTCTTGGAATCATTCATTTGACGATGAAAACGATTTCGTGTAGAGATAAAAAAAGTTTTCGCGAAAAAATCGAAAACGTTTTCGCGGAGGACAAACGTTTATGAAACTTATACATTCGATTGGACATTTTTGAAGTGAAACTTCTATGGGCGCGTTGTTTTCAAGGTCGCGACACGAAATGAGTAGCGACACTATATATACAAAAATATACTGCGACATTAGACTATCTCTTTCTCACACATACTCGCCGCGCCACAACTTTTGAGCGCGTAGTGTTTGGATCCAAACTGAAGTGAAACACTTCGATTGTAGTGCATTCGGCAACCCTGATCTAAGAATAAGCAAACATTTTATGGGACACTCACAGTTGTTCATCACAGATAACTGTGTTGTTCATGCTTATGCGTATGATGCTTTTCTCGCATTATACGCTTTGTAAATTTCGAATGAAGACAATTTTCAATGAATATTATTCACGAATTGTTTTTAGGATTTGATTGGTAATGAATGAAACATCTCTAATTTACATGTGTAAATTCTTGTACTGAGGTTATGATGCAAATCGTTACCCTGTATCCCCATTGGTTCTATTTTAATTAATTTTTTGTTTTTTTTGTGCTGTACTGAAGTTATGATAAAATCGTTGCTGGCCAAGGACAGTTGTCGTGCGTTTTGAACATATATGACACTATATACGTTCGATAGAGAATAATTTTACCTATTTTTGGACACCAAGTTGGACGCTGTATCCCCGTTGGTTCTATTTTTATGATTTTTTTTCTTTTTTATTTGTTACTGTACTGAGTTTATGATGAAAATCGTTACCCTGTATCCCCATTGGTTCTATTTTAATTAATTTTTTGTTTTTTTTTTGTGCTGTATTGAGGTTATGACGAAAATCGTTGCTGGCCCAGGACAATTGTCCTGCGTTTTGAACCGACATGACAGCATATATGTTCGATAGAGAATATTTTTACCTATTTCGGAACACCAAGTTGGACCCTATATCCCCATTGGTTCTATTTTATGCATTTTTTTTTTCTTTTTTATTTGTTGCTGTACTGAGGTTATGATGCAAATCGTTACCCTGTATACCCATTGGTTCTATTTTAATTAATTTTTTTTTTGGCGCTGTACTGAGGTTATGACGAAAATCGTTACTGGCCCAGGACAGTTTTCCTGCGTTTTGAACGGATACAACACTATATACGTTCGATAGAGAATAATTTAACCCATTTTTGGACACCAAGTTGGGCCCTGTATCCCCGTTGGTTCTATTTTATTTCATTTTTATGATTTTTTTGTGCTGAACTGAGTATCTGATAAAAATCGTTACTGGCCCAGGACAGTTTTCCTGCGTTTTGAACATATATGACACTATATACGATCTATATTTAAAAATACTTGTCGCGAACAAAACAATATCTCTACGCGAACAAGTAATAAATATTGTCGGCGAACAAAGCGTTTTTTTCTCCGCAAACAAAACAAAATGTCTACGCGAACATGAAGAAAATATCTTTTGCGATCAAACGTTTTTGTTTTTTTTTTCGCGAAAACGTATTGTCTCCTCGAAAACGTTTATTATTCATCTCGAAAACGTTTTTTATCTCTACACGAAAACGTTTTTTATCTCTACACGAAAACGTTTTTTTTCTCTACACGAAAACGTTTTTTCTCTACCTGAAAACGTTTTCAGCGAATGAATGAATGAAGGAATGGAATTTGTTCGCGATGGTTCGGCGATGGTGATCTAACTTAAAGATGGGACGTAAATAGTTATTTGTAGAAATAGAAAAATATGAACTAAACAAATTGTAGATTTTCTTTCAATAAATATTAAAACTGTATTTTGCATTTTTGAGAACAAAAAGGGTTATATGAATGGCATTACTTCATTCATCAAGTTCCTATCCTGCAGGTAGGACTCTTTTCGTTGCCAAAAACGGTACCTACACCCACATATCTACCTACCTAGCTCACAAGAAATGAGCTCGACCGTTGATCGGCGAATGCAGGACCATCGCGAACAAATTCTTGGAATCATTCATTTGACGATGAAAACGATTTCGTGTAGAGAAAAAAAAAACGTTTTCGTGTAGAGATAAAAAAGTTTTCGCGAAAAAATCGAAAACGTTTTCGCGGAGGACAAACGTTTATGAAACTTATACATTCGATTGGACATTTTTGAAGTGAAACTTCTATGGGCGCGTTGTTTTCAAGGTCGCGACACGAAATGAGCAGCGACACTATATATACAAAAATATACTGCGACATTAGACTATCTCTTTCTCACACATACTCGCCGCGCCACAACTTTTGAGCGCGTAGTGTTTGGATCCAAACTGAAGTGAAACACTTCGATTGTAGTGCATTCGGCAACCCTGATCTAAGAATAAGCAAACATTTTATGGGACACTCACAGTTGTTCATCACAGATAACTGTGTTGTTCATGCTTATGCGTATGATGCTTTTCTCGCATTATACGCTTTGTAAATTTCGAATGAAGACAATTTTCAATGAATATTATTCACGAATTGTTTTTAGGATTTGATTGGTAATGAATGAAACATCTCTAATTTACATGTGTAAATTCTTGTACTGAGGTTATGATGCAAATCGTTACCCTGTATCCCCATTGGTTCTATTTTAATTAATTTTTTTGTTTTTTTGTGCTGTACTGAAGTTATGATAAAAATCGTTGCTGGCCAAGGACAGTTGTCGTGCGTTTTGAACATATATGACACTATATACGTTCGATAGAGAATAATTTTACCTATTTTTGGACACCAAGTTGGACCCTGTATCCCCGTTGGTTCTATTTTTATGATTTTTTTTCTTTTTTATTTGTTACTGTACTGAGTTTATGATGAAAATCGTTACCCCTGTATCCCCATTGGTTCTATTTTAATTAATTTTTTGTTTTTTTTTTGTGCTGTATTGAGGTTATGACGAAAATCGTTGCTGGCCCAGGACAATTGTCCTGCGTTTTGAACCGACATGACAGCATATATGTTCGATAGAGAATATTTTTACCTATTTCGGAACACCAAGTTGGACCCTATATCCCCATTGGTTCTATTTTTATGCATTTTTTTTTTCTTTTTTATTTGTTGCTGTACTGAGGTTATGATGCAAATCGTTACCCTGTATACCCATTGGTTCTATTTTAATTAATTTTTTTTTTGGCGCTGTACTGAGGTTATGACGAAAATCGTTACTGGCCCAGGACAGTTTTCCTGCGTTTTGAACGGATACAACACTATATACGTTCGATAGAGAATAATTTAACCCATTTTTGGACACCAAGTTGGGCCCTGTATCCCCGTTGGTTCTATTTTATTTCATTTTTATGATTTTTTTGTGCTGAACTGAGTATCTGATAAAAATCGTTACTGGCCCAGGACAGTTTTCCTGCGTTTTGAACATATATGACACTATATACGATCTATAGAGAATAATTTTACCTATTTTTGGACAACAAGATGGACCCTGTATCCCCATTGGTTATATATATATATTTTTTTTTTTTTTGTGCTGTACTGAGTTTATCATAAAAATCGTTGCTGCCCCAGGACAATTGTCCTGCGTTTTGAACCGACATGACAGCATATATGTTCGATAGAGAATATTTTTACCTATTTCGGGACACCAAGTTGGACCCTATATTCCCCTGTATACCCATTGGTTCTATTTTAATTAATTTTTTTGTTTTTTTTTTTTTTGTGCTGTACTGAGGTTATGACGAAAATCGTTGCTGGCCCAGGACAATTGTCCTGCTTTTTGAACCGACATGACAGCATATATGTTCGATAGAGAATATTTTTACCTATTTCGGAACACCAAGTTGGTCCCTATATCCCCATTGGTTCTATTTTTATGCATTTTTTTTCTTTTTTATTTGTTACTGTTCTGAGGTTATGATGCAAATCGTTACCCTGTATACCCATTGGTTCTATTTTAATTAATTTTTTTTTTTTTGGCGCTGTACTGAGGTTATGATAAAAATCGTTACTGGCCCAGGACAGTTTTCCTGCGTTTTGAACGGATACGACACTATATACGTTCGATAGAGAATAATTTAACCCATTTTTGGACACCAAGTTGGGCCCTGTATCCCCGTTGGTTCTATTTTATTTCATTTTTTTGATTTTTTTTGTGCTGAACTGAGGTTATGATAAAAATCGTTACTGGCCCAGGACAGTTTTCCTGCGTTTTGAACGGATACGACACTATATACGTTCGATAGAGAATATTTTTACCTATTTCTGAACACCAAGTTGGATCCTGTATCCCCATTGGTTATACTTTTTCTCTTTTTTTTTTTTTTGTGCTGTACTGAGGTTATGATAAAATTCGTTGCTGGCCCAGGACAGTTGTCGTGCGTTTTGAACCGACATGACACTACATACGTTCGATAGAGAATATTTTTACCTATTTCTGAACACCAAGTTGGATCCTGTATCCCCATTGGTTATATTTTTTTTATTTTTTATTTGTTGCTGTACTGAGGTTATGACGAAAATCATTACCTTGTATCCCTATTGGTTCTATTTTAATTAATTTTTTTGTTTTTTTTTTGTGCTGCACTGAGGTTATGACGAAAATCGTTGCTGGCCAAGGACAGTTGTCCTGCGTTTTGAACATATATGACACTATATACGTTCGATAGAGAATATTTTTACCCATTTTTGAACACCAAGTTGGGCCCTGTATCCCCGTTGATTCTATTTTAATTATTTTTTTTGTTTTTTTTTGGTGCTGTACTGAGGTTATGATGCAAATCGTTACCCTGTATCCCCGTTGGTTCTATTTTAATTAATTTTTTTGTTTTTTTTGTGCTGTACTGAGGTTATGACGAAAATCGTTGCTGGCCAAGGACAGTTATCGTGCGTTTTGAACGGATATGACACTATATACGTTCGATAGAGAATAATTTTACCTATTTTTGCACACCAAGTTGGACCCTGTATCCCCGTTGGTTCTATTTTTATGATTTTTTTTCTTTTTTATTTGTTGCTGTACTGAAGTTATGATGCAAATCGTTACCCTGTATCCCCGTTGGTTCTATTTTAATTCATTTTTTTGTTTTTTTTTTGTGCTGAACTGAGGTTCTGATAAAAATCGTCGCTGGCCAAGGACAGTTGTCCTGCGTTTTGAACATATATGACACTATATACATTCGATAGAGAATAATTTTGCCTATTTTTGGACACCAAGTTGGACACCATGTTTACCCATTGGTTCTATTTTTATGATTTTTTTTTTCTTTTTTTTTTGGCGCTGTACTGAGGTTATGACGAAAATCGTTGTTGGCCCAGGACAGTTGTCCTGCGATTTGAACCGACATGACACTATACAGTGTCGATAGAGGATATTTTTTTATTTTATGATAAAAATCGTTGCTGGCCCAGGACAGTTGTCGTGCGTTTTAAACCGACATGACACTATATATGTTCGATAGAGAATATTTGTACCTATTTTTGGACACCGAGCTGGACCCTGTATCCTCATTGGTTCTATTTTTATGATTTTTTTCTTTTTTATTTGTTGCTGTACTGAGGTTATGACGAAAATCGTTACCCTGGTTCTATTTGGTTCTATCCCCATTGGTTCTATTTTTATTAATTTTTTTGTTTTCTCTTTATTACACGATTTGGAGTTTTTTTATTGTTTGCTATATACTGTTTCCCAAGGTTTATTAGGGGTATTCAGACTCAGTCTCGTAGGCTCGTAATCGTAAGTTTCGTACTCTCGACATGTCTGAACATCTGATCAGACGGCGTAAAGTGATTTGAAGAGGTGTTGCAAATTTTTGAACATATTGCCCGTTTTTGAGAAATATTATAATAATTTATGAATTTTCATGCATAAATATATTTAAAAAAATGTTGTTAGTATAATTCTAAAAATTATAATTAAAATGTGTGAATCCCTTTCATTCAAAAGAAAATGTATTGTTACATCATTGTTTAATCGTTTTTAGTGATGGGCACTATCGAGTGATTTTGACTATCGATAGTTTACTATCGAATGATTTCAACTATCGAACGATTCGTTCGAATAATTCATTCAAAAAATAGTAACTAGTGGTCAGAACTATCGAGTGATTTTTGCTTTGAATAAATAATTCGAATGAATCGTTCGAACGAATTCGTTGAATCGAATCGTTCGAACTATTTTATTCGAGCGAATTCGTTCAAATAATTTATTCGCTCAAAAAATAGTAACTATTGTTCATAGCTATCGAGTGATTTTAGCACTGAATGAATTATTCGAACGAATCGTTCGAACGAATTCGTTCGAATATATTCGTTCAAATGAAATCGTTCGAACGAATTCGTTCATTCATTTGAATGAAAATAGTAACTAGCAGGGGTCCGAAAATGTTTTTTTTTTTCAAATCTTTCATTAATATTTATCTTTCAAGAAAATTTTATATTTATCTTAAACGATAAATATATGTTACGATAAAAAAATTTCTCTCGCAACAGTTCTTCATCGCAAAGATAAACTTTCGTTCACGAACAAAAACCATTTTGTACGCAAACAAATTCTTTTATTTTTTCGTGAAAATAAAAATACTTGTCGCGAACAAAACAATATCTCTACGCGAACAAGTAATAAATATTGTCGGCGAACAAAGCGTTTTTTTCTCCGCAAACAAAACAAAATGTCTACGCGAACATGAAGAAAATATCTTTTGCGATCAAACGTTTTTGTTTTTTTTTTCGCGAAAACGTATTGTCTCCTCGAAAACGTTTATTCTTCATCTCGAAAACGTTTTTTATCTCTACACGAAAACGTTTTTTATCTCTACACGAAAACGTTTTTTTTCTCTACACGAAAACGTTTTTTTCTCTACCTGAAAACGTTTTCAGCGAATGAATGAATGAAGGAATGGAATTTGTTCGCGATGGTTCGGCGTTGGCCTGTTGTGCTCCTTCTTTTCGATTCGTTAGGTAGGTACGTACGGTATTGGTAAAGAAATTGAGAACATGTCGAGTGAAGCAAAACAATGAATAATCCTGATCTAACTTAAAGATGGGACGTAAATAGTTATTTGTAGAAATAGAAAAATATGAACTAAACAAATTGTAGATTTTCTTTCAATAAATATTAAAACTGTATTTTGCATTTTTGAGAACAAAAAGGGTTATATGAATGGCATTACTTCATTCATCAAGTTCCTATCCTGCAGGTAGGACTCTTTTCGTTGCCAAAAACCGTACCTACACCCACATATCTACCTACCTAGCTCACAAGAAATGAGATCGACCGTTGATCGGCGAATGCAGGACCATCGCGAACAAATTCTTGGAATCATTCATTTGACGCTGAAAACGTTTTCGTGTAGAGAAAAAAAAACGTTTTCGTGTAGAGATAAAAAAAGTTTTCGCGAAAAAATCGAAAACGTTTTCGCGGAGGACAAACGTTTATGAAACTTATACATTCGATTGGACATTTTTGAAGTGAAACTTCTATGGGCGCGTTGTTTTCAAGGTCGCGACACGAAATGAGCAGCGACACTATATATACAAAAATATACTGCGACATTAGACTATCTCTTTCTCACACATACTCGCCGCGCCACAACTTTTGAGCGCGTAGTGTTTGGATCCAAACTGAAGTGAAACACTTCGATTGTAGTGCATTCGGCAACCCTGATCTAAGAATAAGCAAACATTTTATGGGACACTCACAGTTGTTCATCACAGATAACTGTGTTGTTCATGCTTATGCGTATGATGTTTTTCTCGCATTATACGCTTTGTAAATTTCGAATGAAGACAATTTTCAATGAATATTATTCACGAATTGTTTTTAGGATTTGATTGGTAATGAATGAAACATCTCTAATTTACATGTGTAAATTCTTGTACTGAGGTTATGATGCAAATCGTTACCCTGTATCCCCATTGGTTCTATTTTAATTAATTTTTTTGTTTTTTTTGTGCTGTACTGAAGTTATGATAAAAATCGTTGCTGGCCAAGGACAGTTGTCGTGCGTTTTGAACATATATGACACTATATACGTTCGATAGAGAATATTTTTACCTATTTTTGGACACCAAGTTGGACCCTGTATCCCCGTTGGTTCTATTTTTATGATTTTTTTTCTTTTTTATTTGTTACTGTACTGAGTTTATGATGAAAATCGTTACCCTGTATCCCCATTGGTTCTATTTTAATTAATTTTTTGTTTTTTTTTTTGTGCTGTATTGAGGTTATGACGAAAATCGTTGCTGGCCCAGGACAATTGTCCTGCGTTTTGAACCGACATGACAGCATATATGTTCGATAGAGAATATTTTTACCTATTTCGGAACGCCAAGTTGGACCCTATATCCCCATTGGTTCTATTTTTATGCATTTTTTTTTTCTTTTTTATTTGTTGCTGTACTGAGGTTATGATGCAAATCGTTACCCTGTATACCCATTGGTTCTATTTTAATTAATTTTTTTTTTGGCGCTGTACTGAGGTTATGACGAAAATCGTTACTGGCCCAGGACAATTGTCCTGCGTTTTGAACGGATACAACACTATATACGTTCGATAGAGAATAATTTAACCCATTTTTGGACACCAAGTTGGGCCCTGTATCCCCGTTGGTTCTATTTTATTTCATTTTTATGAATTTTTTTGTGCTGAACTGAGTATCTGATAAAAATCGTTACTGGCCCAGGACAGTTTTCCTGCGTTTTGAACATATATGACACTATATACGATCTATAGAGAATAATTTTACCTATTTTTGGACAACAAGTTGGACCCTGTATCCCCATTGGTTATATATATATATTTTTTTTTTTTTGTGCTGTACTGAGTTTATGATAAAAATCGTTGCTGCCCCAGGACAATTGTCCTGCGTTTTGAACCGACATGACAGCATATATGTTCGATAGAGAATATTTTTACCTATTTCGGGACACCAAGTTGGACCCTATATTCCCCTGTATACCCATTGGTTCTATTTTAATTAATTCTTTTGTTTTTTTTTTTTTGTGCTGTACTGAGGTTATGACGAAAATCGTTGCTGGCCCAGGACAATTGTCCTGCTTTTTGAACCGACATGACAGCATATATGTTCGATAGAGAATATTTTTACCTATTTCGGAACACCAAGTTGGACCCTATATCCCCATTGGTTCTATTTTTATGCATTTTTTTTCTTTTTTATTTGTTGCTGTACTGAGGTTATGATGCAAATCGTTACCCTGTATACCCATTGGTTCTATTTTAATTAATTTTTTTTTTTTTGGCGCTGTACTGAGGTTATGATAAAAATCGTTACTGGCCCAGGACAGTTTTCCTGTGTTTTGAACGGATACGACACTATATACGTTCGATAGAGAATAATTTAACCCATTTTTGGACACCAAGTTGGGCCCTGTATCCCCGTTGGTTCTATTTTATTTCATTTTTTTGATTTTTTTTGTGCTGAACTGAGGTTATGATAAAAATCGTTACTGGCCCAGGACAGTTTTCCTGCGTTTTGAACGGATACGACACTATATACGTTCGATAGAGAATATTTTTACCTATTTCTGAACACCAAGTTGGATCCTGTATCCCCATTGGTTATACTTTTTCTCTTTTTTTTTTTTGTGCTGTACTGAGGTTATGATAAAATTCGTTGCTGGCCCAGGACAGTTGTCGTGCGTTTTGAACCGACATGACACTACATACGTTCGATAGAGAATATTTTTACCTATTTCTGAACACCAAGTTGGATCCTGTATCCCCATTGGTTATATTTTTTTTATTTTTTATTTGTTGCTGTACTGAGGTTATGACGAAAATCATTACCTTGTATCCCTATTGGTTCTATTTTAATTAATTTTTTTGTTTTTTTTTTGTGCTGCACTGAGGTTATGACGAAAATCGTTGCTGGCCAAGGACAGTTGTCCTGCGTTTTGAACATATATGACACTATATACGTTCGATAGAGAATATTTTACCCATTTTTGAACACCAAGTTGGGCCCTGTATCCCCGTTGATTCTATTTTAATTATTTTTTTGTTTTTTTTTGGTGCTGTACTGAGGTTATGATGCAAATCGTTACCCTGTATCCCCGTTGGTTCTATTTTAATTAATTTTTTTGTTTTTTTTGTGCTGTACTGAGGTTATGACGAAAATCGTTGCTGGCCAAGGACAGTTATCGTGCGTTTTGAACGGATATGACACTATATACGTTCGATAGAGAATAATTTTACCTATTTTTGCACACCAAGTTGGACCCTGTATCCCCGTTGGTTCTATTTTTATGATTTTTTTTCTTTTTTATTTGTTGCTGTACTGAAGTTATGATGCAAATCGTTACCCTGTATCCCCGTTGGTTCTATTTTAATTCATTTTTTTGTTTTTTTTTTGTGCTGAACTGAGGTTCTGATAAAAATCGTCGCTGGCCAAGGACAGTTGTCCTGCGTTTTGAACATATATGACACTATATACATTCGATAGAGAATAATTTTGCCTATTTTTGGACACCAAGTTGGACACCATGTTTACCCATTGGTTCTATTTTTATGATTTTTTTTTTCTTTTTTTTTTGGCGCTGTACTGAGGTTATGACGAAAATCGTTGTTGGCCCAGGACAGTTGTCCTGCGATTTGAACCGACATGACACTATACAGTGTCGATAGAGGATATTTTTTTATTTTATGATAAAAATCGTTGCTGGCCCAGGACAGTTGTCGTGCGTTTTAAACCGACATGACACTATATATGTTCGATAGAGAATATTTGTACCTATTTTTGGACACCGAGCTGGACCCTGTATCCTCATTGGTTCTATTTTTATGATTTTTTTCTTTTTTATTTGTTGCTGTACTGAGGTTATGACGAAAATCGTTACCCTGGTTCTATTTGGTTCTATCCCCATTGGTTCTATTTTTATTAATTTTTTTGTTTTCTCTTTATTACACGATTTGGAGTTTTTTTATTGTTTGCTATATACTGTTTCCCAAGGTTTATTAGGGGTATTCAGACTCAGTCTCGTAGGCTCGTAATCGTAAGTTTCGTACTCTCGACATGTCTGAACATCTGATCAGACGGCGTAAAGTGATTTGAAGAGGTGTTGCAAATTTTTGAACATATTGCCCGTTTTTGAGAAATATTATAATAATTTATGAATTTTCATGCATAAATATATTTAAAAAAATGTTGTTAGTATAATTCTAAAAATTATAATTAAAATGTGTGAATCCCTTTCATTCAAAAGAAAATGTATTGTTACATCATTGTTTAATCGTTTTTAGTGATGGGCACTATCGAGTGATTTTGACTATCGATAGTTTACTATCGAATGATTTCAACTATCGAACGATTCGTTCGAATAATTCATTCAAAAAATAGTAACTAGTGGTCAGAACTATCGAGTGATTTTTGCTTTGAATAAATAATTCGAATGAATCGTTCGAACGAATTCGTTGAATCGAATCGTTCGAACTATTTTATTCGAGCGAATTCGTTCAAATAATTTATTCGCTCAAAAAATAGTAACTATTGTTCATAGCTATCGAGTGATTTTAGCACTGAATGAATTATTCGAACGAATCGTTCGAACGAATTCGTTCGAATATATTCGTTCAAATGAAATCGTTCGAACGAATTCGTTCATTCATTTGAATGAAAATAGTAACTAGCAGGGGTCCGAAAATGTTTTTTTTTTTCAAATCTTTCATTAATATTTATCTTTCAAGAAAATTTTATATTTATCTTAAACGATAAATATATGTTACGATAAAAAAATTTCTCTCGCAACAGTTCTTCATCGCAAAGATAAACTTTCGTTCACGAACAAAAACCATTTTGTACGCAAACAAATTCTTTTATTTTTTCGTGAAAATAAAAATACTTGTCGCGAACAAAACAATATCTCTACGCGAACAAGTAATAAATATTGTCGGCGAACAAAGCGTTTTTTTCTCCGCAAACAAAACAAAATGTCTACGCGAACATGAAGAAAATATCTTTTGCGATCAAACGTTTTTGTTTTTTTTTTCGCGAAAACGTATTGTCTCCTCGAAAACGTTTATTCTTCATCTCGAAAACGTTTTTTATCTCTACACGAAAACGTTTTTTATCTCTACACGAAAACGTTTTTTTTCTCTACACGAAAACGTTTTTTTCTCTACCTGAAAACGTTTTCAGCGAATGAATGAATGAAGGAATGGAATTTGTTCGCGATGGTTCGGCGTTGGCCTGTTGTGCTCCTTCTTTTCGATTCGTTAGGTAGGTACGTACGGTATTGGTAAAGAAATTGAGAACATGTCGAGTGAAGCAAAACAATGAATAATCCTGATCTAACTTAAAGATGGGACGTAAATAGTTATTTGTAGAAATAGAAAAATATGAACTAAACAAATTGTAGATTTTCTTTCAATAAATATTAAAACTGTATTTTGCATTTTTGAGAACAAAAAGGGTTATATGAATGGCATTACTTCATTCATCAAGTTCCTATCCTGCAGGTAGGACTCTTTTCGTTGCCAAAAACCGTACCTACACCCACATATCTACCTACCTAGCTCACAAGAAATGAGCTCGACCGTTGATCGGCGAATGCAGGACCATCGCGAACAAATTCTTGGAATCATTCATTTGACGCTGAAAACGTTTTCGTGTAGAGAAAAAAAAACGTTTTCGTGTAGAGATAAAAAAAGTTTTCGCGAAAAAATCGAAAACGTTTTCGCGGAGGACAAACGTTTATGAAACTTATACATTCGATTGGACATTTTTGAAGTGAAACTTCTATGGGCGCGTTGTTTTCAAGGTCGCGACACGAAATGAGCAGCGACACTATATATACAAAAATATACTGCGACATTAGACTATCTCTTTCTCACACATACTCGCCGCGCCACAACTTTTGAGCGCGTAGTGTTTGGATCCAAACTGAAGTGAAACACTTCGATTGTAGTGCATTCGGCAACCCTGATCTAAGAATAAGCAAACATTTTATGGGACACTCACAGTTGTTCATCACAGATAACTGTGTTGTTCATGCTTATGCGTATGATGTTTTTCTCGCATTATACGCTTTGTAAATTTCGAATGAAGACAATTTTCAATGAATATTATTCACGAATTGTTTTTAGGATTTGATTGGTAATGAATGAAACATCTCTAATTTACATGTGTAAATTCTTGTACTGAGGTTATGATGCAAATCGTTAACCTGTATCCCCATTGGTTCTATTTTAATTAATTTTTTTGTTTTTTTTGTGCTGTACTGAAGTTATGATAAAAATCGTTGCTGGCCAAGGACAGTTGTCGTGCGTTTTGAACATATATGACACTATATACGTTCGATAGAGAATATTTTTACCTATTTTTGGACACCAAGTTGGACCCTGTATCCCCGTTGGTTCTATTTTTATGATTTTTTTTCTTTTTTATTTGTTACTGTACTGAGTTTATGATGAAAATCGTTACCCTGTATCCCCATTGGTTCTATTTTAATTAATTTTTTGTTTTTTTTTTGTGCTGTATTGAGGTTATGACGAAAATCGTTGCTGGCCCAGGACAATTGTCCTGCGTTTTGAACCGACATGACAGCATATATGTTCGATAGAGAATATTTTTACCTATTTCGGAACGCCAAGTTGGACCCTATATCCCCATTGGTTCTATTTTTATGCATTTTTTTTTTCTTTTTTATTTGTTGCTGTACTGAGGTTATGATGCAAATCGTTACCCTGTATACCCATTGGTTCTATTTTAATTAATTTTTTTTTTGGCGCTGTACTGAGGTTATGACGAAAATCGTTACTGGCCCAGGACAATTGTCCTGCGTTTTGAACGGATACAACACTATATACGTTCGATAGAGAATAATTTAACCCATTTTTGGACACCAAGTTGGGCCCTGTATCCCCGTTGGTTCTATTTTATTTCATTTTTATGAATTTTTTTGTGCTGAACTGAGTATCTGATAAAAATCGTTACTGGCCCAGGACAGTTTTCCTGCGTTTTGAACATATATGACACTATATACGATCTATAGAGAATAATTTTACCTATTTTTGGACAACAAGTTGGACCCTGTATCCCCATTGGTTATATATATATATTTTTTTTTTTTTGTGCTGTACTGAGTTTATGATAAAAATCGTTGCTGCCCCAGGACAATTGTCCTGCGTTTTGAACCGACATGACAGCATATATGTTCGATAGAGAATATTTTTACCTATTTCGGGACACCAAGTTGGACCCTATATTCCCCTGTATACCCATTGGTTCTATTTTAATTAATTCTTTTGTTTTTTTTTTTTTGTGCTGTACTGAGGTTATGACGAAAATCGTTGCTGGCCCAGGACAATTGTCCTGCTTTTTGAACCGACATGACAGCATATATGTTCGATAGAGAATATTTTTACCTATTTCGGAACACCAAGTTGGACCCTATATCCCCATTGGTTCTATTTTTATGCATTTTTTTTCTTTTTTATTTGTTGCTGTACTGAGGTTATGTTGCAAATCGTTACCCTGTATACCCATTGGTTCTATTTTAATTAATTTTTTTTTTTTGGCGCTGTACTGAGGTTATGATAAAAATCGTTACTGGCCCAGGACAGTTTTCCTGTGTTTTGAACGGATACGACACTATATACGTTCGATAGAGAATAATTTAACCCATTTTTGGACACCAAGTTGGGCACTGTATCCCCGTTGGTTCTATTTTATTTCATTTTTTTGATTTTTTTTGTGCTGAACTGAGGTTATGATAAAAATCGTTACTGGCCCAGGACAGTTTTCCTACGTTTTGAACGGATACGACACTATATACGTTCGATAGAGAATATTTTTACCTATTTCTGAACACCAAGTTGGATCCTGTATCCCCATTGGTTATATTTTTTCTCTTTTTTTGTGCTGTACTGAGGTTATGATAAAATTCGTTGCTGGCCCAGGACAGTTGTCGTGCGTTTTGAACCGACATGACACTACATACGTTCGATAGAGAATATTTTTACCTATTTCTGAACACCAAGTTGGATCCTGTATCCCCATTGGTTATATTTTTTTTATTTTTTATTTGTTGCTGTACTGAGGTTATGACGAAAATCATTACCTTGTATCCCTATTGGTTCTATTTTAATTAATTTTTTTGTTTTTTTTTTTGTGCTGCACTGAGGTTATGATAAAAATCGTTGCTGGCCAAGGACAGTTGTCCTGCGTTTTGAACATATATGACACTATATACGTTCGATAGAGAATATTTTTACCCATTTTTGAACACCAAGTTGGGCCCTGTATCCCCGTTGATTCTATTTTAATTATTTTTTTTGTTTTTTTTTGGTGCTGTACTGAGGTTATGATGCAAATCGTTACCCTGTATCCCCGTTGGTTCTATTTTAATTAATTTTTTTGTTTTTTTTGTGCTGTACTGAGTTTATGACGAAAATCGTTGCTGGCCAAGGACAGTTATCGTGCGTTTTGAACGGATATGACACTATATACGTTCGATAGAGAATAATTTTACCTATTTTTGCACACCAAGTTGGACCCTGTATCCCCGTTGGTTCTATTTTTATGATTTTTTTTCTTTTTTATTTGTTGCTGTACTGAGGTTATGATGCAAATCGTTACCCTGTATCCCCGTTGGTTCTATTTTAATTCATTTTTTTGTTTTTTTTTTTGTGCTGAACTGAGGTTCTGATAAAAATCGTCGCTGGCCAAGGACAGTTGTCCTGCGTTTTGAACATATATGACACTATATACATTCGATAGAGAATAATTTTGCCTATTTTTGGACACCAAGTTGGACACCATGTTTACCCATTGGTTCTATTTTTATGATTTTTTTTTTCTTTTTTTTTTTGGCGCTGTACTGAGGTTATGACGAAAATCGTTGTTGGCCCAGGACAGTTGTCCTGCGATTTGAACCGACATGACACTATACAGTGTCGATAGAGGATATTTTTTTATTTTATGATAAAAATCGTTGCTGGCCCAGGACAGTTGTCGTGCGTTTTAAACCGACATGACACTATATATGTTCGATAGAGAATATTTGTACCTATTTTTGGACACCGAGCTGGACCCTGTATCCTCATTGGTTCTATTTTTATGATTTTTTTCTTTTTTATTTGTTGCTGTACTGAGGTTATGACGAAAATCGTTACCCTGGTTCTATTTGGTTCTATCCCCATTGGTTCTATTTTTATTAATTTTTTTGTTTTCTCTTTATTACACGATTTGGGGTTTTTTTATTGTTTGCTATATACTGTTTCCCAAGGTTTATTAGGGGTATTCAGACTCAGTCTCGTAGGCTCGTAATCGTAAGTTTCGTACTCTCGACATGTCTGAACATCTGATCAGACGGCGTAAAGAGATTTGAAGAGGTGTTGCAAATTTTTGAACATATTGCCCGTTTTTGAGAAATATTATAATAATTTATGAATTTTCATGCATAAATATATTTAAAAAAATGTTGTTAGTATAATTCTAAAAATTATAATTAAAATGTGTGAACCTCGAACACAAATTTTCTTATTTTATATAAAAGTTGGTTCAACTATAGTTTGAAAAATCCCTTTCATTCAAAAGAAAATGTATTGTTACATCATTGTTTAATCGTTTTTAGTGATGGGCACTATCGAGTGATTTTGACTATCGATAGTTTACTATCGAATGATTTCAACTATCGAACGATTCGTTCGAATAATTCATAAAAAAATAGTAACTAGTGGTCAGAACTATCGAGTGATTTTTGCTTTGAATAAATAATTCGAATGAATCGTTCGAACGAATTCGTTGAATCGAATCGTTCGAACTATTTTATTCGAGCGAATTCGTTCGAATAATTTATTCGCTCAAAAAATAGTAACTATTGTTCATAGCTATCGAGTGATTTTAGCACTGAATGAATTATTCGAACGAATCGTTCGAACGAATTCGTTCGAATATATTCGTTCAAATGAAATCGTTCGAACGAATTCGTTCATTCATTTGAATGAAAATAGTAACTAGCAGGGGTCCGAAAATGTTTTTTTTTTCAAATCTTTCATTAATATTTATCTTTCAAGAAAATTTTATATTTATCTTAAACGATAAATATATGTTACGATAAAAAAATTTCTCTCGCAACAGTTCTTCATCGCAAAGATAAACTTTCGTTCACGAACAAAAACCATTTTGTACGCAAACAAATTCTTTTATTTTTTCGTGAAAATAAAAATACTTGTCGCGAACAAAACAATATCTCTACGCGAACAAGTAATAAATATTGTCGGCGAACAAAGCGTTTTTTTCTCCGCAAACAAAACAAAATGTCTACGCGAACATGAAGAAAATATCTTTTGCGATCAAACGTTTTTGTTTTTTTTTCGCGAAAACGTATTGTCTCCTCGAAAACGTTTATTCTTCATCTCGAAAACGTTTTTATCTCTACACGAAAACGTTTTTTATCTCTACACGAAAACGTTTTTTTTCTCTACACGAAAACGTTTTTTTCTCTACCTGAAAACGTTTTCAGCGAATGAATGAATGAAGGAATGGAATTTGTTCGCGATGGTTCTGCGTTGGCCTGTTGTGCTCGTTCTTTTCGATTCGTTAGGTAGGTACGTACGGTATTGGTAAAGAAATTGAGAACATGTCGAGTGAAGCAAAACAATGAATAATCCTGATCTAACTTAAAGATGGGACGTAAATAGTTATTTGTAGAAATAGAAAAATATGAACTAAACAAATTGTAGATTTTCTTTCAATAAATATTAAAACTGTATTTTGCATTTTTGAGAACAAAAAGGGTTATATGAATGGCATTACTTCATTCATCAAGTTCCTATCCTGCAGGTAGGACTCTTTTCGTTGCCAAAAACGGTACCTACACCCACATATCTACCTACCTAGCTCACAAGAAATGAGCTCGACCGTTGATCGGCGAATGCAGGACCATCGCGAACAAATTCTTGGAATCATTCATTTGACGATGAAAACGATTTCGTGTAGAGAAAAAAAAAACGTTTTCGTGTAGAGATAAAAAAAGTTTTCGCGAAAAAATCGAAAACGTTTTCGCGGAGGACAAACGTTTATGAAACTTATACATTCGCTTGGACATTTTTGAAGTGAAACTTCTATGGGCGCGTTGTTTTCAAGGTCGCGACACGAAATGAGCAGCGACACTATATATACAAAAATATACTGCGACATTAGACTATCTCTTTCTCACACATACTCGCCGCGCCACAACTTTTGAGCGCGTAGTGTTTGGATCCAAACTGAAGTGAAACACTTCGATTGTAGTGCATTCGGCAACCCTGATCTAAGAATAAGCAAACATTTTATGGGATACTCACAGTTGTTCATCACAGATAACTGTGTTGTTCATGCTTATGCGTATGATGCTTTTCTCGCATTATACGCTTTGTAAATTTCGAATGAAGACAATTTTCAATGAATATTATTCACGAATTGTTTTTAGGATTTGATTGGTAATGAATGAAACATCTCTAATTTACATGTGTAAATTCTTGTACTGAGGTTATGATGCAAATCGTTTCCCTGTATCCCCATTGGTTCTATTTTAATTAATTTTTTTGTTTTTTTTGTGCTGTTCTGAAGTTATGATAAAAATCGTTGCTGGCCAAGGACAGTTGTCGTGCGTTTTGAACATATACGACACTATATACGTTCGATAGAGAATAATTTAACCCATTTTTGGACACCAAGTTGGGCCCTGTATCCCCGTTGGTTCTATTTTATTTCATTTTTTTGATTTTTTTGTGCTGAACTGAGGTTATGATAAAAATCGTTACTGGCCCAGGACAGTTTTCCTGCGTTTTGAACGGATACGACACTATATACGTTCGATAGAGAATATTTTTACCTATTTCTGAACACCAAGTTGGATCCTGTATCCCCATTGGTTATATTTTTTCTCTTTTTTTTTTTTTGTGCTGTACTGAGGTTATGATAAAATTCGTTGCTGGCCCAGGACAGTTGTCGTGCGTTTTGAACCGACATGACACTACATACGTTCGATAGAGAATATTTTTACCTATTTCTGAACACCAAGTTGGATCCTGTATCCCCATTGGTTATATTTTTTTTATTTTTTATTTGTTGCTGTACTGAGGTTATGACGAAAATCATTACCTTGTATCCCTATTGGTTCTATTTTAATTAATTTTTTTGTTTTTTTTTTTTGTGCTGCACTGAGGTTATGATAAAAATCGTTGCTGGCCAAGGACAGTTGTCCTGCGTTTTGAACATATATGACACTACATACGTTCGATAGAGAATATTTTTACCCATTTTTGAACACCAAGTTGGGCCCTGTATCCCCGTTGATTCTATTTTAATTATTTTTTTTTGTTTTTTTTTTTTTGGTGCTGTACTGAGGTTATGACGAAAATCGTTACTGGCCCAGGACAGTTGTCGTGCTGGCCCAGGACAGTTGTATGACACTATATACGTTCGATAGAGAATAATTTAACCTATTTTTGGACACCAAGTTGGCCCTGTATCCCCGTTGGTTCTATTTTAATTACTTTTTTTTGTTTTTTTTGATGCTGTAATGAGGTTATGATAAAAATCGTTGCTGGCCAGGACAGTTGTCGTGCGTTTTGAACCGACATGACACTATATACATTCGATAGAGAATAATTTTGCCTATTTTTGGACTCCAAGTTGGCCCTGTATCCCCGTTGGTTCTATTTTAATTATTTTTTTTGTTTTTTTTTTGGTGCTGTACTGAGGTTATGATAAAAATCGTTGCTGGCCAGGACAGTTGTCGTGCGTTTTAAACCGACATGACACTATATACGTTCGATAGAGAATATTTGTACCTATTTTTGGACACCGAGCTGGACCCTGTATCCTCATTGGTTCTATTTTTATGATTTTTTTCTTTTTTATTTGTTGCTGTACTGAGGTTATGATGCAAATCGGTGCCCTGTATCCCCATTGGTTCTATTTTAATTAATTTTTTTGTTTTTTTTGTGCTGTACTGAGGTTATGACGAAAATCGTTGCTGGCCAAGGACAGTTATCGTGCGTTTTGAACGGATATGACACTATATACGTTCGATAGAGAATAATTTTACCTATTTTTGCACACCAAGTTGGACCCTGTATCCCCGTTGGTTCTATTTTTATGATTTTTTTTCATTTTTATTTGTTGCTGTACTGAGGTTATGATGCAAATCGTTACCCTGTATCCCCGTTGGTTCTATTTTAATTCATTTTTTTGTTTTGTTTTGAACGGATATGACACTATATACGTTCGATAGAGAATTATTTAACCTATTTTTGGACACCAAGTTGGCCCTGTATCCCCGTTGGTTCCATTTTAATTATTTTTTTTTTTTTTTTGTTTTTTTTGGTGCTGTACTGTGGTTATGATAAAAATCGTTGCTGGCCAAGGACAGTTGTCCTGCGTTTTAAACCGACATGACACTATATACGTTCGATAGAGAATATTTGTACCTATTTTTGGACACCGAGCTGGACCCTGTATCCTCATTGGTTCTATTTTTATGATTTTTTTCTTTTTTATTTGTTGCTGTACTGAGGTTATGATGCAAATCGTTGCCCTGTATCCCCATTGGTTCTATTTTAATTAATTTTTTTGTTTTTTTTGTGCTGTACTGAGGTTATGACGAAAATCGTTGCTGGCCAAGGACAGTTATCGTGCGTTTTGAACATATATGACAATATATACATTCGATAGAGAATAATTTTGCCTATTTTTGGACACCAAGTTGGACACCATGTTTACCCATTGGTTCTATTTTTATGATTTTTTTTTTTTTTTTTTTTGGCGCTGTACTGAGGTTATGACGAAAATCGTTGTTGGCCCAGGACAGTTGTCCTGCGATTTGAACCGACATGACACTATACAGTGTCGATAGAGGATATTTTTTTATTTTATGATAAAAATCGTTGCTGGCCCAGGACAGTTGTCGTGCGTTTTAAACCGACATGACACTATATATGTTCGATAGAGAATATTTGTACCTATTTTTGGACACCGAGCTGGACCCTGTATCCTCATTGGTTCTATTTTTATGATTTTTTTCTTTTTTATTTGTTGCTGTACTGAGGTTATGACGAAAATCGTTACCCTGGTTCTATTTGGTTCTATCCCCATTGGTTCTATTTTTATTAATTTTTTTGTTTTCTCTTTATTACACGATTTGGGGTTTTTTTATTGTTTGCTCTATACTGTTTCCCAAGGTTTATTAGGGGTATTCAGACTCAGTCTCGTAGGCTCGTAATCGTAAGTTTCGTACTCTCGACATGTCTGAACATCTGATCAGACGGCGTAAAGTGATTTGAAGAGGTGTTGCAAATTTTTGAACATATTGCCCGTTTTTGAGAAATATTATAATAATTTATGAATTTTCATGCATAAATATATTTAAAAAAATGTTGTTAGTATAATTCTAAAAATTATAATTAAAATGTGTGAACCTCGAACACAAATTTTCTTATTTTATATAAAAGTTGGTTCAACTATAGTTTGAAAAATCCCTTTCATTCAAAAGAAAATGTATTGTTACATCATTGTTTAATCGTTTTTAGTGATGGGCACTATCGAGTGATTTTGACTATCGATAGTTTACTATCGAATGATTTCAACTATCGAATGATTCGTTCGAATAATTCATTCAAAAAATAGTAACTAGTGGTCAGAACTATCGAGTGATTTTTGCTTTGAATAAATAATTCGAATGAATCGTTCGAACGAATTCGTTGAATCGAATCGTTCGAACTATTTTATTCGAGCGAATTCGTTCGAATAATTTATTCGCTCAAAAAATAGTAACTATTCTTCATAGCTATCGAGTGATTTTAGCACTGAATGAATTATTCGAACGAATCGTTTGAACGATTTCGTTCGAATATATTCGTTCAAATGAAATCGTTCGAACGAATTCGTTCATTCATTTGAATGAAAATAGTAACTAGCAGGGGTCCGAAAATTTTTTTTTTTCAAATCTTTCATTAATATTTATCTTTCAAGAAAATTTTATATTTATCTTAAACGATAAATATATGTTACGATAAAAAAATTTCTCTCGCAACAGTTCTTCATCGCAAAGATAAACTTTCGTTCACGAACAAAAACCATTTTGTACGCAAACGAATTCTTTTATTTTTTCATGGAAATAAAAATACTTGTCGCGAACAAAACAATATCTCTACGCGAACAAGTAATAAATATTGTCGGCGAACAAAGCGTTTTTTTCTCCGCAAACAAAACAAAATGTCTACGCGAACATGAAGAAAATATCTTTTGCGATCAAACGTTTTTGTTTTTTTTTTCGCGAAAACGTATTGTCTCCTCGAAAACGTTTATTCTTCATCTCGAAAACGTTTTTTATCTCTACACGAAAACGTTTTTTATCTCTACACGAAAACGTTTTTTTTCTCTACACGAAAACGTTTTTTTCTCTACCTGAAAACGTTTTCAGCGAATGAATGAATGAAGGAATGGAATTTGTTCGCGATGGTTCGGCGTTGGCCTGTTGTGCTCGTTCTTTTCGATTCGTTAGGTAGGTACGTACGGTATTGGTAAAGAAATTGAGAACATGTCGAGTGAAGCAAAACAATGAATAATCCTGATCTAACTTAAAGATGGGACGTAAATAGTTATTTGTAGAAATAGAAAAATATGAACTAAACAAATTGTAGATTTTCTTTCAATAAATATTAAAACTGTATTTTGCATTTTTGAGAACAAAAAGGGTTATATGAATGGCATTACTTCATTCATCAAGTTCCTATCCTGCAGGTAGGACTCTTTTCGTTGCCAAAAACGGTACCTACACCCACATATCTACCTACCTAGCTCACAAGAAATGAGCTCGACCGTTGATCGGCGAATGCAGGACCATCGCGAACAAATTCTTGGAATCATTCATTTGACGCTGAAAACGTTTTCGTGTAGAGAAAAAAAAACGTTTTCGTGTAGAGATAAAAAAAGTTTTCGCGAAAAAATCGAAAACGTTTTCGCGGAGGACAAACGTTTATGAAACTTATACATTCGATTGGACATTTTTGAAGTGAAACTTCTATGGGCGCGTTGTTTTCAAGGTCGCGACACGAAATGAGTAGCGACACTATATATACAAAAATATACTGCGACATTAGACTATCTCTTTCTCACACATACTCGCCGCGCCACAACTTTTGAGCGCGTAGTGTTTGGATCCAAACTGAAGTGAAACACTTCGATTGTAGTGCATTCGGCAACCCTGATCTAAGAATAAGCAAACATTTTATGGGACACTCACAGTTGTTCATCACAGATAACTGTGTTGTTCATGCTTATGCGTATGATGCTTTTCTCGCATTATACGCTTTGTAAATTTCGAATGAAGACAATTTTCAATGAATATTATTCACGAATTGTTTTTAGGATTTGATTGGTAATGAATGAAACATCTCTAATTTACATGTGTAAATTCTTGTACTGAGGTTATGATGCAAATCGTTACCCTGTATCCCCATTGGTTCTATTTTAATTAATTTTTTTGTTTTTTTTGTGCTGTACTGAAGTTATGATAAAAATCGTTGCTGGCCAAGGACAGTTGTCGTGCGTTTTGAACATATATGACACTATATACGTTCGATAGAGAATAATTTTACCTATTTTTGGACAACAAGATGGACCCTGTATCCCCATTGGTTATATATATATTTTTTTTTTTTTTTTGTGCTGTACTGAGTTTATGATAAAAATCGTTGCTGCCCCAGGACAATTGTCCTGCGTTTTGAACCGACATGACAGCATATATGTTCGATAGAGAATATTTTTACCTATTTCGGGACACCAAGTTGGACCCTATATTCCCCTGTATACCCATTGGTTCTATTTTAATTAATTTTTTTGTTTTTTTTTTTGTGCTGTACTGAGGTTATGACGAAAATCGTTGCTGGCCCAGGACAATTGTCCTGCTTTTTGAACCGACATGACAGCATATATGTTCGATAGAGAATATTTTTACCTATTTCGGAACACCAAGTTGGACCCTATATCCCCATTGGTTCTACATTTATGCATTTTTTTTCTTTTTTATTTGTTGCTGTACTGAGGTTATGATGCAAATCGTTACCCTGTATACCCATTGGTTCTATTTTAATTAATTTTTTTTTTTTGGCGCTGTACTGAGGTTATGATAAAAATCGTTACTGGCCCAGGACAGTTTTCCTGCGTTTTGAACGGATACGACACTATATACGTTCGATAGAGAATAATTTAACCCATTTTTGGACACCAAGTTGGGCCCTGTATCCCCGTTGGTTCTATTTTATTTCATTTTTTGATTTTTTTTGTGCTGAACTGAGGTTATAATAAAAATCGTTACTGGCCCAGGACAGTTTTCCTGCGTTTTGAACGGATACGACACTATATACGTTCGATAGAGAATATTTTTACCTATTTCTGAACACCAAGTTGGATCCTGTATCCCCATTGGTTATATTTTTTCTCTTTTTTTTTTGTGCTGTACTGAGGTTATGATAAAATTCGTTGCTGGCCCAGGACAGTTGTCGTGCGTTTTGAACCGACATGACACTACATACGTTCGATAGAGAATATTTTTACCTATTTCTGAACACCAAGTTGGATCCTGTATCCCCATTGGTTATATTTTTTTTATTTTTTATTTGTTGCTGTACTGAGGTTATGACGAAAATCATTACCTTGTATCCCTATTGGTTCTATTTTAATTAATTTTTTTGTTTTTTTTTTGGTGCTGCACTGAGGTTATGATAAAAATCGTTGCTGGCCAAGGACAGTTGTCCTGCGTTTTGAACATATATGACACTATATACGTTCGATAGAGAATATTTTTACCCATTTTTGAACACCAAGTTGGGCCCTGTATCCCCGTTGATTCTATTTTAATTATTTTTTTTTGTTTTTTTTTTTGGTGCTGTACTGAGGTTATGACGAAAATCGTTACTGGCCCAGGACAGTTTTCGTGCTGGACCAGGACAGTTGTATGACACTATATACGTTCGATAGAGAATAATTTAACCTATTTTTGGACACCAAGTTGGCCCTGTATCCCCGTTGGTTCTATTTTAATTACTTTTTTTTGTTTTTTTTTGATGCTGTAATGAGGTTATGATAAAAATCGTTGCTGGCCAGGACAGTTGTCGTGCGTTTTGAACCGACATGACACTATATACATTCGATAGAGAATAATTTTGCCTATTTTTGGACACCAAGTTGGCCCTGTATCCCCGTTGGTTCTATTTTAATTATTTTTTTTGTTTTTTTTTTTGGTGCTGTACTGAGGTTATGATAAAAATCGTTCCTGACCCAGGACAGTTGTCCTGCGTTTTGAACGGATATGACACTATATACGTTCGATAGAGAATTATTTAACCTATTTTTGGACACCAAGTTGGCCCTGTATCCCCGTTGGTTCCATTTTAATTATTTTTTTTTTTTTTTTGTTTTTTTTGGTGCTGTACTGTGGTTATGATAAAAATCGTTGCTGGCCAGGACAGTTGTCGTGCGTTTTAAACCGACATGACACTATATACGTTCGATAGAGAATAATTTTACCTATTTTTGGACACCAAGTTGGACCCTGTATCCCCGTTGGTTCTATTTTTATGATTTTTTTTTTTTCATTTTTACTTGTTGCTGTTCTGAGGTCATGATGAAAATCATTACCCTGTATTCCCATTGGTTCTATTTTAATTAATTTTTTTGTTTTTTTTTTTTGTGCTGTACTGAGGTTATGATAAAAATCGTTGCTGGCCCACGACAGTTGTCGTGCGTTTTGAACATATATGACACTATATACGTTCGATAGAGAATAATTTTTCTATTTCTGTACTCCAAGTTGGACCATGTATCCCCATTGGTTCTATTTTTATGAATTTTTGTTCCTTTTTTTTGGTGCTGTATGATAAAAAGTTAGGTTATGATAAAAATCGTTGCTGGCCCAGGACAGTTGTCGTGCGTTTTGAACGGATATGACACTATATACGTTCGATAGAAAATAATTTTACCTATTTTTGGACACTATATCCCCGTTGGTTCTATTTTTATGATTTTTTTTCTTTTTTATTTGTTGCTGTACTGAGGTCATGATGCAAATCGTTACCCTGTATCCCCATTGGTTCCATTTTTATGATTTTTTTGTTTTTTTTTTTGGTGCTGTACTGAGGTTATGATAAAAATCGTTGCTGGCCCAGGACAGTTGTCGTGCGTTTTCAACCAATATGACACTATATATGTTCGATAGAGAATATTTTTATCTATTTCTGTACTCCAAGTTGGACCATGTATCCCCATTGGTTCTATTTTTATGAATTTTTGTTCTTTTTTTTTGGTGCTGTATGATAAAAAGTTAGGTTATGATAAAAATCGTTGCTGGCCTAGGACAGTTGTCGTGCGTTTTGAACGGATAGTGTCATATCTTCTTCATATACCTTCGATAGAGAATAATTTTACCTATTTTTGGACACCAAGTTGGACCCTGTATTCCCGTTGGTTCTATTTTAATTATTTTTTTTGTTTTTTTTTTTTGGTGCTGTACTGAGGTTATGATAAAAATCGTTCCTGACCCAGGACAGTTGTCCTGCGTTTTGAACGGATATGACACTATATACGTTCGATAGAGAATAATTTTACTCATTTTTGGACACCAAGTTGGCCCTGTATCCCCGTTGGTTCTATTTTAATTATTTTTTTTGTTTTTTTTTTTGGTGCTGTACTGAGGTTATGATAAAAATCGTTCCTGACCCAGGACAGTTGTCCTGCGTTCTGAACGGATATGACCTATATACGTTCGATAGAGAATAATTTTACCCATTTTTGGACACCAAGTTAGACCCTGTATCCCCATTGGTTCTATTTTAATTATTTTTTTTGTTTTTTTTTTGGTGCTGTACTGAGGTTTTGACGAAAATCGTTACTGGCCCAGGACAGTTGTCCTGCGTTTCGAACGGATATGACACTATATACGTTCGATAGAGAATATTTTTACCCATTTTTGGACACTAAGTTGGACCCTGTATCCCCATTGGTTCTATTTCAATTCTTTTTGTTGTTTTTTTTTGGTGCTGTACTGAGGTTATGACGAAAATCGTTACTGGCCCAGGACAGTTGTCCTGCGTTTTGAACGGATATGACACTATATACGTTCGATAGAGAATAATTTTACCTATTTTTGGACACCAAGTTGGACCCTGTATCCCCATTGGTTCTATTTCAATTCTTTTTGTTGTTTTTTTTTTGGTGCTGTACTGAGGTTATGGCGAAAATCGTTACTGGCCCAGGACAGTTGTCCTGCGTTTTGAACGGATATGACACTATATACGTTCGATAGAGAATTATTTAACTTATTTTTGGACACCAAGTTGGCCCTGTATCCCCGTTGGTTCCATTTTAATTATTTTTTTTTTTTTTTTTTTTTTTTGGTGCTGTACTGAGGTTATGACGAAAATCGTTACTGGCCCAGGACAGTTGTCGTGCGTTTTGAACCGACAGGACACTACATACGTTCGATAGAGAATATTTTTACCTATTTCTGAACACCAAGTTGGATCCTGTATCCCCATTGGTTATATTTTTTTTTCTTTTTTTTTTTTTGCTGTACTGAGGTTGTGATAAAAATCGATGCTGGCTAAGGCTAAGGCTAAATCGTTACCCTGTATTCCCATTGGTTCTATTTTAATTAATTTTTTTGTTTTTTTTTTGTGCTGTACTGAGGTTATGATAAAAATCGTTGCTGGCCCACGACAGTTGTCGTGCGTTTTGAACATATATGACACTATATACGTTCGATAGAGAATAATTTTTTTATTTCTGTACTCCAAGTTGGACCATGTATCCCCATTGGTTCTATTTTTATGAATTTTTGTTCCTTTTTTTTGGTGCTGTATGATAAAAAGTTAGGTTATGATAAAAATCGTTGCTGGCCCAGGACAGTTGTCGTGCGTTTTGAACGGATAGTGTCATATCTTCTTCATATACCTTCGATAGAGAAAAATTTTACCTATTTTTGGACACCAAGTTGGACCCTGTATCCCCGTTGGTTATATTTTTATGATTTTTTTTCTTTTTTATTTGTTGCTGTACTGAGGTCATGATGCAAATCGTTACCCTGTATCCCCATTGGTTCCATTTTTATGATTTTTTTTTTTTTTTTGGTGCAGTACTGAGGTTATGACGAAAATCGTTACTGGCCCAGGACAGTTGTCCTGCGTTTTGAACGGATATGACACTATATACGTTCGATAGAGAATAATTTTACCTATTTTTGGACACCAAGTTGGACCCTGTATCCCCATTGGTTCTATTTCAATTCTTTTTGTTGTTTTTTTTTTGGTGCTGTACTGAGTTTATGACGAAAATCGTTACTGGCCCAGGACAGTTGTCCTGCGTTATGAACCAATATGACACTATATACGTTCGATAGAGAATAATTTTACCCATTTTTGGACACTAAGTTGGACCCTGTATCCCCATTGGTTCTATTTCAATTCTTTTTGTTGTTTTTTTTTGGTGCTGTACTGAGGTTATGATAAAAATCGTTGCTGGCCAAGGACAGTTGTCGTGCGTTTTGAACATATATGACACTATATACGTTCGATAGTGAATAATTTAACCTATTTTTGAACACCAAGTTGGGCCCTGTATCCCCGTTGATTCTATTTTAATTATTTTTTTTGTTTTTTTTGGTGCTGTACTGAGGTTATGACGAAAATCGTTACTGGCCCAGGACAGTTGTCGTGCTGGCCCAGGACAGTTGTATGACACTATATACGTTCGATAGAGAATAATTTAACCTATTTTTGGACACCAAGTTGGCCCTGTATCCCCGTTGGTTCTATTTTTCTGCATTTTTTTTGTTTTTTTTTTTGGTGCTGTACTGAGGTTATGATAAAAATCGTTCCTGACCCAAGACAGTTGTCCTGCGTTTTGAACGGATATGACACTATATACGTTCGATAGAGAATAATTTTACCTATTTTTGGACACTGTATCCCCGTTGGTTCTATTTTTATGATTTTTATACCCTACACCCTGTGGGTAAGGGTATATTCATTTTTTTATACCCTACACCCTGTGGGTAAGGGTATGTTCATTTTGTCCTTCCGTTTGTAACGCATTAAAGGAGAGGTCGTAGGTATGGAAAAGTATATATATTCTTGAGCAGCGTCACCTCCTGAATCGATTTGTCCGTCTGTCTGTCTGTGTGTCTGTGAAGAAACGGTGAGAGATACTGACTTGAAATTTAGTATTTAGGATTTAGTATTTCTATATTAATAAGCTACTTGTATGTAAAAATGGGCGTAATCGGTCAACGGACACGCCCACCTCCCATATAAAGAAAAAGGTTTATATGGGATATCTGGTGAACTATGGTATATATCGAGATGAAATTTTGTGTGTGATCATGTTCCACTGACCGAGTTTAAAAGACAAAAATGGAAAACATCGCCTATAGGAGGTGGGCCTTCCATATAAAGCAAAAGGTTTATATAGGATATCTGGTGAACTATAGTATATATCGAGATGAAATTTCGTGTGTGATCATGTTCCACTGATACGAGTTTAAAAGAAAAATATGGAAAACATCGCCCATCGGACACGCCCACCTCCCATATAAAGCAAAAGGTTTATATGGGATATCTGGTGAACTATGGTATATATCGAGATGAAATTTTGTGTGTGATCATGTTCCACTGATACGAGTTTAAAAGACAAAAATGGAAAACATCGCCTATCGGAGGTGGGCCTCCCATATAAAGCAAAAGGTTTATATAGGATATCTGGTGAACTATGGTATATATCGAGATGAAATTTCGTGTGTGATCATGTTCCACTGATACGAGTTTAAAAGAAAAAAATGGAAAACATCGCCCATCGGACACGCCCACCTCCCATATAAAGCAAAAGGTTTATATGGGATATCTGGTGAACTATGGTATATATCGAGATGAAATTTTGTGTGTAATCATGTTCCACTGATACGAGTTTAAAAGGCAAAAATGGATAACATCGCCCTCCCATATAACGCAAAAGTTGAATATGGTATATATGATAAACTATGGTATATATAGAGATGAATTTTTGCGTCTGATCATGTACCACCGATACCAGTTTACATGCTAAAAATTGACAGGCTACAGCTCAGCTCAAAAGCTACAGCTCAATGTTGGATATGGTAAACCATATAGACAGTTATTAGATTAAATATTGCTACTAAGAGTTCCCAAGAATCAAATGGAAAATATCTCTTATAGGACACGAGCACCTTCCATACAAAATCGTAGATCTACAAGAAATCCAACTACTTTATAGATGTTATTAGTTGATGAAAGGTGGGAGTGAATGCAAGAAGAAAGAGACCACATCCAACTGAACCTCAATGGACGCCCATAAAAAAAAGATTATATCCTTTCAATATAAACGTAATGAGCAGGTGACGATTGAGAGAATACAATCCCTGCTGACGGGATCACAATCCACAAAAGTCAGTGAGCTACATAGTTCCAAATGGCTGTTCATCTTCAAAGTGGAATCAGTCACGCGGCACTATATGTTGCTTATAGTAGCGCAGCAAGTACTTCTGGACTTTATATTGTTGAAAATTTCTACCCTCCCAAGTCTGTTGTTGAATCAGATTTTGTCTGCATTGAAATGAACATCTAAAATAGGAAAAGCAACTAAAATCATAATGTATTTTATGGCACACAAAAAATCATCGATTCAATTATTCTTCCATAAATTGCAGAGCTTTAATGCGCACTTCCAAGATATTAGCAATGGCACAATGCTGCAAACACCAGAACTACTTCGTTTTGTAGAAACATGGGCCCCTATAAGATTCCTAACTTCACTCTTATTCACAGATTAGACAATCGACAAAAAAAGGGTATAATCGTGTTTGGAATACGAATATAGCTTCAAATATATAATT
The DNA here is from genome assembly GCA_017309665.1 of Coelopa frigida. Lineage (NCBI taxonomy): Eukaryota > Metazoa > Arthropoda > Insecta > Diptera > Coelopidae > Coelopa > Coelopa frigida. The sequence continues at coordinate 15,715,389 of CM029565.1, forward strand.
TCTCTTTGAAAGAGGCCACTGTTGTGAAAATCGCACGATGGAGTTAATAGCATTGAAGTGTAATGATGCATTTTCACTAATTATTGATAGAAATTCACTGTTTTTCCTTTAATAAACGTTGTATGCAGGGTGTAGGGTATGTAAACTTCGGCCTGGCCGAAGTTAACAGATTTTGCCTGGGTGGACCAGGACCAGGTGCGCTAGTTATGATTTTTTTTTGTTTTTTTTTTGGTGCTGTACTGAGGTTATGATAAAAATCGTTGCTGGCCCAGGACAGTTGTCATGCGTTTTCAACCAATATGACACTATATATGTTCGATAGAGAATTTTTTTATCTATTTTTGGACACCAAGTTGGACCCTGTATCCCCATTGGTTCTATTTCAATTCTTTTTGTTGTTTTTTTTTGGTGCTGTACTGAGTTTATGACGAAAATCGTTACTGGCCCAGGACAGTTGTCCTGCGTTATGAACCAATATGACACTATATACGTTCGATAGAGAATAATTTTACCCATTTTTGGACACTAAGTTGGACCCTGTATCCCCATTGGTTTTATTTCAATTCTTTTTGTTGTTTTTTTTGGTGCTGTACTGAGGTTATGACGAAAATCGTTACTGGCCCAGGACAGTTGTCCTGCGTTTTGAACGGATATGACACTATATACACTCGATAGACAATAATTTTGCCTATTTTTGGACACCAAAGTGTACCCTGTATCCCCATTGGTTATATTTTTTTTATTCTTTATTTGTTGCTGTACTGAGGTTATGACGAAAATCATTACCTTGTATCCCTATTGGTTCTATTTTAATTAATTTTGGACACCACAGTTGGCCCTGTATCCCCGTTGGTTCTATTTTAATTATTTTTTTGGTTTTTTTTTTGTGCTGTACTGAGGTTATGACGAAAATCGTTACTGGCCCAGGACAGTTGTCCTGCGTTTTGAACGGATATGACACTATATACATTCGATAGAGAATAATTTTACCTATTTTTGGACACCAAAGTTGGACCCTGTATCCCCATTGGTTCTATTTTTCTGCATTTTTTTTGTTTTTTTTTGGTGCAGTACTGAGGTTATGATAAAAATCGTTGCTGGCCCAGGACAGTTGTCGTGCGTTTTGAACCGACATGACACTACATACGTTCGATAGAGAATATTTTTACCTATTTCTGAACACCAAGTTGGATCCTGTATCCCCATTGGTTAATTTTTTTTTATTCTTTATTTGTTGCTGTACTGAGGTTATGACGAAAATCATTACCTTGTATCCCTATTGGTTCTATTTTAATTAATTTTTTTTGTTTTTTTTTTTTTGTGCTGCACTGAGGTTATGATAAAAATCGTTGCTGGCCAAGGACAGTTGTCGTGCGTTTTGAACATATATGACACTATATACGTTCGATAGAGAATAATTTAACCTATTTTTGAACACCAAGTTGGGCCCTGTATCCCCGTTGATTCTATTTTAATTATTTTTTATACCCTACACCCTGTGGGTAAGGGTATATTCATTTTGTCCTTCCGTTTGTAACGCATTAAAGGAGAGGTCGTAGGTATGGAAAAGTATATATATTCTTGATCAGCGTCACCTCCTGAATCGATTTAGCTATGTCCGTCTGTCTGTCTGTCTGTCTGTCCGTCTGTCTGTCTGTCTGTGTGTCTGTGTGTCTGTCTGTGGAAATAGATTTTGTGAAGAAACGGTAAGAGATACTGACTTGAGATTTTGGATTTAGTATTTCTATATTAATAAGCTACTTGTATGTAAAAATGGGCGTAATCGGTCAACGGATACGCCCACCTCCCATATAAAGCAAAAGGTTTATATGGGATATCTGGTGAACTATGGTATATATCGAGATGAAATTTTGTATGTGATCATGTTGCACTGATACGAGTTTAAAAGATAAAAATGGAAAACATCGCCCATCGGACACGCCCACCTCCCATATAAAGCAAAAGGTTTATATAGGATATCTGGTGAACTATGGTATATATCGAGATGAAACTTTGTGTGTAATCATGTTCCACTGATACGAGTTTAAAAGGCAAAAATGGAAAACATCGCCCTCCCATATAACGCAAAAGTTGAATATGGTATATATGATAAACTATGGTATATATAGAGATGAATTTTTGCGTCTGATCACCGTATCACAGATACGTACCACCGATACCACTTTACATGCTAAAAATTGACAAGCTACAGCTCAGCTCAAAAGCTACAGCTCAATGTTGGATATGGTAAACCATATAGGCAGTTATTAGATTAAATATTGCTACTAAGAGTTCCCAAGAATCAAATGGAAAATATCTCTTATAGGACACGAGCACCTTCCATACAAAATCGTAGATCTACAAGAAATCCAACTACTTTATGGATGTTATTAGCTGATGAAAGGTGGGATTGAATGCAAGAAGAAAGAGACCACATCCATCTGAACCTCAATGGACGCCCATAAAAAATTGATTATATCCTTTCAATATAAACGTAATGAGCAGGTGACGATTGAGAGAATACAAGCCCTGCTGACGGGATCACAATCCGCAAAAGTCAGGGAGCTACATATCTCCAAATGGCTGTTCATCTTCAAAGTGGAATCAGTCACGCGGCACTATATGTTGCTTATAGTAGCGCAGCAAGTACTTCTGGACTTTATATTGTTGAAAATTTCTACCCTCTCAAGTCTGTTGTTGAATCAGATTTTGTCTGCATTGAAATGAACATCTAAAATATGAAAAGCAACTAAAATCATAATGTATTTTATGGCACACAAAAAATCATCGATTCAATTATTCTTCCATAAATTGCAGAGCTTTAATGCGCACTTCCAAGATATTAGCAATGGCACAATGCTGCAAACACCAGAACTACTTCGTTTTGTAGAAACATGGGCCCCTATAAGATTCCTAACTTCACTCTTATTCACAGATTAGACAATCGACAAAAAAAAGGGTATAATCGTGTTTGGAATACGAATATAGCTTCAAATATATAATTTACTTTTGAAAGATGCCACATTTGTGAAAATCGCACGATGGAGTTAATAGCATTGAAGTGTAATGATGCATTTTCACTAATTATTGATAGAAATTCACTGTTTTTCCTTTAATAAACGTTGTATGCAGGGTGTAGGGTATGTAAACTTCGGCCTGGCCGAAGTTAACAGATTTTGCCTGGGTGGACCAGGCAAACCGGGGGAGCGAAGCGACCCCGGTGCGCTAGTTTTGTTTTTTTTGGTGCTGTACTGAGGTTATGACGAAAATCGTTACTGGCCCAGGACAGTTGTCGTGCTGGCCCAGGACAGTTGTATGACACTATATACGTTCGATAGAGAATAATTTAACCTATTTTTGGACACCAAGTTGGCCCTGTATCCCCGTTGGTTCTATTTTAATTATTTTTTTTGTTTTTTTTTTTGGTGCTGTACTGAGGTTATGATAAAAATCGTTCCTGACCCAGGACAGTTGTCCTGCGTTTTGAACGGATATGACACTATATACGTTCGATAGAGAATTATTTAACCTATTTTTGGACACCAAGTTGGCCCTGTATCCCCGTTGGTTTCATTTTAATTATTTTTTTTGTTTTTTTTGGTGCTGTACTGTGGTTATGATAAAAATCGTTGCTGGCCCAGGACAGTTGTCGTGCGTTTTGAACGGATATGACACTATATACGTTCGATAGAGAATAATTTTACCTATTTTTGGACACTGTATCCCCGTTGGTTCTATTTTTATGATTTTTATACCCTACACCCTGTGGGTAAGGGTATATTCATTTTTTTATACCCTACACCCTGTGGGTAACGGTATATTCATTTTGTCCTTCCGTTTGTAACGCATTAATGGAGAGGTCGTAGGTATGGAAAAGTATATATATTCTTGAGCAGCGTCACCTCCTGAATCGATTTGTCCGTCTGTCTGTCTGTGTGTCTGTGTGTCTGTCTGTGGAAATAGATTTTGTGAAGAAACGGTAAGAGATACTGACTTGAAATTTAGTATTTAGGATTTAGTATTTCTATATTAATAAGCTACTTGTATGTAAAAATGGGCGTAATCGGTCAACGGACACGCCCACCTCCCATATAAAGAAAAAGGTTTATATGGGATATCTGGTGAACTATGGTATATATCGAGATGAAATTTTGTGTGTGATCATGTTCCACTGACCGAGTTTAAAAGACAAAAATGGAAAACATCGCCTATAGGAGGTGGTCCTTCCATATAAAGCAAAAGGTTTATATAGGATATCTGGTGAACTATAGTATATATCGAGATGAAATTTCGTGTGTGATCATGTTCCACTGATACGAGTTTAAAAGAAAAATATGGAAAACATCGCCCATCGGACACGCCCACCTCCCATATAAAGCAAAAGGTTTATATGGGATATCTGGTGAACTATGGTATATATCGAGATGAAATTTTGTGTGTGATCATGTTCCACTGATACGAGTTTAAAAGAAAAATATGGAAAACATCGCCCATCGGACACGCCCACCTCCCATATAAAGCAAAAGGTTTATATGGGATATCTGGTGAACTATGGTATATATCGAGATGAAATTTTGTGTGTGATCATGTTCCACTGATACGAGTTTAAAAGAAAAATATGGAAAACATCGCCCATCGGACACGCCCACCTCCCATATAAAGCAAAAGGTTTATATGGGATATCTGGTGAACTATGGTATATATCGAGATGAAATTTTGTGTGTAATCATGTTCCACTGATACGAGTTTAAAAGGCAAAAATGGATAACATCGCCCTCCCATATAACGCAAAAGTTGAATATGGTATATATGATAAACTATGGTATATATAGAGATGAATTTTTGCGTCTGATCATGTACCACCGATACCAGTTTACATGCTAAAAATTGACAGGCTACAGCTCAGCTCAAAAGCTACAGCTCAATGTTGGATATGGTAAACCATATAGACAGTTATTAGATTAAATATTGCTACTAAGAGTTCCCAAGAATCAAATGGAAAATATCTCTTATAGGACACGAGCACCTTCCATACAAAATCGTAGATCTACAAGAAATCCAACTACTTTATAGATGTTATTAGTTGATGAAAGGTGGGAGTGAATGCAAGAAGAAAGAGACCACATCCAACTGAACCTCAATGGACGCCCATAAAAAAAAGATTATATCCTTTCAATATAAACGTAATGAGCAGGTGACGATTGAGAGAATGCAATCCCTGCTGACGGGATCACAATCCACAAAAGTCAGTGAGCTACATATTTCCAAATGGCTGTTCATCTTCAAAGTGGAATCAGTCACGCGGCACTATATGTTGCTTATAGTAGCGCAGCAAGTACTTCTGGACTTTATATTGTTGAAAATTTCTACCCTCCCAAGTCTGTTGTTGAATCAGATTTTGTCTGCATTGAAATGAACATCTAAAATAGGAAAAGCAACTAAAATCATAATGTATTTTATGGCACACAAAAAATCATCGATTCAATTATTCTTCCATAAATTGCAGAGCTTTAATGCGCACTTCCAAGATATTAGCAATGGCACAATGCTGCAAACACCAGAACTACTTCGTTTTGTAGAAACATGGGCCCCTATAAGATTCCTAACTTCACTCTTATTCACAGATTAGACAATCGACAAAAAAAGGGTATAATCGTGTTTGGAATACGAATATAGCTTCAAATATATAATTTCTCTTTGAAAGAGGCCACTGTTGTGAAAATCGCACGATGGAGTTAATAGCATTGAAGTGTAATGATGCATTTTCACTAATTATTGATAGAAATTCACTGTTTTTCCTTTAATAAACGTTGTATGCAGGGTGTAGGGTATGTAAACTTCGGCCTGGCCGAAGTTAACAGATTTTGCCTGGGTGGACCAGGACCAGGTGCGCTAGTTATGATTTTTTTTGTTTTTTTTTTGGTGCTGTACTGAGGTTATGATAAAAATCGTTGCTGGCCCAGGACAGTTGTCGTGCGTTTTCAACCAATATGACACTATATATGTTCGATAGAGAATTTTTTTATCTATTTTTGGACACCAAGTTGCACCCTGTATCCCCATTGGTTCTATTTCAATTCTTTTTGTTGTTTTTTTTTGGTGCTGTACTGAGTTTATGACGAAAATCGTTACTGGCCCAGGACAGTTGTCCTGCGTTATGAACCAATATGACACTATATACGTTCGATAGAGAATAATTTTGAAAAACCTATTTTTGGACACCAAGTTGGACCATGTATCCCCGTTGGTTCTATTTAATTAATTTTTTTTTTTTTGGCGCTGTACTGAGTTTATGACGAAAAACGTTACTGGCCCAGGACAGTTGTCCTGCGTTTTGAACATATATGACACTATATACGTTCGATAGAGAATAATTTAACCTATTTTTGAACACCAAGTTGGGCCCTGTATCCCCGTTGATTCTATTTTAATTATTTTTTTTGTTTTTTTTGGTGCTGTACTGAGGTTATGACGAAAATCGTTACTGGCCCAGGACAGTTGTCCTGCGTTTTGAACGGATATGACACTATATACGTTCGATAGAGACTAATTTAGCCTATTTTGGACACCAAGTTGACCCTGCATCCCCGTTGGTTGTATTTTAATTATTTTTTTTGTTTTTTTTTGGTGCTGTACTGAGGTTATGATAAAAATCGTTCCTGACCCAGGACAGTTGTCCTGCGTTTTGAACGGATATGACACTATATACGTTCGATAGAGAACTATTTAACCTATTTTTGGACACCAAGTTGGCCCTGTATCCCCGTTGGTTTCATTTTAATTATTTTTTTTGTTTTTTTTGGTGCTGTACTGTGGTTATGATAAAAATCGTTGCTGGCCAAGGACAGTTGTCGTGCGTTTTGAACGGATATGACACTATATACGTTCGATAGAGAATAATTTTACCTATTTTTGGACACTGTATCCCCGTTGGTTCTATTTTTATGATTTTTATACCCTACACCCTGTGGGTAAGGGTATATTAATTTTGTCCTTCCGTTTGTAACGCATTAAAGGAGAGGTCGTAGGTATGGAAAAGTATATATATTCTTGAGCAGCGTCACCTCCTGAATCGATTTGTCCGTCTGTCTGTCTGTGTGTCTGTGTGTCTGTCTGTGGAAATAGATTTTGTGAAGAAACGGTAAGAGATACTGACTTGAAATTTAGTATTTAGGATTTAGTATTTCTATATTAATAAGCTACTTGTATGTAAAAATGGGCGTAATCGGTCAACGGACACGCCCACCTCCCATATAAAGAAAAAGGTTTATATGGGATATCTGGTGAACTATGGTATATATCGAGATGAAATTTCGTGTGTGATCATGTTCCACTGATACGAGTTTAAAAGAAAAAAATGGAAAACATCGCCCATCGGACACGCCCACCTCCCATATAAAGCAAAAGGTTTATATGGGATATCTGGTGAACTATGGTATATATCGAGATGAAATTTTGTGTGTAATCATGTTCCACTGATACGAGTTTAAAAGGCAAAAATGGATAACATCGCCCTCCCATATAACGCAAAAGTTGAATATGGTATATATGATAAACTATGGTATATATAGAGATGAATTTTTGCGTCTGATCATGTACCACCGATACCAGTTTACATGCTAAAAATTGACAGGCTACAGCTCAGCTCAAAAGCTACAGCTCAATGTTGGATATGGTAAACCATATAGACAGTTATTAGATTAAATATTGCTACTAAGAGTTCCCAAGAATCAAATGGAAAATATCTCTTATAGGACACGAGCACCTTCCATACAAAATCGTAGATCTACAAGAAATCCAACTACTTTATAGATGTTATTAGTTGATGAAAGGTGGGAGTGAATGCAAGAAGAAAGAGACCACATCCAACTGAACCTCAATGGACGCCCATAAAAAAAAGATTATATCCTTTCAATATAAACGTAATGAGCAGGTGACGATTGAGAGAATGCAATCCCTGCTGACGGGATCACAATCTACAAAAGTCAGTGAGCTACATATTTCCAAATGGCTGTTCATCTTCAAAGTGGAATCAGTCACGCGGCACTATATGTTGCTTATAGTAGCGCAGCAAGTACTTCTGGACTTTATATTGTTGAAAATTTCTACCCTCCCAAGTCTGTTGTTGAATCAGATTTTGTCTGCATTGAAATGAACATCTAAAATAGGAAAAGCAACTAAAATCATAATGTATTTTATGGCACACAAAAAATCATCGATTCAATTATTCTTCCATAAATTGCAGAGCTTTAATGCGCACTTCCAAGATATTAGCAATGGCACAATGCTGCAAACACCAGAACTACTTCGTTTTGTAGAAACATGGGCCCCTATAAGATTCCTAACTTCACTCTTATTCACAGATTAGACAATCGACAAAAAAGGGTATAATCGTGTTTGGAATACGAATATAGCTTCAAATATATAATTTCTCTTTGAAAGAGGCCACTGTTGTGAAAATCGCACGATGGAGTTAATAGCATTGAAGTGTAATGATGCATTTTCACTAATTATTGATAGAAATTCACTGTTTTTCCTTTAATAAACGTTGTATGCAGGGTGTAGGGTATGTAAACTTCGGCCTGGCCGAAGTTAACAGATTTTGCCTGGGTGGACCAGGACCAGGTGCGCTAGTTATGATTTTTTTTTGTTTTTTTTTTGGTGCTGTACTGAGGTTATGATAAAAATCGTTGCTGGCCCAGGACAGTTGTCGTGCGTTTTCAACCAATATGACACTATATATGTTCGATAGAGAATTTTTTTATCTATTTTTGGACACCAAGTTGCACCCTGTATCCCCATTGGTTCTATTTCAATTCTTTTTGTTGTTTTTTTTTGGTGCTGTACTGAGTTTATGACGAAAATCGTTACTGGCCCAGGACAGTTGTCCTGCGTTATGAACCAATATGACACTATATACGTTCGATAGAGAATAATTTTGAAAAACCTATTTTTGGACACCAAGTTGGACCATGTATCCCCGTTGGTTCTATTTAATTAATTTTTTTTTTTTGGCGCTGTACTGAGTTTATGACGAAAAACGTTACTGGCCCAGGACAGTTGTCCTGCGTTTTGAACGGATATGACACTATATACGTTCGATAGAGACTAATTTAGCCTATTTTTGGACACCAAGTTGACCCTGCATCCCCGTTGGTTGTATTTAATTATTTTTTTTGTTTTTTTTTGGTGCTGTACTGAGGTTATGATAAAAATCGTTACTGGCCCAGGACAGTTGTCCTGCGTTTTGAACGGATATGACACTATATACACTCGATAGACAATAATTTTGCCTATTTTTGGACACCAAAGTTGTACCCTGTATCCCCATTGGTTATATTTTTTTTATTCTTTATTTGTTGCTGTACTGAGGTTATGACGAAAATCATTACCTTGTATCCCTATTGGTTCTATTTTAATTAATTTTTTTGTTTTTTTTTTTGTGCTGCACTGAGGTTATGATAAAAATCGTTGCTGGCCAAGGACAGTTGTCGTGCGTTTTGAACATATATGACACTATATACGTTCGATAGAGAATAATTTAACCTATTTTTGAACACCAAGTTGGGCCCTGTATCCCCGTTGATTCTATTTTAATTATTTTTTTTTGTTTTTTTTGGTGCTGTACTGAGGTTATGACGAAAATCGTTACTGGCCAAGGACAGTTGTCGTGCTGGCCCAGGACAGTTGTATGACACTATATACGTTCGATAGAGAATAATTTAACCTATTTTTGGACACCAAGTTGGCCCTGTATCCCCGTTGGTTCTATTTTAATTATTTTTTTTGTTTTTTTTTTTTGGTGCTGTACTGAGGTTATGATAAAAATCGTTCCTGACCCAGGACAGTTGTCCTGCGTTTTGAACGGATATGACACTATATACGTTCGATAGAGAATTATTTAACCTATTTTTGGACACCAAGTTGGCCCTGTATCCCCGTTGGTTTCATTTTAATTATTTTTTTTGTTTTTTTTGGTGCTGTACTGTGGTTATGATAAAAATCGTTGCTGGCCAAGGACAGTTGTCGTGCGTTTTGAACGGATATGACACTATATACGTTCGATAGAGAATAATTTTACCTATTTTTGGACACTGTATCCCCGTTGGTTCTATTTTTATGATTTTTATACCCTACACCCTGTGGGTAAGGGTATATTCATTTTTTTATACCCTACACCCTGTGGGTAAGGGTATATTCATTTTGTCCTTCCGTTTGTAACGCATTAAAGGAGAGGTCGTAGGTATGGAAAAGTATATATATTCTTGAGCAGCGTCACCTCCTGAATCGATTTGTCCGTCTGTCTGTCTGTGTGTCTGTCTGTGGAAATAGATTTTGTGAAGAAACGGTAAGAGATACTGACTTGAAATTTAGTATTTAGGATTTAGTATTTCTATATTAATAAGCTACTTGTATGTAAAAATGGGCGTAATCGGTCAACGGACACGCCCACCTCCCATATAAAGAAAAAGGTTTATATGGGATATCTGGTGAACTATGGTATATATCGAGATGAAATTTTGTGTGTGATCATGTTCCACTGACCGAGTTTAAAAGACAAAAATGGAAAACATCGCCTATCGGAGGTGGGCCTTCCATATAAAGCAAAAGGTTTATATAGGATATCTGGTGAACTATAGTATATATCGAGATGAAATTTCGTGTGTGATCATGTTCCACTGATACGAGTTTAAAAGAAAAATATGGAAAACATCGCCCATCGGACACGCCCACCTCCCATATAAAGCAAAAGGTTTATATGGGATATCTGGTGAACTATGGTATATATCGAGATGAAATTTTGTGTGTGATCATGTTCCACTGATACGAGTTTAAAAGACAAAAATGGAAAACATCGCCTATCGGAGGTGGGCCTCCCATATAAAGCAAAAGGTTTATATAGGATATCTGGTGAACTATGGTATATATCGAGATGAAATTTCGTGTGTGATCATGTTCCACTGATACGAGTTTAAAAGAAAAAAATGGAAAACATCGCCCATCGGACACGCCCACCTCCCATATAAAGCAAAAGGTTTATATGGGATATCTGGTGAACTATGGTATATATCGAGATGAAATTTTGTGTGTAATCATGTTCCACTGATACGAGTTTAAAAGGCAAAAATGGATAACATCGCCCTCCCATATAACGCAAAAGTTGAATATGGTATATATGATAAACTATGGTATATATAGAGATGAATTTTTGCGTTTGATCATGTACCACCGATACCAGTTTACATGCTAAAAATTGACAGGCTACAGCTCAGCTCAAAAGCTACAGCTCAATGTTGGATATGGTAAACCATATAGACAGTTATTAGATTAAATATTGCTACTAAGAGTTCCCAAGAATCAAATGGAAAATATCTCTTATAGGACACGAGCACCTTCCATACAAAATCGTAGATCTACAAGAAATCCAACTACTTTATAGATGTTATTAGTTGATGAAAGGTGGGAGTGAATGCAAGAAGAAAGAGACCACATCCAACTGAACCTCAATGGAAAAAGATTATATCCTTTCAATATAAACGTAATGAGCAGGTGACGATTGAGAGAATGCAATCCCTGCTGACGGGATCACAATCCACAAAAGTCAGTGAGCTACATATTTCCAAATGGCTGTTCATCTTCACAGTGGAATCAGTCACGCGGCACTATATGTTGCTTATAGTAGCGCAGCAAGTACTTCTGGACTTTATATTGTTGAAAATTTCTACCCTCCCAAGTCTGTTGTTGAATCAGATTTTGTCTGCATTGAAATGAACATCTAAAATAGGAAAAGCAACAGATTTTGCCTGGGTGGACCAGGACCAGGTGCGCTAGTTATGATTTTTTTTTGTTTTTTTTTTGGTGCTGTACTGAGGTTATGATAAAAATCGTTGCTGGCCCAGGACAGTTGTCGTGCGTTTTCAACCAATATGACACTATATATGTTCGATAGAGAATTTTTTTATCTATTTTTGGACACCAAGTTGCACCCTGTATCCCCATTGGTTCTATTTCAATTCTTTTTGTTGTTTTTTTTTGGTGCTGTACTGAGTTTATGACGAAAATCGTTACTGGCCCAGGACAGTTGTCCTGCGTTATGAACCAATATGACACTATATACGTTCGATAGAGAATAATTTTGAAAAACCTATTTTTGGACACCAAGTTGGACCATGTATCCCCGTTGGTTCTATTTAATTAATTTTTTTTTTTTGGCGCTGTACTGAGTTTATGACGAAAAACGTTACTGGCCCAGGACAGTTGTCCTGCGTTTTGAACGGATATGACACTATATACGTTCGATAGAGACTAATTTAGCCTATTTTTGGACACCAAGTTGACCCTGCATCCCCGTTGGTTGTATTTAATTATTTTTTTGTTTTTTTTTGGTGCTGTACTGAGGTTATGATAAAAATCGTTACTGGCCCAGGACAGTTGTCCTGCGTTTTGAACGGATATGACACTATATACACTCGATAGACAATAATTTTGCCTATTTTTGGACACCAAAGTTGTACCCTGTATCCCCATTGGTTATATTTTTTTTATTCTTTATTTGTTGCTGTACTGAGGTTATGACGAAAATCATTACCTTGTATCCCTATTGGTTCTATTTTAATTAATTTTTTTGTTTTTTTTTTTGTGCTGCACTGAGGTTATGATAAAAATCGTTGCTGGCCAAGGACAGTTGTCGTGCGTTTTGAACATATATGACACTATATACGTTCGATAGAGAATAATTTAACCTATTTTTGAACACCAAGTTGGGCCCTGTATCCCCGTTGATTCTATTTTAATTATTTTTTTTTGTTTTTTTTGGTGCTGTACTGAGGTTATGACGAAAATCGTTACTGGCCAAGGACAGTTGTCGTGCTGGCCCAGGACAGTTGTATGACACTATATACGTTCGATAGAGAATAATTTAACCTATTTTTGGACACCAAGTTGGCCCTGTATCCCCGTTGGTTCTATTTTAATTATTTTTTTTGTTTTTTTTTTTTGGTGCTGTACTGAGGTTATGATAAAAATCGTTCCTGACCCAGGACAGTTGTCCTGCGTTTTGAACGGATATGACACTATATACGTTCGATAGAGAATTATTTAACCTATTTTTGGACACCAAGTTGGCCCTGTATCCCCGTTGGTTTCATTTTAATTATTTTTTTTGTTTTTTTTGGTGCTGTACTGTGGTTATGATAAAAATCGTTGCTGGCCAAGGACAGTTGTCGTGCGTTTTGAACGGATATGACACTATATACGTTCGATAGAGAATAATTTTACCTATTTTTGGACACTGTATCCCCGTTGGTTCTATTTTTATGATTTTTATACCCTACACCCTGTGGGTAAGGGTATATTCATTTTTTTATACCCTACACCCTGTGGGTAAGGGTATATTCATTTTGTCCTTCCGTTTGTAACGCATTAAAGGAGAGGTCGTAGGTATGGAAAAGTATATATATTCTTGAGCAGCGTCACCTCCTGAATCGATTTGTCCGTCTGTCTGTCTGTGTGTCTGTCTGTGGAAATAGATTTTGTGAAGAAACGGTAAGAGATACTGACTTGAAATTTAGTATTTAGGATTTAGTATTTCTATATTAATAAGCTACTTGTATGTAAAAATGGGCGTAATCGGTCAACGGACACGCCCACCTCCCATATAAAGAAAAAGGTTTATATGGGATATCTGGTGAACTATGGTATATATCGAGATGAAATTTTGTGTGTGATCATGTTCCACTGACCGAGTTTAAAAGACAAAAATGGAAAACATCGCCTATCGGAGGTGGGCCTTCCATATAAAGCAAAAGGTTTATATAGGATATCTGGTGAACTATAGTATATATCGAGATGAAATTTCGTGTGTGATCATGTTCCACTGATACGAGTTTAAAAGAAAAATATGGAAAACATCGCCCATCGGACACGCCCACCTCCCATATAAAGCAAAAGGTTTATATGGGATATCTGGTGAACTATGGTATATATCGAGATGAAATTTTGTGTGTGATCATGTTCCACTGATACGAGTTTAAAAGACAAAAATGGAAAACATCGCCTATCGGAGGTGGGCCTCCCATATAAAGCAAAAGGTTTATATAGGATATCTGGTGAACTATGGTATATATCGAGATGAAATTTCGTGTGTGATCATGTTCCACTGATACGAGTTTAAAAGAAAAAAATGGAAAACATCGCCCATCGGACACGCCCACCTCCCATATAAAGCAAAAGGTTTATATGGGATATCTGGTGAACTATGGTATATATCGAGATGAAATTTTGTGTGTAATCATGTTCCACTGATACGAGTTTAAAAGGCAAAAATGGATAACATCGCCCTCCCATATAACGCAAAAGTTGAATATGGTATATATGATAAACTATGGTATATATAGAGATGAATTTTTGCGTTTGATCATGTACCACCGATACCAGTTTACATGCTAAAAATTGACAGGCTACAGCTCAGCTCAAAAGCTACAGCTCAATGTTGGATATGGTAAACCATATAGACAGTTATTAGATTAAATATTGCTACTAAGAGTTCCCAAGAATCAAATGGAAAATATCTCTTATAGGACACGAGCACCTTCCATACAAAATCGTAGATCTACAAGAAATCCAACTACTTTATAGATGTTATTAGTTGATGAAAGGTGGGAGTGAATGCAAGAAGAAAGAGACCACATCCAACTGAACCTCAATGGAAAAAGATTATATCCTTTCAATATAAACGTAATGAGCAGGTGACGATTGAGAGAATGCAATCCCTGCTGACGGGATCACAATCCACAAAAGTCAGTGAGCTACATATTTCCAAATGGCTGTTCATCTTCACAGTGGAATCAGTCACGCGGCACTATATGTTGCTTATAGTAGCGCAGCAAGTACTTCTGGACTTTATATTGTTGAAAATTTCTACCCTCCCAAGTCTGTTGTTGAATCAGATTTTGTCTGCATTGAAATGAACATCTAAAATAGGAAAAGCAACTAAAATCATAATGTATTTTATGGCACACAAAAAATCATCGATTCAATTATTCTTCCATAAATTGCAGAGCTTTAATGCGCACTTCCAAGATATTAGCAATGGCACAATGCTGCAAACACCAGAACTACTTCGTTTTGTAGAAACATGGGCCCCTATAAGATTCCTAACTTCACTCTTATTCACAGATTAGACAATCGACAAAAAAGGGTATAATCGTGTTTGGAATACGAATATAGCTTCAAATATATAATTTCTCTTTGAAAGAGGCCACTGTTGTGAAAATCGCACGATGGAGTTAATAGCATTGAAGTGTAATGATGCATTTTCACTAATTATTGATAGAAATTCACTGTTTTTCCTTTAATAAACGTTGTATGCAGGGAGTAGGGTATGTAAACTTCGGCCTGGCCGAAGTTAACAGATTTTGCCTGGGTGGACCAGGACCAGGTGCGCTAGTTATGATTTTTTTTTGTTCTTTTTTTGGTGCTGTACTGAGGTTATGATAAAAATCGTTGCTGGCCCAGGACAGTTGTCGTGCGTTTTCAACCAATATGACACTATATATGTTCGATAGAGAATTTTTTTATCTATTTCTGTACTCCAAGTTGGACCATGTATCCCCATTGGTTCCATTTTTATGATTTTTTTTTTTTTTTTTTTTTGGTGCAGTACTGAGGTTATGACGAAAATCGTTACTGGCCCAGGACAGTTGTCCTGCGTTTTGAACGGATATGACACTATATACGTTCGATAGAGAATAATTTTACCTATTTTTGGACACCAAGTTGGACCCTGTATCCCCATTGGTTCTATTTCAATTCTTTTTGTTGTTTTTTTTGGTGCTGTACTGAGTTTATGACGAAAATCGTTACTGGCCCAGGACAGTTGTCCTGCGTTATGAACCAATATGACACTATATACGTTCGATAGAGAATAATTTAACCTATTTTTGGACACCAAGTTGGCCCTGTATCCCCGTTGGTTCTATTTTAATTATTTTTTTTGTTTTTTTTTTTGGTGCTGTACTGAGGTTATGATAAAAATCGTTCCTGACCCAGGACAGTTGTCGTGCGTTTTCAACCAATATGACACTATAAACGTTCGATAGAGAATTATTTAACCTATTTCTGAACACCAAGTTGGATCCTGTATCCCCATTGGTTATATTTTTTTTATTCTTTATTTGTTGCTGTACTGAGGTTATGACGAAAATCATTACCTTGTATCCCTATTGGTTCTATTTTAATTATTTTTTTTGTTTTTTTTTTGTGCTGCACTGAGGTTATGATAAAAATCGTTGCTGGCCAAGGACAGTTGTAGTGCGTTTTGAACATATATGACACTATATACGTTCGATAGAGAATAATTTAACCTATTTTTGAACACCAAGTTGGGCCCTGTATCCCCGTTGATTCTATTTTAATTATTTTTTTTGTTTTTTTTGGTGCTGTACTGAGGTTATGACGAAAATCGTTACTGGCCCAGGACAGTTGTCGTGCTGGCCCAGGACAGTTGTATGACACTATATATGTTCGATAGAGAATAATTTAACCTATTTTTGGACACCAAGTTGGCCCTGTATCCCCGTTGGTTCTATTTTAATTATTTTTTTTGTTTTTTTTTTTTTGGTGCTGTACTGAGGTTATGATAAAAATCGTTCCTGACCCAGGACAGTTGTCCTGCGTTTTGAACGGATATGACACTATATACGTTCGATAGAGAATTATTTAACCTATTTTTGGACACCAAGTTGGCCCTGTGTCCCCGTTGGTTTCATTTCAATTCTTTTTGTTGTTTTTTTTGGTGCTGTACTGAGTTTATGACGAAAATCGTTACTGGCCCAGGACAGTTGTCCTGCGTTATGAACCAATATGACACTCTATACGTTCGATAGAGAATAATTTAACCTATTTTTGGACACCAAGTTGGCCCTGTATCCCCGTTGGTTCTATTTTAATTATTTTTTTTGTTTTTTTTTTTGGTGCTGTACTGAGGTTATGATAAAAATCGTTCCTGACCCAGGACAGTTGTCCTGCGTTTTGAACGGATATGACACTATATACACTCGATAGACAATAATTTTGCCTATTTTTGGACACCAAAGTTGTACCCTGTATCCCCATTGGTTATATTTTTTGTATTCTTTATTTGTTGCTGTACTGAGGTTATGACGAAAATCATTACCTTGTATCCCTATTGGTTCTATTTTAATTAATTTTTTAATTAATTTTGGACATTGGTTCTATTTTAATTATTTTTTTGGTTTTTTTTTTTTTGTGCTGTACTGAGGTTATGACGAAAATCGTTACTGGCCCAGGACAGTTGTCCTGCGTTTTGAACGGATATGACACTATATACATTCGATAGAGAATAATTTTACCTATTTTTGGACTCCAAAGTTGGACCCTGTATCCCCATTGGTTCTATTTTTCTGCATTTTTTTTGTTTTTTTTTTGGTGCAGTACTGAGGTTATGATAAAAATCGTTGCTGGCCCAGGACAGTTGTCGTGCGTTTTGAACCGACATGACACTACATACGTTCGATAGAGAATATTTTTACCTATTTCTGAACACCAAGTTGGATCCTGTATCCCCATTGGTTATATTTTTTTTATTCTTTATTTGTTGCTGTACTGAGGTTATGACGAAAATCATTACCTTGTATCCCTATTGGTTCTATTTTAATTATTTTTTTTGTTTTTTTTTTGTGCTGCACTGAGGTTATGATAAAAATCGTTGCTGGCCAAGGACAGTTGTAGTGCGTTTTGAACATATATGACACTATATACGTTCGATAGAGAATAATTTAACCTATTTTTGAACACCAAGTTGGGCCCTGTATCCCCGTTGATTCTATTTTAATTATTTTTTTTGTTTTTTTTGGTGCTGTACTGAGGTTATGACGAAAATCGTTACTGGCCCAGGACAGTTGTCGTGCTGGCCCAGGACAGTTGTATGACACTATATATGTTCGATAGAGAATAATTTAACCTATTTTTGGACACCAAGTTGGCCCTGTATCCCCGTTGGTTCTATTTTAATTATTTTTTTTGTTTTTTTTTTTTTGGTGCTGTACTGAGGTTATGATAAAAATAAATTATTTTTTTGGTTTTTTTTTTTTTGTGCTGTACTGAGGTTATGACGAAAATCGTTACTGGCCCAGGACAGTTGTCCTGCGTTTTGAACGGATATGACACTATATACATTCGATAGAGAATAATTTTACCTATTTTTGGACTCCAAAGTTGGACCCTGTATCCCCATTGGTTCTATTTTTCTGCATTTTTTTTGTTTTTTTTTGGTGCAGTACTGAGGTTATGATAAAAATCGTTGCTGGCCCAGGACAGTTGTCGTGCGTTTTGAACCGACATGACACTACATACGTTCGATAGAGAATATTTTTACCTATTTCTGAACACCAAGTTGGATCCTGTATCCCCATTGGTTATATTTTTTTTATTCTTTATTTGTTGCTGTACTGAGGTTATGACGAAAATCATTACCTTGTATCCCTATTGGTTCTATTTTAATTAATTTTTTTGTTTTTTTTTTTTGTGCTGCACTGAGGTTATGATAAAAATCGTTGCTGGCCAAGGACAGTTGTCGTGCGTTTTGAACATATATGACACTATATACGTTCGATAGAGAATAATTTAACCTATTTTTGAACACCAAGTTGGGCCCTGTATCCCCGTTGATTCTATTTTAATTATTTTTTTTGTTTTTTTTGGTGCTGTACTGAGGTTATGACGAAAATCGTTACTGGCCCAGGACAGTTGTCGTGCTGGCCCAGGACAGTTGTATGACACTATATACGTTCGATAGAGAATAATTTAACCTATTTTTGGACACCAAGTTGGCCCTGTATCCCCGTTGGTTCTATTTTAATTATTTTTTTTGTTTTTTTTTTGGTGCTGTACTGAGGTTATGATAAAAATCGTTCCTGACCCAGGACAGTTGTCCTGCGTTTTGAACGGATATGACACTATATACGTTCGATAGAGAATTATTTAACCTATTTTTGGACACCAAGTTGGCCCTGTATCCCCGTTGGTTTCATTTTAATTATTTTTTTTGTTTTTTTTGGTGCTGTACTGTGGTTATGATAAAAATCGTTGCTGGCCCAGGACAGTTGTCGTGCGTTTTTAACGGATATGACACTATATACGTTCGATAGAGAATAATTTTACCTATTTTTGGACACTGTATCCCCGTTGGTTCTATTTTTATGATTTTTATACCCTACACCCTGTGGGTAAGGGTATATTCATTTTTTTATACCCTACACCCTGTGGGTAAGGGTATATTCATTTTGTCCTTCCGTTTGTAACGCATTAAAGGAGAGGTCGTAGGTATGGAAAAGTATATATATTCTTGAGCAGCGTCACCTCCTGAATCGATTTGTCCGTCTGTCTGTCTGTGTGTCTGTGAAGAAACGGTAAGAGATACTGACTTGAAATTTAGTATTTAGGATTTTGTATTTCTATATTAATAAGCTACTTGTATGTAAAAATGGGCGTAATCGGTCAACGGACACGCCCACCTCCCATATAAAGAAAAAGGTTTATATGGGATATCTGGTGAACTATGGTATATATCGAGATGAAATTTTGTGTGTGATCATGTTCCACTGATACGAGTTTAAAAGAAAAATATGGAAAACATCGCCCATCGGACACGCCCACCTCCCATATAAAGCAAAAGGTTTATATGGGATATCTGGTGAACTATGGTATATATCGAGATGAAATTTTGTGTGTGATCATGTTCCACTGATACGAGTTTAAAAGACAAAAATGGAAAACATCGCCTATCGGAGGTGGGCCTCCCATATAAAGCAAAAGGTTTATATAGGATATCTGGTGAACTATGGTATATATCGAGATGAAATTTCGTGTGTGATCATGTTCCACTGATACGAGTTTAAAAGAAAAATATGGAAAACATCGCCCATCGGACACGCCCACCTCCCATATAAAGCAAAAGGTTTATATGGGATATCTGGTGAACTATGGTATATATCGAGATGAAATTTTGTGTGTGATCATGTTCCACTGATACGAGTTTAAAAGACAAAAATGGAAAACATCGCCTATCGGAGGTGGGCCTCCCATATAAAGCAAAAGGTTTATATAGGATATCTGGTGAACTATGGTATATATCGAGATGAAATTTCGTGTGTGATCATGTTCCACTGATACGAGTTTAAAAGAAAAAAATGGAAAACATCGCCCATCGGACACGCCCACCTCCCATATAAAGCAAAAGGTTTATATGGGATATCTGGTGAACTATGGTATATATCGAGATGAAATTTTGTGTATAATCATGTTCCACTGATACGAGTTTAAAAGGCAAAAATGGATAACACCGCCCTCCCATATAACGCAAAAGTTGAATATGGTATATATGATAAACTATGGTATATATAGAGATGAATTTTTGCGTCTGATCATGTACCACCGATACCAGTTTACATGCTAAAAATTGACAGGCTACAGCTCAGCTCAAAAGCTACAGCTCAATGTTGGATATGGTAAACCATATAGACAGTTATTAGATTAAATATTGCTACTAAGAGTTCCCAAGAATCAAATGGAAAATATCTCTTATAGGACACGAGCACCTTCCATACAAAATCGTAGATCTACAAGAAATCCAACTACTTTATAGATGTTATTAGTTGATGAAAGGTGGGAGTGAATGCAAGAAGAAAGAGACCACATCCAACTGAACCTCAATGGACGCCCATAAAAAAAAGATTATATCCTTTCAATATAAACGTAATGAGCAGGTGACGATTGAGAGAATACAATCCCTGCTGACGGGATCACAATCCACAAAAGTCAGTGAGCTACATATTTCCAAATGGCTGTTCATCTTCAAAGTGGAATCAGTCACGCGGCACTATATGTTGCTTATAGTAGCGCAGCAAGTACTTCTGGACTTTATATTGTTGAAATCAGATTTTGTCTGCATTTAAATGAACATCTAAAATAGGAAAAGCAACTAAAATCATAATGTATTTTATGGCACACAAAAAATCATCGATTCAATTATTCTTCCATAAAATGCAGAGCTTTAATGCGCACTTCCAAGATATTAGTAATGGCACAATGCTGCAAACACCAGAACTACTTCGTTTTGTAGAAACATGGGCCCCTATAAGATTCTAACTTCGAATATAGCTTCAAATATATAATTTCTCTTTGAAAGAGGCCACTGTTGTGAAAATCGCACGATGGAGTTAATAGCATTGAAGTGTAATGATGCATTTTCACTAATTATTGATAGAAATTCACTGTTTTTCCTTTAATAAACGTTGTATGCAGGGTGTAGGGTATGTAAACTTCGGCCTGGCCGAAGTTAACAGATTTTGCCTGGGTGGACCAGGACCAGGTGCGCTAGTTATGATTTTTTTTTGTTTTTTTTTTGGTGCTGTACTGAGGTTATGATAAAAATCGTTGCTGGCCCAGGACAGTTGTCGTGCGTTTTCAACCAATATGACACTATATATGTTCGATAGAGAATTTTTTTATCTATTTCTGTACTCCAAGTTGGACCATGTATCCCCATTGGTTCCATTTTTATGATTTTTTATTTTTTTTTTTTTTTTTTTTTTTTTTTTGGTGCAGTACTGAGGTTTTGACGAAAATCGTTACTGGCCCAGGACAGTTGTCCTGCGTTTTGAACGGATATGACACTATATACGTTCGATAGAGAATAATTTTACCTATTTTTGGACACCAAGTTGGACCCTGTATCCCCATTGGTTCTATTTCAATTCTTTTTGTTGTTTTTTTTTTGGTGCTGTACTGAGTTTATGACGAAAATCGTTACTGGCCCAGGACAGTTGTCCTGCGTTATGAACCAATATGACACTACATACGTTCGATAGAGAATAATTTTACCCATTTTTGGACACTAAGTTGGACCCTGTATCCCCATTGGTTCTATTTCAATTCTTTTTGTTGTTTTTTTGGTGCTGTACTGAGGTTATGACGAAAATCGTTACTGGCCCAGGACAGTTGTCCTGCGTTTTGAACGGATATGACACTATATACACTCGATAGACAATAATTTTGCCTATTTTTGGACACCAAAGTTGTACCCTGTATCCCCATTGGTTATATTTTTTTTATTCTTTATTTGTTGCTGTACTGAGGTTATGACGAAAATCATTACCTTGTATCCCTATTGGTTCTATTTTAATTAATTTTTTAATTAACTTTGGACACCACAGTTGGCCCTGTATCCCCGTTGGTTCTATTTTAATTATTTTTTTGGTTTTTTTTTTGTGCTGTACTGAGGTTATGACGAAAATCGTTACTGGCCCAGGACAGTTGTCCTGCGTTTTGAACATATATGACACTATATACGTTCGATAGAGAATAATTTAACCTATTTTTGAACACCAAGTTGGGCCCTGTATCCCCGTTGATTCTATTTTAATTATTATTTTTGTTTTTTTTGGTGCTGTACTGAGGTTATGACGAAAATCGTTACTGGCCCAGGACAGTTGTCGTGCTGGCCCAGGACAGTTGTATGACACTATATACGTTCGATAGAGAATAATTTAACCTATTTTTGGACACCAAGTTGGCCCTGTATCCCCGTTGGTTCTATTTTAATTATTTTTTTTGTTTTTTTTTTTGGTGCTGTACTGAGGTTATGATAAAAATCGTTCCTGACCCAGGACAGTTGTCCTGCGTTTTGAACGGATATGACACTATATACGTTCGATAGAGAATTATTTAACCTATTTTTGGACACCAAGTTGGCCCTGTATCCCCGTTGGTTTCATTTTAATTATTTTTTTTGTTTTTTTTGGTGCTGTACTGTGGTTATGATAAAAATCGTTGCTGGCCCAGGACAGTTGTCGTGCGTTTTGAACGGATATGACACTATATACGTTCGATAGAGAATAATTTTACCTATTTTTGGACACTGTATCCCCGTTGGTTCTATTTTTATGATTTTTATACCCTACACCCTGTGGGTAAGGGTATATTCATTTTTTTATACCCTACACCCTGTGGGTAAGGGTATATTCATTTTGTCCTTCCGTTTGTAACGCATTAAAGGAGAGGTCGTAGGTATGGAAAAGTATATATATTCTTGAGCAGCGTCACCTCCTGAATCGATTTGTCCGTCTGTCTGTCTGTGTGTCTGTCTGTGGAAATAGATTTTGTGAAGAAACGGTAAGAGATACTGACTTGAAATTTAGTATTTAGGATTTAGTATTTCTATATTAATAAGCTACTTGTATGTAAAAATGGGCGTAATCGGTCAACGGACACGCCCACCTCCCATATAAAGAAAAAGGTTTATATGGGATATCTGGTGAACTATGGTATATATCGAGATGAAATTTTGAGTGTGATCATGTTCCACTGACCGAGTTTAAAAGACAAAAATGGAAAACATCGCCTATCGGAGGTGGGCCTTCCATATAAAGCAAAAGGTTTATATAGGATATCTGGTGAACTATAGTATATATCGAGATGAAATTTCGTGTGTGATCATGTTCCACTGATACGAGTTTAAAAGAAAAATATGGAAAACATCGACCATCGGACACGCCCACCTCCCATATAAAGCAAAAGGTTTATATGGGATATCTGGTGAACTATGGTATATATCGAGATGAAATTTTGTGTGTGATCATGTTCCACTGATACGAGTTTAAAAGACAAAAATGGAAAACATCGCCTATCGGAGGTGGGCCTCCCATATAAAGCAAAAGGTTTATATAGGATATCTGGTGAACTATGGTATATATCAAGATGAAATTTCGTGTGTGATCATGTTCCACTGATACGAGTTTAAAAGAAAAAAATGGAAAACATCGCCCATCGGACACGCCCACCTCCCATATAAAGCAAAAGGTTTATATGGGATATCTAGTGAACTATGGTATATATCGAGATGAAATTTTGTGTGTAATCATGTTCCACTGATACGAGTTTAAAAGGCAAAAATGGATAACATCGCCCTCCCATATAACGCAAAAGTTGAATATGGTATATATGATAAACTATGGTATATATAGAGATGAATTTTTGCGTCTGATCATGTACCACCGATACCAGTTTACATGCTAAAAATTGACAGGCTACAGCTCAGCTCAAAAGCTACAGCTCAATGTTGGATATGGTAAACCATATAGACAGTTATTAGATTAAATATTGCTACTAAGAGTTCCCAAGAATCAAATGGAAAATATCTCTTATAGGACACGAGCACCTTCCATACAAAATCGTAGATCTACAAGAAATTTATAGATGTTATTAGTTGATGAAAGGTGGGAGTGAATGCAAGAAGAAAGAGACCACATCCAACTGAACCTCAATGGACGCCCATAAAAAAAAGATTATATCCTTTCAATATAAACGTAATGAGCAGGTGACGATTGAGAGAATACAATCCCTGCTGACGGGATCACAATCCACAAAAGTCAGTGAGCTACATATTTCCAAATGGCTGTTCATCTTCAAAGTGGAATCAGTCACGCGGCACTATATGTTGCTTATAGTAGCGCAGCAAGTACTTCTGGACTTTATATTGTTGAAAATTTCTACCCTCCCAAGTCTGTTGTTGAATCAGATTTTGTCTGCATTGAAATGAACATCTAAAATAGGAAAAGCAACTAAAATCATAATGTATTTTATGGCACACAAAAAATCATCGATTCAATTATTCTTCCATAAATTGCAGAGCTTTAATGCGCACTTCCAAGATATTAGCAATGGCACAATGCTGCAAACACCAGAACTACTTCGTTTTGTAGAAACATGGGCCCCTATAAGATTCCTAACTTCACTCTTATTCACAGATTAGACAATCGACAAAAAAAGGGTATAATCGTGTTTGGAATACGAATATAGCTTCATATATATAATTTCTCTTTGAAAGAGGCCACTGTTGTGAAAATCGCACGATGGAGTTAATAGCATTGAAGTGTAATGATGCATTTTCACTAATTATTGATAGAAATTCACTGTTTTTCCTTTAATAAACGTTGTATGCAGGGTGTAGGGTATGTAAACTTCGGCCTGGCCGAAGTTAACAGATTTTGCCTGGGTGGACCAGGACCAGGTGCGCTAGTTATGATTTTTGTTTGTTTTTTTTTTGGTGCTGTACTGAGGTTATGATAAAAATCGTTGCTGGCCCAGGACAGTTGTCGTGCGTTTTCAACCAATATGACACTATATATGTTCGATAGAGAATTTTTTTATCTATTTCTGTACTCCAAGTTGGACCCTGTATCCCCATTGGTTCTATTTCAATTCTTTTTGTTGTTTTTTTTTTGGTGCTGTACTGAGTTTATGACGAAAATCGTTACTGGCCCAGGACAGTTGTCCTGCGTTATGAACCAATATGACACTATATACGTTCGATAGAGAATAATTTTACCCATTTTTGGACACTAAGTTGGACCCTGTATCCCCATTGGTTCTATTTCAATTCTTTTTGTTGTTTTTTTTGGTGCTGTACTGAGGTTATGACGAAAATCGTTACTGGCCCAGGACAGTTGTCCTGCGTTTTGAACGGATATGACACTATATACACTCGATAGACAATAATTTTGCCTATTTTTGGACACCAAAGTTGTACCCTGTATCCCCATTGGTTATATTTTTTTTATTCTTTATTTGTTGCTGTACTGAGGTTATGACGAAAATCATTACCTTGTATCCCTATTGGTTCTATTTTAATTAATTTTTTAATTAATTTTGGACACCACAGTTGGCCCTGTATCCCCGTTGGTTCTATTTTAATTATTTTTTTGGTTTTTTTTTTGTGCTGTACTGAGGTTATGACGAAAATCGTTACTGGCCCAGGACAGTTGTCCTGCGTTTTGAACGGATATGACACTATATACATTCGATAGAGAATAATTTTACCTATTTTTGGACACCAAAGTTGGACCCTGTATCCCCATTGGTTCTATTTTTCTGCATTTTTTTTGTTTTTTTTTTGGTGCAGTACTGAGGTTATGATAAAAATCGTTGCTGGCCAAGGACAGTTGTCGTGCGTTTTGAACATATATGACACTATATACGTTCGATAGAGAATAATTTAACCAATTTTTGAACACCAAGTTGGGCCCTGTATCCCCGTTGATTCTATTTTAATTATTTTTTTTGTTTTTTTTGGTGCTGTACTGAGGTTATGACGAAAATCGTTACTGGCCCAGGACAGTTGTCGTGCTGGCCCAGGACAGTTGTATGACACTATATACGTTCGATAGAGAATAATTTAACCTATTTTTGAACACCAAGTTGGCCCTGTATCCCCGTTGGTTTCATTTTAATTATTTTTTTTGTTTTTTTTGGTGCTGTACTGTGGTTATGATAAAAATCGTTGCTGGCCCAGGACAGTTGTCGTGCGTTTTGAACGGATATGACACTATATACGTTCGATAGAGAATAATTTTACCTATTTTTGGACACTGTATCCCCGTTGGTTCTATTTTTATGATTTTTATACCCTACACCCTGTGGGTAAGGGTATATTCATTTTTTTATACCCTACACCCTGTGGGTAAGGGAATATTCATTTTGTCCTTCCGTTTGTAACGCATTAAAGGAGAGGTCGTAGGTGTACCGGCGATTGTAGCCAAGTTTTCACCACACTATCACAATGCGAGAAATTCGGAAATGGGTTGGTTTCTAAACTAAGTTCATTGCGAACACCACTTCCGTCTCTCTTTATCATCTCAATGTAATGAATTTTGATCGTGCAGAAACGGTTCGAATTTCTGTCTGCAGATCGACTTCAAGTCCCAACGATCGTGAGAAATCCTTTCTCGATCATTACGATTCTGGCCTTGAAAATATAAAGTTCAATCAACCAATTTTCACAGCAAGTACGGTATTATAAACGGTTGTTGAGGGCAACAAACGGCTCCAACTTTATTTTGTTGGTGTACGAGTACAATTTTACAAATTTCGAGTACAAATTTCGACACTGCAAGAATCACCAGCGGAATTTAATTTCCTTTTTCCTCTGAAATCCTCAGTGATTTTCATTGGGAAGAGGGTTAAAATTTAAAGTTTTCATCAAAAAAGTAAGTTTTCATTATTTTGTATGTAGTTGTCGGTTTTTGCCTCACACTCTCTCTTTCCAAAATATATTTTTTTGAAAGGTTCAATAACCTTATCAGCTGTCCGGTGGACTGCTGAGAAATTCAATAGAGAATCCAGCAATTTTTTTATATATTGGAAGCTCCAGAGCGAAATTTAATACGTAAAGAAGAAACGCTGGAATTGTGGAGAAGAAAGAAAGAGGAGAAACTGGCGACAGCTGACAGTTTTCGCGAGGCGCGACCTGAATCATCGAAACCAGCAAAGAGATCCTGTAAAAAAATTCCCCAAAATTCGCTTAATAGTGTTTAAATAAATTGGCAAAACAGCAGTCTGCGTCTAAAAACATTTAAAACGCGGAAAAGCCCATAAAGAAACGACTCAGAGGCTTCTCGTATTGAAAAATTAAATTTGTGAAAAAACAAGAGAAAAAACTATAAATATCCCTAGGGGCATGTAAGAAAACCCCCCAAAATGTTTCGTTCGCAGTAGAAACTGCATTAGTGTTAATATTAGTGTTAAGATATAGTTTAGCTTTAGTTTTAGTTTAAAATGTGGCAAAAGTGAATAAAAATAATAATAAGAAGAAAAAAATGAAAAACAACAACAAATAAGTGCGGGAGTGAGCAAATGGTAGACTAACGAGTAGGTAGAGAAATAGAAGAACGAGAGAAAAAGAGAAATACAGAAAAATGTTAATATGGCAATAAATTCAGTGTAAAAATCGGGAAAACGCTGAAAGAAAATCTATAAATATAGAAGAAGGCATATTTAAAATTAACGAAAAGAAAAGTTGGTAATCTGTTAAGTTAATTATCTCGCGCGTCTTAATAAATGTTAACAAAATGGTAACCCACCACTAAGTTGAGTGCATTTACATTTCCCCTCTTAAATCTATCTCTCCCGCGATCCACAACTCTGGTGGAGTTCGTTCTCTTCCCTTCTCTTTCCACAGGCACAGGTTCCACAACGATGAAAGATCTTTCAGCGTGGGAGCAATAAGAACAACAAAGTGAGTGTGTCAATTCTTCTTCTTTTTTTTAGTTCGCGAATGGTGAGAGCATAATTGCAACGTCAGTGAGAGAGTTTGCATAGAACATGTTCGAACCCCGCTCTCTCGCTCTCGGGTATTTCGTTTATGCAAAACCTGTAACAACAACAATACAGGCTTTACGTTGCAATTGTGGCTTCATGCTTTTCATTTAGGGTTTTGTTCATGAACTCGACTTTTATTTCGCGATTCGAATTTAAAGTTGTAAATTTTATACAATTTCTTCTTAACAAGTTATCAAGAAAAAAAGTATAAAAATACAAAAAAAATATAATAATTAAAAGAAAAAATTTAAATAATTTTTATATCAAAAAAAAAAAAAAAGAAAAATTAAATCAATTTTATGCCAAAAGAAGAAAATGAAAATGCCTCATGTCCCATTTTGATATTCATATGCCAATAATTTCTCGATGCAATTATGATTAAAATAAAAAGAAAATAGATAAATTCAAAAAAAGAAACAACAAAACAATATCAGCCATCTTAACTGAATATGCCACTTACCTTAATTTTGTTCAACTTACACCTACCATACTTTTGAATCGCTTACACTTACCTGCATTTCATTGCTACTTACCTTAATGTCATTTATACTTATCTTAATATCATTTATACTTACCTTTACTTACTTTTACTAGTTTTAAGTCATCTGAATTAATTGCATTTTAACGTCCTACATGCTTTTGATTTTTATTATAACTTATTTAGTAGACATTAATGAATTATTTTAGGAATTAAATATTGTTAATTATGAATTTCTAAATTAGTATTTCTTTTCGGGAAATGGGTCGTCTGTCCGTGTAGTGTTTTTAGTGGGATCATCGCTCAACACTCGGTTGGAACCGCGATGATCAGGTTGGGCGGGCTAGGAGTTGTCCATCGAACATCTTGAGGCAACTCGAAGAGGTTGAGATCATGGCTACCGATACCTTCCACTTCTTTCTTTTCCCCTTTCATTTTTCACTCTAATTTCTCTGCACGCACTATCCGTTTCGGAGAGTAGTAGCTGAGAGCAATATTTAACATGGCGAGCAAGACACCGGAAGCAAGATCCCACTCCCAATTGCCGACGAGCCGGAGCCGGAACCTTCGCGTGCATCCGCTTCCGGTCCTTGCCACATCACTCGCTCTTCTCAGCCGTCTTTAGCCAAGACAACTGCTTATTCGTTACATATTTTGGCGCCCAACGTGGGGCCCACACTTTCTGTTCCTAGTATTATAACATCGTGTTCATATTTCGATATGCAACAATAACTTGTGTGGTGCCTCAAATAATTATTTTATTTTTCAATTACTGCTGGCTGGAAGTTACTCAGTTTTACATATTAACTGGTAACCCCAGTAGTTTAAATTACATATCAAATTTTATCAAGTTTCGTAGTCGCTGGAAATTCAGCTTTGGAAATAATAGCTAAACGCTGACCGCACTGCAATGAAGCTAATACTTATTTTCTCTCTTTTTTCCCTTGAGTAAACTCTATGCCTGGAAGTCTTTTAGATTCGCGATGATAATTTAAATGCCGGCATAGTTTTATTCATCTGCTTGTCTTTCTCCTTCACTTCCTCTCTTCTGTATCTCTCTTTTCGATCTAACCATTGATCTCAACCTCTATTTTTTTACTACACGGCGCAGTGCCCAATTTCCCGAAATTATTAAATTTACATTATTTCATCTCTTTCTCAAACATCTCGTTTGATCGTTGATTTTTTTTATATTTTTTTTTGTATCTCATTTCACGTAATATTTCATAAATTTATGCAATATGTCTCTCCGTCATAGTAATGAAGATTTGTCCACCATTGCGACAAATGTCCCTTCATGCAATGTTTGCGGCAACAACATTGGTGTCATCGGCCATTTGGTCAAAACACCCTGTGGTCATAGTTTTCACAAAGCATGCATCACAAAATATTTATTAACGAACGAGGCATGTCCTGTTTGTGGCGTAAGATGTATTGCAAAGGATACATGCACGCCCCAAACGCCTGTCAAATCTTCTGACCAAGGTCCAAAAACTCGATCGCAAACGCAGAAGAAAGGCAATCCTGGCACAAGTGCGGGAATGGACGCGTCGTCCTCCGTAAGCTCGCGGAATTTAGCGGGGCCTTCGGCGACACTGTCTCCTGAAGACAGTGATTGCTTGTCTTCGCTAGTAACAGCGGCAGTGAGCGCTCAGCAAACTGAAATGTTAGCGTCACTCAGTCAGACTTTGACCAATCTGATTGAGACAAACATAGAAGCTGCGTTCCAAAGATTGGCCATTAACAAGCCTCAAACCAATACTGGCAACGACACCAGAAATCCCACAGCACCTCAGCAACGACAGCCTCCGGTGGAAGTGGGCCAACAATCTATCGAGCAACTTTTGGGATTGCCATCTGTCTCGAACAACTTCCTCGGTGGTCCTTCTGGCTTTAATGCAGGCCAGAACTCCTCTGCTTCGCAATGCGTGCAAAGCAATTCGGACTTAGCGTTCCGCCCAGAGAAAGTGGGGCATATTATTTTTAACTGGAAGCTACGATTTTCCGGCGGGTCCCAAGGTTTGTCAGTGGAGAATTTCCTCTATCGAGTTGAGGCTCTGACAAACCAAACTCTAGGAGGGAACCTTAGTCTTCTGTGCCGATACGCCAGTACCCTCTTTGACGGAAAAGCGACGGAGTGGTTCTGGCGCTATCATAAATCAGTGCCCGAGATATCGTGGCCTAATCTTTGTGCTGCCTTACGTCGTCAGTACAAAGACTCTAGGACTGATGTGGACTATCGTGAAATGATTCGCGATAGGAAGCAGAAGTCAAATGAAAATTTTGATTCCTTTTATGAATCTATCTTGGAATTGACCGATCGTCTGGAAATCTCTCTACCTGAGAATTCATTGGTCGAGATTCTAAGAAGAAATCTACTCCCAGAAATACAACATGAACTCCTGAATGTGCAAATTTACTCTGTGTCACACTTGCGAGATATTTGTAGACGCAGAGAGTTCTTCTTACAAGATGTTTACCGAAAACAGACTTCGAGTAAACCTCATTATTTTAGAAAAAATGTGTCCGAGTTGGAAGATGCAGCAGTAAGTGCTGGCGATGGTGGTCATGAAGTCGACGAAGACGATGCGGAGATCATATCAGCAATTTCACTTAGTTGTTGGAATTGTGGGCGAGTTGGTCATAGATACCAAGAGTGTGTAGGTGAGCGTAAAGTATTCTGCTACGGCTGCGGAACACCGAACGCTTATAAACCGTCGTGCAGAAAATGCTCCGAGTCAAAAAACTCGAGAGCGAGTGCATCTCACGGTGCACGCAAACCACCAACGACATTTTCAAAAACCAATCAATCCACCAACACAGACTAGTTGATTCCACGGACTCAACGAAGTTACCGGACTTAACAATAAAAACAAATCAAAACATAAATCCTAATTCAGTCGTTCCCAACCAAATTCAATTTAAGCCATTCCACATTCGCATGAAAGAGTACAATGAAACTCGAAAGCGAATATTTCAAGATTTTTCTCCATCGCGATCCAGTGTCAGAATGCGTGCATTTTGGACTGGGATAAAGAAAAATAGGAATAAATTTATTCACACGATTTTTGACAAGCCTAACGATATTCGACCATACGCAGAGGTTAAACTGTTTGACGAGGAAGTCATTGGCCTGTTAGATACGGGTGCATCAATTAGCTGCATTGGAGCAAAAGCAGCTCAGAATTTTCTAGCCTCAAATAGAGCTTATAAAAAAATAAATTCCTTTGTGCGTACTGCTGACGGAAAGCCACAGAGTGTAATTGGGGTTGTTAAAACAAATATTAATTTTCGCGGAAAAGAAAAATTGTTAACCATATTCATTATTCCTAGCCTGTCACAAAATTTATACCTCGGTATCGATTTTTGGAAGGCGTTCCAACTTTTACCGACTGGAATCGTCAATGAGATAAATTCTGTAGATTCGGAACTGGTCTCTCTACAATCTCTTTCTGAGGATCAATTAAAACAACTTCAGATAGTAATTAATTTGTTTCCATCATTTTCAAAGGAAGGATTGGGTAAAACCAATCGCATTTCACATTCCATTGATGTAGGCACTTCTAAACCTATTAAGCAGCGTCACTTTCCGGTGTCTCCAGCCATTGAGAAACTGATCTACGATGAAGTAGATCGAATGATTCGATTGGGGGTGATTGAGGAGTCGGACAGCGCGTGGTCGTCTCCGATTGTTCTGGTGCGAAAGCCTGGAAAAATACGTTTGTGTCTCGATAGCCGCAAACTAAACGAGGTTACACTGAAAGACGCGTATCCTTTGCCAAACATTGATGGCATTTTGAGTCGTCTGCCGAAGGCGGAATTTATCACGAGTTTAGATCTCAAAGATGCATTCTGGCAGATTCCTCTAGACGCGAACTCCAGAGATAAAACGGCTTTCACCGTTCCCGGTAGACCACTTTATCAGTTCAAGGTAATGCCCTTCGGCCTTTGCAATGCGCCGCAGACAATGTCCCGATTAATGGACAAAGTCGTGCCAGCTCACCTTAGAACTGAAGTTTTTATTTACCTCGATGATTTGCTCATCATATCGGAAAGTTTTTCGAAACATCTTGAGGTTTTGCGAGAAATAGCAAATCATCTCCGCTTGTCAGGACTGACCATTAACGTCGAGAAGAGTAAATTTTGTCTTAAAGAAGTCCGCTATTTAGGCCATATTGTGGGCAATGGTACCATTCGTACTGATCCGGAAAAGGTAGCCGCCATCACCGAATTTCCGACTCCGAGATCAGTCAAACAGCTGAGACGGTTTTTAGGTATGTCCGGGTGGTACCGAAAATTTATTAGGAACTACGCTTCGGTGACAACACCATTAACGGATTTGTTAAAAAACACTCGAAAGTTCGCCTGGAATGATCAAGCGCAAAAAGCCTTTGAAGAGTTGAAGTCTATTCTGAGCACTGCACCTGTGTTACATTCTCCAAATTTTACGCAACCGTTTTTCATACATTGCGATGCGAGTGCCACAGGCATAGGAGGTGTACTGGTCCAAGTAAATGAAGAGGGTGAAGAGTTTCCGATAGCATTTATGTCGAAGAAGCTCAACCAAGCCCAGCGCAATTACTCAGTGACCGAACAAGAATGTTTAGCAGCAGTGCTAAGCATTAAAAAGTTTCGGGCTTATGTGGAAGGACATGAGTTTACGGTGATCACAGATCATGCTTCGTTGAAGTGGCTCATGTCCCAAACAGACCTGAACTCGCGTCTTGCTCGTTGGGCTTTGAAACTTCAAGGTTTCCGGTTCAATATCTTACACAGACGTGGAAGTCAGAACGTAGTTCCTGATGCCCTTTCTAGAGTAAACACCAATGATCTGTCCGAAATAAATATTGACAGTGGGGTTTTCGTGGATTTAAATTCACCTCAATTTCAATCGGACGAGTATCACGAACTCATTAAAGGGGCCCAAGAAAATGCGAATTCTATTCCCGACATTAAAGTTTTAGATGGGTATTTGTATAGACGAACTGAGCATGCAAGCGGAGATCGACTTCATGACGACCTAGTGTGGAAGTTATGGATACCGAAGGGCTTAATACCGGAGGTATTAAAACAAGCGCATGATAATCCCGTATCGGCTCATGGAGGCGTCTTTAAGACACTGGAGAGAATTCGAAGATTTTATTTTTGGCCCGGTCTTGCAGCTGATGTGAGAAATTATGTGAATTCCTGTGAGGTTTGCAAAACCACCAAACATCCAAATAATGTTTTGCGAGCACCCATGGGTAGAACAGCAGGCACACATCGATTTTTCCAAAAGCTTTATATCGATTTCATCGGTCCTTTCCCTCGATCTCGTGGAGGAAATATTGGAATCTTTGTCGTGCTTGATCACTTTTCGAAATATCCATTCCTGAAGCCTGTCAGGAAAATGTCTTCAGAATTGGTTGTGAAATATTTAGAAAACGAGATTTTTTATGCGTATGGGGTGCCAGAAACAATTGTGTCCGACAACGGATCACAGTTTAAATCAAAAGAATTTAATCAATTTTTGCAGAAGTTTGGCATTAAACATGTATACACCGCTGTGCATGCGCCGCAAGCTAATGCCTCGGAGCGGGTAAATCGATCCGTAGTGTCAGCAATAAAGGCTTATATAAATCCAAGCCAAACGAACTGGGATGAAAATTTAAATAAAATCTGTTGTGCATTGCGTTCCGCCACCCATACGGCTGTAGGTACTTCGCCGTACTTCATGGCATTTGGCCAGCACATGGTAACGAATGGATCAACCTATGATCTCTTACGGAAATTGTCTATATTAGAAGATCGAACGGTTCAATTCGATAGAAACGATACATTTGAAATAATTCGAGAGAAAGCACGGGACCTTATAAAGAAACAACAAATGCGCAATGAGCGTAAATACAATTTACGATCGCGAGAGATAACCTATTCAATCGGCCAGGAAGTTTTCAGGAGAAATTTTCGGCAAAGTGAATTTAAAAAGGGGTTCAATGCCAAACTGGCGCCAACATTTGTTAAGGCCCGAATACGGAAGAGGTTAGGGAATTGTTACTATGAACTGGAAGACTGCCAAGGTCGTTCCATTGGCTCATATCATACCAAAGACATTCGGCAATAAGTGCTACAATCGGTATCAGATTTTGTGTCTTTTACCCCAAAATCTGATTTTGGCGGGGGGGAATTTGTACCGGCGATTGTAGCCAAGTTTTCACCACACTATCACAATGCGAGAAATTCGGAAATGGGTTGGTTTCTAAACTAAGTTCATTGCGAACACCACTTCCGTCTCTCTTTATCATCTCAATGTAATGAATTTTGATCGTGCAGAAACGGTTCGAATTTCTGTCTGCAGATCGACTTCAAGTCCCAACGATCGTGAGAAATCCTTTCTCGATCATTACGATTCTGGCCTTGAAAATATAAAGTTCAATCAACCAATTTTCACAGCAAGTACGGTATTATAAACGGTCGTTGAGGGCAACAAACGGCTCCAACTTTATTTTGTTGGTGTACGAGTACAATTTTACAAATTTCGAGTACAAATTTCGACACTGCAAGAATCACCAGCGGAATTTAATTTCCTTTTTCCTCTGAAATCCTCAGTGATTTTCATTGGGAAGAGGGTTAAAATTTAAAGTTTTCATCAAAAAAGTAAGTTTTCATTATTTTGTATGTAGTTGTCGGTTTTTGCCTCACACTCTCTCTTTCCAAAATATATTTTTTTGAAAGGTTCAATAACCTTATCAGCTGTCCGGTGGACTGCTGAGAAATTCAATAGAGAATCCAGCAATTTTTTTATATATTGGAAGCTCCAGAGCGAAATTTAATACGTAAAGAAGAAACGCTGGAATTGTGGAGAAGAAAGAAAGAGGAGAAACTGGCGACAGCTGACAGTTTTCGCGAGGCGCGACCTGAATCATCGAAACCAGCAAAGAGATCCTGTAAAAAAATTCCCCAAAATTCGCTTAATAGTGTTTAAATAAATTGGCAAAACGCAGTCTGCGTCTAAAAACATTTAAAACGCGGAAAAGCCCATAAAGAAACGACTCAGAGGCTTCTCGTATTGAAAAATTAAATTTGTGAAAAAACAAGAGAAAAAACTATAAATATCCCTAGGGGCATGTAAGAAAACCCCCCAAAATGTTTCGTTCGCAGTAGAAACTGCATTAGTGTTAATATTAGTGTTAAGATATAGTTTAGCTTTAGTTTTAGTTTAAAATGTGGCAAAAGTGAATAAAAATAATAATAAGAAGAAAAAAATGAAAAACAACAACAAATAAGTGCGGGAGTGAGCAAATGGTAGACTAACGAGTAGGTAGAGAAATAGAAGAACGAGAGAAAAAGAGAAATACAGAAAAATGTTAATATGGCAATAAATTCAGTGTAAAAATCGGGAAAACGCTGAAAGAAAATCTATAAATATAGAAGAAGGCATATTTAAAATTAACGAAAAGAAAAGTTGGTAATCTGTTAAGTTAATTATCTCGCGCGTCTTAATAAATGTTAACAAAATGGTAACCCACCACTAAGTTGAGTGCATTTACATTTCCCCTCTTAAATCTATCTCTCCCGCGATCCACAACTCTGGTGGAGTTCGTTCTCTTCCCTTCTCTTTCCACAGGCACAGGTTCCACAACGATGAAAGATCTTTCAGCGTGGGAGCAATAAGAACAACAAAGTGAGTGTGTCAATTCTTCTTCTTTTTTTTAGTTCGCGAATGGTGAGAGCATAATTGCAACGTCAGTGAGAGAGTTTGCATAGAACATGTTCGAACCCCGCTCTCTCGCTCTCGGGTATTTCGTTTATGCAAAACCTGTAACAACAACAATACAGGCTTTACGTTGCAATTGTGGCTTCATGCTTTTCATTTAGGGTTTTGTTCATGAACTCGACTTTTATTTCGCGATTCGAATTTAAAGTTGTAAATTTTATACAATTTCTTCTTAACAAGTTATCAAGAAAAAAAGTATAAAAATACAAAAAAAATATAATAATTAAAAGAAAAAATTTAAATAATTTTTATATCAAAAAAAAAAAAAAGAAAAATTAAATCAATTTTATGCCAAAAGAAGAAAATGAAAATGCCTCATGTCCCATTTTGATATTCATATGCCAATAATTTCTCGATGCAATTATGATTAAAATAAAAAGAAAATAGATAAATTCAAAAAAAGAAACAACAAAACAATATCAGCCATCTTAACTGAATATGCCACTTACCTTAATTTTGTTCAACTTACACCTACCATACTTTTGAATCGCTTACACTTACCTGCATTTCATTGCTACTTACCTTAATGTCATTTATACTTATCTTAATATCATTTATACTTACCTTTACTTACTTTTACTAGTTTTAAGTCATCTGAATTAATTGCATTTTAACGCCTACATGCTTTTGATTTTTATTATAACTTATTTAGTAGACATTAATGAATTATTTTAGGAATTAAATATTGTTAATTATGAATTTCTAAATTAGTATTTCTTTTCGGGAAATGGGTCGTCTGTCCGTGTAGTGTTTTTAGTGGGATCATCGCTCAACACTCGGTTGGAACCGCGATGATCAGGTTGGGCGGGCTAGGAGTTGTCCATCGAACATCTTGAGGCAACTCGAAGAGGTTGAGATCATGGCTACCGATACCTTCCACTTCTTTCTTTTCCCCTTTCATTTTTCACTCTAATTTCTCTGCACGCACTATCCGTTTCGGAGAGTAGTAGCTGAGAGCAATATTTAACATGGCGAGCAAGACACCGGAAGCAAGATCCCACTCCCAATTGCCGACGAGCCGGAGCCGGAACCTTCGCGTGCATCCGCTTCCGGTCCTTGCCACATCACTCGCTCTTCTCAGTCGTCTTTAGCCAAGACAACTGCTTATTCGTTACATAGGTATGGAAAAGTATATATATTCTTGAGCAGCGTCACCTCCTGAATCGATTTGTCTGTCTGTCTGTGTGTCTGTCTGTGGAAATAGATTTTGTGAAGAAACGGTAAGAGATACTGACTTGAAATTTAGTATTTAGGATTTAGTATTTCTATATTAATAAGCTACTTGTATGTAAAAATGGGCGTAATCGGTCAACGGACACGCCCACCTCCCATATAAAGAAAAAGGTTTATATGGGATATCTGGTGAACTATGGTATATATCGAGATGAAATTTTGTGTGTGATCATGTTCCACTGACCGAGTTTAAAAGACAAAAATGGAAAACATCGCCTATAGGAGGTGGGCCTTCCATATAAAGCAAAAGGTTTATATAGGATATCTGGTGAACTATAGTATATATCGAGATGAAATTTCGTGTGTGATCATGTTCCACTGATACGAGTTTAAAAGAAAAATATGGAAAACATCGCCCATCGGACACGCCCACCTCCCATATAAAGCAAAAGGTTTATATGGGATATCTGGTGAACTATGGTATATATCGAGATGAAATTTTGTGTGTGATCATGTTCCACTGATACGAGTTTAAAAGACAAAAATGGAAAACATCGCCTATCGGAGGTGGGCCTCCCATATAAAGCAAAAGGTTTATATAGGATATCTGGTGAACTATGGTATATATCGAGATGAAATTTTGTGTGTGATCATGTTCCACTGACCGAGTTTAAAAGACAAAAATGGAAAACATCGCCTATCGGAGGTGGGCCTTCCATATAAAGCAAAAGGTTTATATAGGATATCTGGTGAACTATGGTATATATCGAGATGAAATTTTGTGTGTGATCATGTTCCACTGACCGAGTTTAAAAGACAAAAATGGAAAACATCGCCTATAGGAGGTGGGCCTTCCATATAAAGCAAAAGGTTTATATAGGATATCTGGTGAACTATAGTATATATCGAGATGAAATTTCGTGTGTGATCATGTTCCACTGATACGAGTTTAAAAGAAAAATATGGAAAACATCGCCCATCGGACACGCCCACCTCCCATATAAAGCAAAAGGTTTATATGGGATATCTGGTGAACTATGGTATATATCGAGATGAAATTTTGTGTGTGATCATGTTCCACTGATACGAGTTTAAAAGACAAAAATGGAAAACATCGCCTATCGGAGGTGGGCCTCCCATATAAAGCAAAAGGTTTATATAGGATATCTGGTGAACTATGGTATATATCGAGATGAAATTTCGTGTGTGATCATGTTCCACTGATACGAGTTTAAAAGAAAAAAATGGAAAACATCGCCTATCGGACACGCCCACCTCCCATATAAAGCAAAAGGTTTATATGGGATATCTGGTGAACTATGGTATATATCGAGATGAAATTTTGTGTGTAATCATGTTCCACTGATACGAGTTTAAAAGGCAAAAATGGATAACATCGCCCTCCCATATAACGCAAAAGTTGAATATGGTATATATGATAAACTATGGTATATATAGAGATGAATTTTTGCGTCTGATCATGTACCACCGATACCAGTTTACATGCTAAAAATTGACAGGCTACAGCTCAGCTCAAAAGCTACAGCTCAATGTTGGATATGGTAAACCATATAGACAGTTATTAGATTAAATGTTGCTACTAAGAGTTCCCAAGAATCAAATGGAAAATATCTCTTATAGGACACGAGCACCTTCCATACAAAATCGTAGATCTACAAGAAATCCAACTACTTTATAGATGTTATTAGTTGATGAAAGGTGGGAGTGAATGCAAGAAGAAAGAGACCACATCCAACTGAACCTCAATGGACGCCCATAAAAAAAAGATTATATCCTTTCAATATAAACGTAATGAGCAGGTGACGATTGAGAGAATACAATCCCTGCTGACGGGATCACAATCCACAAAAGTCAGTGAGCTACATATTTCCAAATGGCTGTTCATCTTCAAAGTGGAATCAGTCACGCGGCACTATATGTTGCTTATAGTAGCGCAGCAAGTACTTCTGGACTTTATATTGTTGAAAATTTCTACCCTCCCAAGTCTGTTGTTGAATCAGATTTTGTCTGCATTGAAATGAACATCTAAAATAGGAAAAGCAACTAAAATCATAATGTATTTTATGGCACACAAAAAATCATCGATTCAATTATTCTTCCATAAATTGCAGAGCTTTAATGCGCACTTCCAAGATATTAGCAATGGCACAATGCTGCAAACACCAGAACTACTTCGTTTTGTAGAAACATGGGCCCCTATAAGATTCCTAACTTCACTCTTATTCACAGATTAGACAATCGACAAAAAAAGGGTATAATCGTGTTTGGAATACGAATATAGCTTCAAATATATAATTTCTCTTTGAAAGAGGCCACTGTTGTGAAAATCGCACGATGGAGTTAATAGCATTGAAGTGTAATGATGCATTTTCACTAATTATTGATAGAAATTCACTGTTTTTCCTTTAATAAACGTTGTATGCAGGGTGTAGGGTATGTAAACTTCGGCCTGGCCGAAGTTAACAGATTTTGCCTGGGTGGACCAGGACCAGGTGCGCTAGTTATGATTTTTGTTTGTTTTTTTTTTGGTGCTGTACTGAGGTTATGATAAAAATCGTTGCTGGCCCAGGACAGTTGTCGTGCTGGCCCAGGACAGTTGTATGACACTATATACGTTCGATAGAGAATAATTTAGCCTATTTTTGGACACCAAGTTGGCCCTGTATCCCCGTTGGTTCTATTTTAATTAATTTTTTAATTAACTTTGGACACCACAGTTGGCCCTGTATCCCCGTTGGTTCTATTTTAATTATTTTTTTGGTTTTTTTTTTATGCTGTACTGAGGTTATGACGAAAATCGTTACTGGCCCAGGACAGTTGTCCTGCGTTTTGAACGGATATGACACTATATACATTCGATAGAGAATAATTTTACCTATTTTTGGACACCAAAGTTGGACCCTGTATCCCCATTGGTTCTATTTTTCTGCATTTTTTTTGTTTTTTTTTTGGTGCAGTACTGAGGTTATGATAAAAATCGTTGCTGGCCCAGGACAGTTGTCGTGCGTTTTTAACCGACATGACACTACATACGTTCGATAGAGAATATTTTTACCTATTTCTGAACACCAAGTTGGATCCTGTATCCCCATTGGTTATATTTTTTTTATTCTTTATTTGTTGCTGTACTGAGGTTATGACGAAAATCATTACCTTGTATCCCTATTGGTTCTATTTTAATTAATTTTTTTGTTTTTTTTTTTTGTGCTGCACTGAGGTTATGATAAAAATCGTTGCTGGCCAAGGACAGTTGTCGTGCGTTTTGAACATATATGACACTATATACGTTCGATAGAGAATAATTTAATCTATTTTTGAACACCAAGTTGGGCCCTGTATCCCCGTTGATTCTATTTTAATTATTATTTTTGTTTTTTTTGGTGCTGTACTGAGGTTATGACGAAAATCGTTACTGGCCCAGGACAGTTGTCGTGCTGGCCCAGGACAGTTGTATGACACTATATACGTTCGATAGAGAATAATTTAACCTATTTTTGGACACCAAGTTGGCCCTGTATCCCCGTTGGTTCTATTTTAATTATTTTTTTTGTTTTTTTTTTTGGTGCTGTACTGAGGTTATGATAAAAATCGTTCCTGACCCAGGACAGTTGTCCTGCGTTTTGAACGGATATGACACTATATACGTTCGATAGAGAATTATTTAACCTATTTTTGGACACCAAGTTGGCTCTGTATCCCCGTTGGTTTCATTTTAATTATTTTTTTTGTTTTTTTTGGTGCTGTACTGTGGTTATGATAAAAATCGTTGCTGGCCCAGGACAGTTGTCGTGCGTTTTGAACGGATATGACACTATATACGTTCGATAGAGAATAATTTTACCTATTTTTGGACACTGTATCCCCGTTGGTTCTATTTTTATGATTTTTATACCCTACACCCTGTGGGTAAGGGTATATTCATTTTTTTATACCCTACACCCTGTGGGTAAGGGTATATTCATTTTGTCCTTCCGTTTGTAACGCATTAAAGGAGAGGTCGTAGGTATGGAAAAGTATATATATTCTTGAGCAGCGTCACCTCCTGAATCGATTTGTCCGTCTGTCTGTCTGTGTGTCTGTCTGTGGAAATAGATTTTGTGAAGAAACGGTAAGAGATACTGACTTGAAATTTAGTATTTAGGATTTAGTATTTCTATATTAATAAGCTACTTGTATGTAAAAATGGGCGTAATCGGTCAACGGACACGCCCACCTCCCATATAAAGAAAAAGGTTTATATGGGATATCTGGTGAACTATGGTATATATCGAGATGAAATTTTGAGTGTGATCATGTTCCACTGACCGAGTTTAAAAGACAAAAATGGAAAACATCGCCTATCGGAGGTGGGCCTTCCATATAAAGCAAAAGGTTTATATAGGATATCTGGTGAACTATAGTATATATCGAGATGAAATTTCGTGTGTGATCATGTTCCACTGATACGAGTTTAAAAGAAAAATATGGAAAACATCGACCATCGGACACGCCCACCTCCCATATAAAGCAAAAGGTTTATATGGGATATCTGGTGAACTATGGTATATATCGAGATGAAATTTTGTGTGTGATCATGTTCCACTGATACGAGTTTAAAAGACAAAAATGGAAAACATCGCCTATCGGAGGTGGGCCTCCCATATAAAGCAAAAGGTTTATATAGGATATCTGGTGAACTATGGTATATATCAAGATGAAATTTCGTGTGTGATCATGTTCCACTGATACGAGTTTAAAAGAAAAAAATGGAAAACATCGCCCATCGGACACGCCCACCTCCCATATAAAGCAAAAGGTTTATATGGGATATCTAGTGAACTATGGTATATATCGAGATGAAATTTTGTGTGTAATCATGTTCCACTGATACGAGTTTAAAAGGCAAAAATGGATAACATCGCCCTCCCATATAACGCAAAAGTTGAATATGGTATATATGATAAACTATGGTATATATAGAGATGAATTTTTGCGTCTGATCATGTACCACCGATACCAGTTTACATGCTAAAAATTGACAGGCTACAGCTCAGCTCAAAAGCTACAGCTCAATGTTGGATATGGTAAACCATATAGACAGTTATTAGATTAAATATTGCTACTAAGAGTTCCCAAGAATCAAATGGAAAATATCTCTTATAGGACACGAGCACCTTCCATACAAAATCGTAGATCTACAAGAAATCCAACTACTTTATAGATGTTATTAGTTGATGAAAGGTGGGAGTGAATGCAAGAAGAAAGAGACCACATCCAACTGAACCTCAATGGACGCCCATAAAAAAAAGATTATATCCTTTCAATATAAACGTAATGAGCAGGTGACGATTGAGAGAATACAATCCCTGCTGACGGGATCACAATCCACAAAAGTCAGTGAGCTACATATTTCCAAATGGCTGTTCATCTTCAAAGTGGAATCAGTCACGCGGCACTATATGTTGCTTATAGTAGCGCAGCAAGTACTTCTGGACTTTATATTGTTGAAAATTTCTACCCTCCCAAGTCTGTTGTTGAATCAGATTTTGTCTGCATTGAAATGAACATCTAAAATAGGAAAAGCAACTAAAATCATAATGTATTTTATGGCACACAAAAAATCATCGATTCAATTATTCTTCCATAAATTGCAGAGCTTTAATGCGCACTTCCAAGATATTAGCAATGGCACAATGCTGCAAACACCAGAACTACTTCGTTTTGTAGAAACATGGGCCCCTATAAGATTCCTAACTTCACTCTTATTCACAGATTAGACAATCGACAAAAAAAGGGTATAATCGTGTTTGGCATAATTGCACTTTACCACCACCTTTTCCGATTTTAAATTTTTGTATATCAAAATGTTGCTTTTTCTGAGAATATCCGAACGCCAAATTTTCAAGTCGCGCTCTAATCGGGTTTA
The DNA here is from genome assembly GCA_017309665.1 of Coelopa frigida. Classification (NCBI taxonomy): domain Eukaryota; kingdom Metazoa; phylum Arthropoda; class Insecta; order Diptera; family Coelopidae; genus Coelopa; species Coelopa frigida. The sequence continues at coordinate 15,758,898 of CM029565.1, forward strand.
GGAGAGCCAAGGGGTCAAAGGTCAAACTTGTTGTTTCACTATAATGGCCACCAAATCTGTAAATGTTGACCGATCTGAATCGTACGGATATGGAATTAAAGGTAATTTTATTGCCTACAAAACTGCATACTAAGATTTTATAAAAATGTTTCGAAAATAAAATTTAAAAAAAAAAACATAAAAAAATAATTTAATTTTTAGGTTAAATAATTTTTTTTATTTTTTTTTACGTTATTAACTATAGGTTTTGTATACATTTTCTGAAAGCTGGTTTCAATACCTTCAAAACGGTATATAATATTATATATAATTATTGTAAATCAATAGTATTTTTTCCCATTTACGGAAAGGGAAGTTTTAAAATTTGTTATATTGGCAAACTTGTCGGTTATTTAAATGCATTTTTATATGTGTATGTGTATATTTGTGTGTGTATGTGTGTGTTTGTGGGTGCATGTGTGTGTATGTTACATGTATATAAACAGCAGAGACTTAGATTCCGGAAGTACTATTGGACCGCGTAGCCGGTGTTGGACATACTTGAGGGTTAAAACCCCTAAGCGCGGCCGAAGGCCGCCACACGCAGAAGGAACTTGGATCCCGGGAGTACTATTTGACCGCGTAGCCGGTGTTGGACATACTTGAGGGTTAAAACCCCTAAGCGCGGCCGAAGGCCGCCACACGTTGAGGGAATTTGGATCCCGGAAGTACTATTGGACCGCGTAGCCGGTGTTGGACATACTTGAGGGTTAAAACCCCTAAGCGCGGCCGAAGGCCGCCACACGCAGAAGAGACTTGAATTCAAGAAATATATTTTAGACAACAAGAAGCTTAATGTAAATGGTAAATAAGATATCTAAACTAAGAGTAATGTATATATAATGTACTACCGTTTTGAAGGTATTGAAACCAGCTTTCAGAAAATGTATACAAAACCTATAGTTAATAACATAAAAAAAAAATAAAAAAAATTATTTAACCTAAAAAATAAATTATTTTTTTGTGTTTTTTTTTTAAATTTTATTTTCGAAACATTTTTATAAAATCTTAGTATGCAGTTTTGTAGGCAATAAAATTACCTTTAATTCCATATCCGTACGATTCAGATCGGTCAACATTTACAGATTTGGTGGCCATTATAGTGAAACACCAAGTTTGACCTTTGACCCCTTGGCTCTCCTAAACCCGATGAGAGCGCGCCTTGAAAATTTGGCGTTCGATCTCTCAAAATAAGCCCTTTTTGGGTTTTTTTTTTTTTTTTTTTTGAGGAGGTGGTGGTAAACTGCAATTTTTCCATGGAGTTAATAGCATTGAAGTGTAATGATGCATTTTCACTAATTATTGATAGAAATTCACTGTTTTTCCTTTAATAAACGTTGTATGCAGGGTGTAGGGTATGTAAACTTCGGCCTGGCCGAAGTTAACAGATTTTGCCTGGGTGGACCAGGACCAGGTGCGCTAGTTATGATTTTTGTTTGTTTTTTTTTTGGTGCTGTACTGAGGTTATGATAAAAATCGTTGCTGGCCCAGGACAGTTGTCGTGCGTTTTCAACCAATATGACACTATATATGTTCGATAGAGAATTTTTTTATCTATTTCTGTACTCCAAGTTGGACCATGTATCCCCATTGGTTCCATTTTTATGATTTTTTTTTTTTTTTTTTTTTTGGTGCAGTACTGAGGTTATGACGAAAATCGTTACTGGCCCAGGACAGTTGTCCTGCGTTTTGAACGGATATGACACTATATACGTTCGATAGAGAATAATTTTACCCATTTTTGGACACTAAGTTGGACCCTGTATCCCCATTGGTTCTATTTCAATTCTTTTTGTTGTTTTTTTTTTGGTGCTGTACTGAGTTTATGACGAAAATCGTTACTGGCCCAGGACAGTTGTCCTGCGTTATGAACCAATATGACACTATATACGTTCGATAGAGAATAATTTTACCCATTTTTGGACACTAAGTTGGACCCTGTATCCCCATTGGTTCTATTTCAATTCTTTTTGTTGTTTTTTTTGGTGCTGTACTGAGGTTATGACGAAAATCGTTACTGGCCCAGGACAGTTGTCCTGCGTTTTGAACGGATATGACACTATATACACTCGATAGACAATAATTTTGCCTATTTTTGGACACCAAAGTTGTACCCTGTATCCCCATTGGTTATATTTTTTTTATTCTTTATTTGTTGCTGTACTGAGGTTATGACGAAAATCATTACCTTGTATCCCTATTGGTTCTATTTTAATTAATTTTTTAATTAATTTTGGACACCACAGTTGGCCCTGTATCCCCGTTGGTTCTATTTTAATTATTTTTTTGGTTTTTTTTTTGTGCTGTACTGAGGTTATGACGAAAATCGTTACTGGCCCAGGACAGTTGTCCTGCGTTTTGAACGGATATGACACTATATACATTCGATAGAGAATAATTTTACCTATTTTTGGACACCAAAGTTGGACCCTGTATCCCCATTGGTTCTATTTTTCTGCATTTTTTTTGTTTTTTTTTTGGTGCAGTACTGAGGTTATGATAAAAATCGTTACTGGCCAAGGACAGTTGTCGTGCGTTTTGAACATATATGACACTATATACGTTCGATAGAGAATAATTTAACCAATTTTTGAACACCAAGTTGGGCCCTGTATCCCCGTTGATTCTATTTTAATTATTTTTTTTGTTTTTTTTGGTGCTGTACTGAGGTTATGACGAAAATCGTTACTGGCCCTGGACAGTTGTCGTGCTGGCCCAGGACAGTTGTATGACACTATATACGTTCGATAGAGAATAATTTAACCTATTTTTGGACACCAAGTTGGCCCTGTATCCCCGTTGGTTCTATTTTAATTATTTTTTTTGTTTTTTTTTTTGGTGCTGTACTGAGGTTATGATAAAAATCGTTCCTGACCCAGGACAGTTGTCCTGCGTTTTGAACGGATATGACACTATATACGTTCGATAGAGAATTATTTAACCTATTTTTGGACACCAAGTTGGCCCTGTATCCCCGTTGGTTTCATTTTAATTATTTTTTTTGTTTTTTTTGGTGCTGTACTGTGGTTATGATAAAAATCGTTGCTGGCCCAGGACAGTTGTCGTGCGTTTTGAACGGATATGACACTATATACGTTCGATAGAGAATAATTTTACCTATTTTTGGACACTGTATCCCCGTTGGTTCTATTTTTATGATTTTTATACCCTACACCCTGTGGGTAAGGGTATATTCATTTTTTTATACCCTACACCCTGTGGGTAAGGGAATATTCATTTTGTCCTTCCGTTTGTAACGCATTAAAGGAGAGGTCGTAGGTATGGAAAAGTATATATATTCTTGAGCAGCGTCACCTCCTGAATCGATTTGTCTGTCTGTCTGTGTGTCTGTCTGTGGAAATAGATTTTGTGAAGAAACGGTAAGAGATACTGACTTGAAATTTAGTATTTAGGATTTAGTATTTCTATATTAATAAGCTACTTGTATGTAAAAATGGGCGTAATCGGTCAACGGACACGCCCACCTCCCATATAAAGAAAAAGGTTTATATGGGATATCTGGTGAACTATGGTATATATCGAGATGAAATTTTGTGTGTGATCATGTTCCACTGACCGAGTTTAAAAGACAAAAATGGAAAACATCGCCTATAGGAGGTGGGCCTTCCATATAAAGCAAAAGGTTTATATAGGATATCTGGTGAACTATAGTATATATCGAGATGAAATTTCGTGTGTGATCATGTTCCACTGATACGAGTTTAAAAGAAAAATATGGAAAACATCGCCCATCGGACACGCCCACCTCCCATATAAAGCAAAAGGTTTATATGGGATATCTGGTGAACTATGGTATATATCGAGATGAAATTTTGTGTGTGATCATGTTCCACTGATACGAGTTTAAAAGACAAAAATGGAAAACATCGCCTATCGGAGGTGGGCCTCCCATATAAAGCAAAAGGTTTATATAGGATATCTGGTGAACTATGGTATATATCGAGATGAAATTTCGTGTGTGATCATGTTCCACTGATACGAGTTTAAAAGAAAAAAATGGAAAACATCGCCCATCGGACACGCCCACCTCCCATATAAAGCAAAAGGTTTATATGGGATATCTGGTGAACTATGGTATATATCGAGATGAAATTTTGTGTGTAATCATGTTCCACTGATACGAGTTTAAAAGGCAAAAATGGATAACATCGCCCTCCCATATAACGCAAAAGTTGAATATGGTATATATGATAAACTATGGTATATATAGAGATGAATTTTTGCGTCTGATCATGTACCACCGATACCAGTTTACATGCTAAAAATTGACAGGCTACAGCTCAGCTCAAAAGCTACAGCTCAATGTTGGATATGGTAAACCATATAGACAGTTATTAGATTAAATATTGCTACTAAGAGTTCCCAAGAATCAAATGGAAAATATCTCTTATAGGACACGAGCACCTTCCATACAAAATCGTAGATCTACAAGAAATCCAACTACTTTATAGATGTTATTAGTTGATGAAAGGTGGGAGTGAATGCAAGAAGAAAGAGACCACATCCAACTGAACCTCAATGGACGCCCATAAAAAAAAGATTATATCCTTTCAATATAAACGTAATGAGCAGGTGACGATTGAGAGAATACAATCCCTGCTGACGGGATCACAATCCACAAAAGTCAGTGAGCTACATATTTCCAAATGGCTGTTCATCTTCAAAGTGGAATCAGTCACGCGGCACTATATGTTGCTTATAGTAGCGCAGCAAGTACTTCTGGACTTTATATTGTTGAAAATTTCTACCCTCCCAAGTCTGTTGTTGAATCAGATTTTGTCTGCATTGAAATGAACATCTAAAATAGGAAAAGCAACTAAAATCATAATGTATTTTATGGCACACAAAAAATCATCGATTCAATTATTCTTCCATAAATTGCAGAGCTTTAATGCGCACTTCCAAGATATTAGCAATGGCACAATGCTGCAAACACCAGAACTACTTCGTTTTGTAGAAACATGGGCCCCTATAAGATTCCTAACTTCACTCTTATTCACAGATTAGACAATCGACAAAAAAAGGGTATAATCGTGTTTGGAATACGAATATAGCTTCAAATATATAATTTCTCTTTGAAAGAGGCCACTGTTGTGAAAATCGCACGATGGAGTTAATAGCATTGAAGTGTAATGATGCATTTTCACTAATTATTGATAGAAATTCACTGTTTTTCCTTTAATAAACGTTGTATGCAGGGTGTAGGGTATGTAAACTTCGGCCTGGCCGAAGTTAACAGATTTTGCCTGGGTGGACCAGGACCAGGTGCGCTAGTTATGATTTTTGTTTGTTTTTTTTTTGGTGCTGTACTGAGGTTATGATAAAAATCGTTGCTGGCCCAGGACAGTTGTCGTGCGTTTTCAACCAATATGACACTATATATGTTCGATAGAGAATTTTTTTATCTATTTCTGTACTCCAAGTTGGACCATGTATCCCCATTGGTTCCATTTTTATGATTTTTTTTTTTTTTGTTTTTTGGTGCAGTACTGAGGTTATGACGAAAATCGTTACTGGCCCAGGACAGTTGTCCTGCGTTTTGAACGGATATGACACTATATACGTTCGATAGAGAATAATTTTACCCATTTTTGGACACTAAGTTGGACCCTGTATCCCCATTGGTTCTATTTCAATTCTTTTTGTTGTTTTTTTTTGGTGCTGTACTGAGTTTATGACGAAAATCGTTACTGGCCCAGGACAGTTGTCCTGCGTTATGAACCAATATGACACTATATACGTTCGATAGAGAATAATTTTACCCATTTTTGGACACTAAGTTGGACCCTGTATCCCCATTGGTTCTATTTCAATTCTTTTTGTTGTTTTTTTTGGTGCTGTACTGAGGTTATGACGAAAATCGTTACTGGCCCAGGACAGTTGTCCTGCGTTTTGAACCGACATGACACTACATACGTTCGATAGAGAATATTTTTACCTATTTCTGAACACCAAGTTGGATCCTGTATCCCCATTGGTTATATTTTTTTTATTCTTTATTTGTTGCTGTACTGAGGTTATGACGAAAATCATTACCTTGTATCCCTATTGGTTCTATTTTAATTAATTTTTTTTGTTTTTTTTTTGTGCTGCACTGAGGTTATGATAAAAATCGTTGCTGGCCAAGGACAGTTGTCGTGCGTTTTGAACATATATGACACTATATACGTTCGATAGAGAATAATTTAACCTATTTTTGAACACCAAGTTGGGCCCTGTATCCCCGTTGATTCTATTTTAATTATTTTTTTTGTTTTTTTTGGTGCTGTACTGAGGTTATGACGAAAATCGTTACTGGCCCAGGACAGTTGTCGTGCTGGCCCAGGACAGTTGTATGACACTATATACGTTCGATAGAGAATAATTTAACCTATTTTTGGACACCAAGTTGGCCCTGTATCCCCGTTGGTTTCATTTTAATTATTTTTTTTGTTTTTTTTTGGTGCTGTACTGTGGTTATGATAAAAATCGTTGCTGGCCCAGGACAGTTGTCGTGCGTTTTGAACGGATATGACACTATATACGTTCGATAGAGAATAATTTTACCTATTTTTGGACACTGTATCCCCGTTGGTTCTATTTTTATGATTTTTATACCCTACACCCTGTGGGTAAGGGTATATTCATTTTTTTATACCCTACACCCTGTGGGTAAGGGTATATTCATTTTGTCCTTCCGTTTGTAACGCATTAAAGGAGAGGTCGTAGGTATGGAAAAGTATATATATTCTTGAGCAGCGTCACCTCCTGAATCGATTTGTCTGTCTGTCTGTGTGTCTGTGTGTCTGTCTGTGGAAATAGATTTTGTGAAGAAACGGTAAGAGATACTGACTTGAAATTTAGTATTTAGGATTTAGTATTTCTATATTAATAAGCTACTTGTATGTAAAAATGGGCGTAATCGGTCAACGGACACGCCCACCTCCCATATAAAGAAAAAGGTTTATATGGGATATCTGGTGAACTATGGTATATATCGAGATGAAATTTTGTGTGTGATCATGTTCCACTGACCGAGTTTAAAAGACAAAAATGGAAAACATCGCCTATCGGAGGTGGGCCTTCCATATAAAGCAAAAGGTTTATATAGGATATCTGGTGAACTATAGTATATATCGAGATGAAATTTCGTGTGTGATCATGTTCCACTGATACGAGTTTAAAAGAAAAATATGGAAAACATCGCCCATCGGACACGCCCACCTCCCATATAAAGCAAAAGGTTTATATGGGATATCTGGTGAACTATGGTATATATCGAGATGAAATTTTGTGTGTGATCATGTTCCACTGATACGAGTTTAAAAGACAAAAATGGAAAACATCGCCTATCGGAGGTGGGCCTCCCATATAAAGCAAAAGGTTTATATAGGATATCTGGTGAACTATGGTATATATCGAGATGAAATTTCGTGTGTGATCATGTTCCACTGATACGAGTTTAAAAGAAAAAAATGGAAAACATCGCCCATCGGACACGCCCACCTCCCATATAAAGCAAAAGGTTTATATGGGATATCTGGTGAACTATGGTATATATCGAGATGAAATTTTGTGTGTAATCATGTTCCACTGATACGAGTTTAAAAGGCAAAAATGGATAACATCGCCCTCCCATATAACGCAAAAGTTGAATATGGTATATATGATAAACTATGGTATATATAGAGATGAATTTTTGCGTCTGATCATGTACCACCGATACCAGTTTACATGCTAAAAATTGACAGGCTACAGCTCAGCTCAAAAGCTACAGCTCAATGTTGGATATGGTAAACCATATAGACAGTTATTAGATTAAATATTGCTACTAAGAGTTCCCAAGAATCAAATGGAAAATATCTCTTATAGGACACGAGCACCTTCCATACAAAATCGTAGATCTACAAGAAATCCAACTACTTTATAGATGTTATTAGTTGATGAAAGGTGGGAGTGAATGCAAGAAGAAAGAGACCACATCCAACTGAACCTCAATGGACGCCCATAAAAAAAAGATTATATCCTTTCAATATAAACGTAATGAGCAGGTGACGATTGAGAGAATACAATCCCTGCTGACGGGATCACAATCCACAAAAGTCAGTGAGCTACATATTTCCAAATGGCTGTTCATCTTCAAAGTGGAATCAGTCACGCGGCACTATATGTTGCTTATAGTAGCGCAGCAAGTACTTCTGGACTTTATATTGTTGAAAATTTCTACCCTCCCAAGTCTGTTGTTGAATCAGATTTTGTCTGCATTGAAATGAACATCTAAAATAGGAAAAGCAACTAAAATCATAATGTATTTTATGGCACACAAAAAATCATCGATTCAATTATTCTTCCATAAATTGCAGAGCTTTAATGCGCACTTCCAAGATATTAGCAATGGCACAATGCTGCAAACACCAGAACTACTTCGTTTTGTAGAAACATGGGCCCCTATAAGATTCCTAACTTCACTCTTATTCACAGATTAGACAATCGACAAAAAAAGGGTATAATCGTGTTTGGAATACGAATATAGCTTCAAATATATAATTTCTCTTTGAAAGAGGCCACTGTTGTGAAAATCGCACGATGGAGTTAATAGCATTGAAGTGTAATGATGCATTTTCACTAATTATTGATAGAAATTCACTGTTTTTCCTTTAATAAACGTTGTATGCAGGGTGTAGGGTATGTAAACTTCGGCCTGGCCGAAGTTAACAGATTTTGCCTGGGTGGACCAGGACCAGGTGCGCTAGTTATGATTTTTGTTTGTTTTTTTTTTGGTGCTGTACTGAGGTTATGATAAAAATCGTTGCTGGCCCAGGACAGTTGTCGTGCGTTTTCAACCAATATGACACTATATATGTTCGATAGAGAATTTTTTTATCTATTTCTGTACTCCAAGTTGGACCATGTATCCCCATTGGTTCCATTTTTATGATTTTTTTTTTTTTTGTTTTTTGGTGCAGTACTGAGGTTATGACGAAAATCGTTACTGGCCCAGGACAGTTGTCCTGCGTTTTGAACGGATATGACACTATATACGTTCGATAGAGAATAATTTTACCCATTTTTGGACACTAAGTTGGACCCTGTATCCCCATTGGTTCTATTTCAATTCTTTTTGTTGTTTTTTTTTGGTGCTGTACTGAGTTTATGACGAAAATCGTTACTGGCCCAGGACAGTTGTCCTGCGTTATGAACCAATATGACACTATATACGTTCGATAGAGAATAATTTTACCCATTTTTGGACACTAAGTTGGACCCTGTATCCCCATTGGTTCTATTTCAATTCTTTTTGTTGTTTTTTTTGGTGCTGTACTGAGGTTATGACGAAAATCGTTACTGGCCCAGGACAGTTGTCCTGCGTTTTGAACCGACATGACACTACATACGTTCGATAGAGAATATTTTTACCTATTTCTGAACACCAAGTTGGATCCTGTATCCCCATTGGTTATATTTTTTTTATTCTTTATTTGTTGCTGTACTGAGGTTATGACGAAAATCATTACCTTGTATCCCTATTGGTTCTATTTTAATTAATTTTTTTTTGTTTTTTTTTTGTGCTGCACTGAGGTTATGATAAAAATCGTTGCTGGCCAAGGACAGTTGTCGTGCGTTTTGAACATATATGACACTATATACGTTCGATAGAGAATAATTTAACCTATTTTTGAACACCAAGTTGGGCCCTGTATCCCCGTTGATTCTATTTTAATTATTTTTTTTGTTTTTTTTGGTGCTGTACTGAGGTTATGACGAAAATCGTTACTGGCCCAGGACAGTTGTCGTGCTGGCCCAGGACAGTTGTATGACACTATATACGTTCGATAGAGAATAATTTAACCTATTTTTGGACACCAAGTTGGCCCTGTATCCCCGTTGGTTTCATTTTAATTATTTTTTTTGTTTTTTTTGGTGCTGTACTGTGGTTATGATAAAAATCGTTGCTGGCCCAGGACAGTTGTCGTGCGTTTTGAACGGATATGACACTATATACGTTCGATAGAGAATAATTTTACCTATTTTTGGACACTGTATCCCCGTTGGTTCTATTTTTATGATTTTTATACCCTACACCCTGTGGGTAAGGGTATATTCATTTTTTTATACCCTACACCCTGTGGGTAAGGGTATATTCATTTTGTCCTTCCGTTTGTAACGCATTAAAGGAGAGGTCGTAGGTATGGAAAAGTATATATATTCTTGAGCAGCGTCACCTCCTGAATCGATTTGTCTGTCTGTCTGTGTGTCTGTGTGTCTGTCTGTGGAAATAGATTTTGTGAAGAAACGGTAAGAGATACTGACTTGAAATTTAGTATTTAGGATTTAGTATTTCTATATTAATAAGCTACTTGTATGTAAAAATGGGCGTAATCGGTCAACGGACACGCCCACCTCCCATATAAAGAAAAAGGTTTATATGGGATATCTGGTGAACTATGGTATATATCGAGATGAAATTTTGTGTGTGATCATGTTCCACTGACCGAGTTTAAAAGACAAAAATGGAAATCATCGCCTATAGGAGGTGGGCCTTCCATATAAAGCAAAAGGTTTATATAGGATATCTGGTGAACTATAGTATATATCGAGATGAAATTTCGTGTGTGATCATGTTCCACTGATACGAGTTTAAAAGAAAAATATGGAAAACATCGCCCATCGGACACGCCCACCTCCCATATAAAGCAAAAGGTTTATATGGGATATCTGGTGAACTATGGTATATATCGAGATGAAATTTTGTGTGTGATCATGTTCCACTGATACGAGTTTAAAAGACAAAAATGGAAAACATCGCCTATCGGAGGTGGGCCTCCCATATAAAGCAAAAGGTTTATATAGGATATCTGGTGAACTATGGTATATATCGAGATGAAATTTCGTGTGTGATCATGTTCCACTGATACGAGTTTAAAAGAAAAAAATGGAAAACATCGCCCATCGGACACGCCCACCTCCCATATAAAGCAAAAGGTTTATATGGGATATCTGGTGAACTATGGTATATATCGAGATGAAATTTTGTGTGTAATCATGTTCCACTGATACGAGTTTAAAAGGCAAAAATGGATAACATCGCCCTCCCATATAACGCAAAAGTTGAATATGGTATATATGATAAACTATGGTATATATAGAGATGAATTTTTGCGTCTGATCATGTACCACCGATACCAGTTTACATGCTAAAAATTGACAGGCTACAGCTCAGCTCAAAAGCTACAGCTCAATGTTGGATATGGTAAACCATATAGACAGTTATTAGATTAAATATTGCTACTAAGAGTTCCCAAGAATCAAATGGAAAATATCTCTTATAGGACACGAGCACCTTCCATACAAAATCGTAGATCTACAAGAAATCCAACTACTTTATAGATGTTATTAGTTGATGAAAGGTGGGAGTGAATGCAAGAAGAAAGAGACCACATCCAACTGAACCTCAATGGACGCCCATAAAAAAAAGATTATATCCTTTCAATATAAACGTAATGAGCAGGTGACGATTGAGAGAATACAATCCCTGCTGACGGGATCACAATCCACAAAAGTCAGTGAGTCAGTTCAAAGTGGAATCAGTCACGCGGCACTATATGTTGCTTATAGTAGCGCAGCAAGTACTTCTGGACTTTATATTGTTGAAAATTTCTACCCTCCCAAGTCTGTTGTTGAATCAGATTTTGTCTGCATTGAAATGAACATCTAAAATAGGAAAAGCAACTAAAATCATAATGTATTTTAGGGCACACAAAAAATCATCGATTCAATTATTCTTCCATAAATTGCAGAGCTTTAATGCGCACTTCCAAGATATTAGCAATGGCACAATGCTGCAAACACCAGAACTACTTCGTTTTGTAGAAACATGGGCCCCTATAAGATTCCTAACTTCACTCTTATTCACAGATTAGACAATCGACAAAAAAAGGGTATAATCGTGTTTGGAATACGAATATAGCTTCAAATATATAATTTCTCTTTGAAAGAGGCCACTGTTGTGAAAATCGCACGATGGAGTTAATAGCATTGAAGTGTAATGATGCATTTTCACTAATTATTGATAGAAATTCACTGTTTTTCCTTTAATAAACGTTGTATGCAGGGTGTAGGGTATGTAAACTTCGGCCTGGCCGAAGTTAACAGATTTTGCCTGGGTGGACCAGGACCAGGTGCGCTAGTTATGATTTTTTTTGTTTTTTTTTTGGTGCTGTACTGAGGTTATGATAAAAATCGTTGCTGGCCCAGGACAGTTGTCGTGCGTTTTCAACCAATATGACACTATATATGTTCGATAGAGAATTTTTTTATCTATTTTTGGACACCAAGTTGGACCCTGTATCCCCATTGGTTCTATTTCAATTCTTTTTGTTGTTTTTTTTTGGTGCTGTACTGAGTTTATGACGAAAATCGTTACTGGCCCAGGACAGTTGTCCTGCGTTATGAACCAATATGACACTATATACGTTCGATAGAGAATAATTTTACCCATTTTTGGACACTAAGTTGGACCCTGTATCCCCATTGGTTCTATTTCAATTCTTTTTGTTGTTTTTTTTGGTGCTGTACTGAGGTCATGACGAAAATCGTTACTGGCCCAGGACAGTTGTCCTGCGTTTTGAACGGATATGACACTATATACACTCGATAGACAATAATTTTGCCTATTTTTGGACACCAAAGTTGTACCCTGTATCCCCATTGGTTATATTTTTTTTATTCTTTATTTGTTGCTGTACTGAGGTTATGACGAAAATCATTACCTTGTACCCCTATTGGTTCTATTTTAATTAATTTTTTAATTAATTTTGGACACCACAGTTGGCCCTGTATCCCCGTTGGTTCTATTTTAATTATTTTTTTGGTTTTTTTTTTTGTGCTGTACTGAGGTTATGACGAAAATCGTTACTGGCCCAGGACAGTTGTCCTGCGTATTGAACGGATATGACACTATATACATTCGATAGAGAATAATTTTACCTATTTTTGGACACCAAAGTTGGACCCTGTATCCCCATTGGTTCTATTTTTCTGCATTTTTTTTGTTTTTTTTTTGGTGCAGTACTGAGGTTATGATAATGATATGAGGCTGGCCCAGGACAGTTGTCGTGCGTTTTTAACGGATATGACACTATATACGTTCGATAGAGAATAATTTTACCTATTTTTGGACACTGTATCCCCGTTGGTTCTATTTTTATGATTTTTATACCCTACACCCTGTGGGTAAGGGTATATTCATTTTTTTATACCCTACACCCTGTGGGTAAGGGTATATTCATTTTGTCCTTCCGTTTGTAACGCATTAAAGGAGAGGTCGTAGGTATGGAAAAGTATATATATTCTTGAGCAGCGTCACCTCCTGAATCGATTTGTCCGTCTGTCTGTCTGTGTGTCTGTGTGTCTGTCTGTGGAAATAGATTTTGTGAAGAAACGGTAAGAGATACTGACTTGAAATTTAGTATTTAGGATTTAGTATTTCTATATTAATAAGCTACTTGTATGTAAAAATGGGCGTAATCGGTCAACGGACACGCCCACCTCCCATATAAAGAAAAAGGTTTATATGGGATATCTGGTGAACTATGGTATATATCGAGATGAAATTTTGTGTGTGATCATGTTCCACTGACCGAGTTTAAAAGACAAAAATGGAAAACATCGCCTATCGGAGGTGGGCCTTCCATATAAAGCAAAAGGTTTATATAGGATATCTGGTGAACTATAGTATATATCGAGATGAAATTTCGTGTGTGATCATGTTCCACTGATACGAGTTTAAAAGAAAAATATGGAAAACATCGCCCATCGGACACGCCCACCTCCCATATAAAGCAAAAGGTTTATATGGGATATCTGGTGAACTATGGTATATATCGAGATGAAATTTCGTGTGTGATCATGTTCCACTGATACGAGTTTAAAAGAAAAATATGGAAAACATCGCCCATCGGACACGCCCACCTCCCATATAAAGAAAAAGGTTTATATGGGATATCTGGTGAACTATGGTATATATCGAGATGAAATTTTGTGTGTGATCATGTTCCACTGACCGAGTTTAAAAGACAAAAATGGAAAACATCGCCTATCGGAGGTGGGCCTTCCATATAAAGCAAAAGGTTTATATAGGATATCTGGTGAACTATGGTATATATCGAGATGAAATTTTGTGTGTAATCATGTTCCACTGATACGAGTTTAAAAGGCAAAAATGGATAACATCGCCCTCCCATATAACGCAAAAGTTGAATATGGTATATATGATAAACTATGGTATATATAGAGATGAATTTTTGCGTCTGATCATGTACCACCGATACCAGTTTACATGCTAAAAATTGACAGGCTACAGCTCAGCTCAAAAGCTACAGCTCAATGTTGGATATGGTAAACCATATAGACAGTTATTAGATTAAATATTGCTACTAAGAGTTCCCAAGAATCAAATGGAAAATATCTCTTATAGGACACGAGCACCTTCCATACAAAATCGTAGATCTACAAGAAATCCAACTACTTTATAGATGTTATTAGTTGATGAAAGGTGGGAGTGAATGCAAGAAGAAAGAGACCACATCCAACTGAACCTCAATGGACGCCCATAAAAAAAAGATTATATCCTTTCAATATAAACGTAATGAGCAGGTGACGATTGAGAGAATACAATCCCTGCTGACGGGATCACAATCCACAAAAGTCAGTGAGCTACATATTTCCAAATGGCTGTTCATCTTCAAAGTGGAATCAGTCACGCGGCACTATATGTTGCTTATAGTAGCGCAGCAAGTACTTCTGGACTTTATATTGTTGAAAATTTCTACCCTCCCAAGTCTGTTGTTGAATCAGATTTTGTCTGCATTGAAATGAACATCTAAAATAGGAAAAGCAACTAAAATCATAATGTATTTTATGGCACACAAAAAATCATCGATTCAATTATTCTTCCATAAATTGCAGAGCTTTAATGCGCACTTCCAAGATATTAGTAATGGCACAATGCTGCAAACACCAGAACTACTTCGTTTCGTAGAAACATGGCCCCCTATAAGATTCTAACTTCACTCTTATTCACAGATTAGACAATCGACAAAAAAAGGGTATAATCGTGTTTGGAATACGAATATAGCTTCAAATATATAATTTCTCTTTGAAAGAGGCCACTGTTGTGAAAATCGCACGATGGAGTTAATAGCATTGAAGTGTAATGATGCATTTTCACTAATTATTGATAGAAATTCACTGTTTTTCCTTTAATAAACGTTGTATGCAGGGCGTAGGGTAGTTAGGCTAGTTATGATTTTTTTTTGTTATTTTTTTTGGTGCTGTACTGAGGATATGATAAAAATCGTTGCTGGCCCAGGACAGTTGTCGTGCGTTTTCAACCAATATGACACTATATATGTTCGATAGAGAATAATTTAGCCTATTTTTGAACACCAAGTTGGCCCTGTATCCCCGTTGGTTCTATTTTAATTTTTTTTTTTTTTTTTTTTTTTGGTGCTGTACTGAGCTTATGATAAAAATCGTTGCTGACCAGGAAGTTGTCGTGCGTTTTGAACCGACATGACACTATATACATTCGATAGAGAATAATTTTACCTATTTTTGGACACCAAGTTGGACCCTGTATCCCCGTTGGTTCTATTTTTATGATTATTTTTCTTTTTTATTTGTTGCTGTACTGAGGTTATGATGCAAATCGTTACCCTTTAAACCCATTGGTTCTATTTTAATTAATTTTTTTGTTTTTTTTTGTGCTGTACTGAGGTTATGATAAAAATCGTTGCTGGCCAAGGACAGTTGTCGTGCGTTTTGAACATATATGACACTATATACGTTCGATAGAGAATAATTTTGAAAAACCTATTTTTGGACACCAAGTTGGACCATGTATCCCCGTTGGTTCTATTTAATTAATTTTTTTTTTTTGGCGCTGTTCTGAGGTTATGACGAAAAACGTTACTGGCCCAGGACAGTTGTCCTGCGTTTTGAACCGACATGGCACTATATACGTTCGATCGAGAATAATTTAGCCTATTTTTGAACACCAAGTTGGCCCTGTATCCCCGTTGGTTCTATTTTAATTTTTTTTTTTTTTTTTTTTTTGGTGCTGTACTGAGCTTATGATAAAAATCGTTGCTGACCAGGAAGTTGTCGTGCGTTTTGAACCGACATGACACTATATACGTTCGATAGAGAATAATTTAACCTATTTTTGGACACCAAGTTCGCCCTGTATCCCAGTTGGTTCTATTTTAATTATTGTTTTTGTTTATTTTTTTTTGGTGCTGTACTGAGGTTATGATAAAAATCGGTGCTTGCCCAGGACAGTTGTCCTGAGTGTGAACCGACATGACACTATATACGTTCGATTATGATAAAAATCGGTGCTTGCCCAGGACAGTTGTCCTGAGTGTGAACCGACATGACACTATATACGTTCGATAGAGAATAATTTTACCTATTTTTGGACACCAAGTTGGACCCTGTATCCCCGTTGGTTATATTTTTATGATTTTTTTTCATTTATACTTGTTGAGAATAGAGAATAGAGAGATAGAGAATAATTTTACCTATTTTTGGACACCAAGTTGGACCCTGTATCCCCGTTGGTTCTACGTTTATGATTTTTTTTCTTTTTTATTTGTTGCTGTACTGAGGTCATGATGCAAATCGTTACCCTGTATCCCCATTGGTTCCATTTTTATGATTTTTTTTGTTTTTTTTTTTGGTGCTGTACTGAGGTTATGATAAAAATCGTTGCTGGCCCAGGACAGTTGTCCTGAGTGTGAACCGACATGACACTATATACGTTCGATAGAGAATAATTTTACCTATTTTTGGACACCAAGTTGGACCCTGTATCCTAATTGGCTATATTTTTATGAATTTTTTTTCATTTTTATTTGTTGCTGTACTGAGGTTATGACGAAAATCGTTGCCCTGTATCCCCATTGGTTCTATTTTAATTAATATTTATGTTTTTTTTTGTGCTGTACTGAGGTTATGATAAAAATCGTTGCTGGCCCACGACAGTTGTCCTGCGTTTTGAACGGATATGACACTATATACGTCCGATAGAGAATAATTTAACCTATTTTTGGACACCAAGTTGACCCTGCATCCCCGTTGGTTCTATTTGAATTATTTTTTTTGTTTTTTTTTTGGTGCTGTACTGAGGTTATGATAAAAATCGTTGCTGGCCAGGACAGTTGTCGTGCGTTTTGAACCGACATGACACTATATACATTCGATAGAGAATAATTTTTTGGACAACAAGTTGGCCCTGTATCCCCGTTGGTTCTATTTTAATTATTATTTTTTTTTTTTTGGGTGCTGTACTGAGGTTAAGATAAAAATCGTTGCTGGCCAGGACAGTTGTCGTGCGTTTTGAACCGACATGACACTATATACGTTCGATAGAGAATAATTTAACCTATTTTTGGACACCAAGTTCGCCCTGTATCCCAGTTGGTTCTATTTTAATTATTTTTTTTGTTTTTTTTGGTGTTATGATAAAAATCGTTGCTTACCAAGGACAGTTGTCGTGCGTTTTGAACGGGTATGACACTATATACGTTCGATAGAGAATAATTTTACCTATTTTTGGACATATATTTTGTATATTTTTATGATTTTTTTTCCTTTTTTTTTTTGGTGCAGTACTGAGGTTTTGATAAAAATCGTTGCTGGCCAGGACAGTTGTCGTGCGTTTTGAACCGACATGACACTATATACGTTCGATAGAGAATAATTTAACCTATTTTTGGACACCAAGTTGGCCCTGTATCCCCGTTGATTCTATTTTAATTATTTGTTTTCATTTTTACTTGTTGAGAATAGAGAATAGAGAGATAGAGAATAATTTTACCTATTTTTGGACACCAAGTTGGACCCTGTATCCCCGTTGGTTCTATTTTTATGATTTTTTTTCTTTTCTATTTGTTGCTGTACTGAGGTCATGATGCAAATCGTTACCCTGTATCCCCATTGGTTCCATTTTTATGATTTTTTTTGTTTTTTTTTGGTGCTGTACTGAGGTTATGATAAAAATCGGTGCTGGCCCAGGACAGTTGTCCTGAGTGTGAACCGACATGACACTATATACGTTCGATAGAGAATAATTTTACCTATTTTTGTACACCAAGTTGGACCCTGTATCCCAGTTGGTTCTATTTTTATGATTTTTTTTTCATTTTTACTTGTTGAGAATAGAGAATAGAGAGATAGAGAATAATTTTTCCTATTTTTGGACACCAAGTTGGACCCTGTATCCACGTTGGTTCTATTTTTATGATTTTTTTTCTTTTTTATTTGTTGCTGTACTGAGGTCATGATGCAAATCGTTACCCTGTTCCCCATTGGTTCCATTTTTATGATTTTTTTTGTTTTTTTTTTGGTGCTGTACTGAGGTTATGATAAAAATTGTTGCTGGCCCAGGACAGTTGTCCTGAGTGTGAACCGACATGACACTATATACGTTCGATCGAGAATATTTTTACCGATTTTTAGACACCAAGTTGGGACCTGTATCCCCGTTGGTTCTATTTTAATTATTTTTTTTGTTTTTTTTTTTTGGTGCTGTACTGAGGTTATGATAAAAATCGTTGCTGGCCCAGGACAGTTGTCCTGCGTTTTGAACGGATATGACACTATATACGTTCGATAGAGAATAATTTAACCTATTTTTGGACACCAAATTGGACCCTGTATCCTAATTGACTCTATTTTTATGAATTTTTTTTCTTTTTTATTTGTTGCTGTACTGAGGTTATGACGAAAATCGTTGCCCTGTATCCCCGTTGGTTCTATTTTAATTATTTTTTTTGTTTTTTTTTTTTGGTGCTGTACTGAGGTTATGATAAAAACCGTTACTGGCCAGGACAGTTGTCGTGCGTTTTGAACCGACATGACACTACATACGTTCGATAGAGAATAATTTAACCTATTTTTGGACACCAAGTTCGCCCTGTATCCCAGTTGGTTCTATTTTAATTATTTTTTTTTTGGTGTTATGATAAAAATCGTTGCTGGCCCAGGACAGTTGTCGTGCGTTTTGAACGGATATGACACTATATACGTTCGATAGAGAATAATTTTACCTATTTTTGGACATATATTTTGTCTATTTTTATGATTTTTTTTCCTTTTTTATTTGTTGCTGTACTGAGGTTATGACGAAAATCGTTGCTGGCCAAGGACAGTTGTCGTGCGTTTTGAACGGATATGACACTATATACGTTGAATAGAGAATAATTTTACCTATTTTTGGACACCAAGTTGGACCCTGTATCCCCATTGGTTCTATTTTTATGCATTTTTTTTGTTTTTTTTTTTGGTGCAGTACTGAGGTTATGATAAAAACCGTTACTGGCCAGGACAGTTGTCGTGCGTTTGGAACCGACATGACACTATATACGTTCGATAGAGAATAATTTAACCTATTTTTGGACACCAAGTTGGTCGTTACTGGCCAGGACAGTTGTCGTGCGTTTTGAACCGACATGACACTACATACGTTCGATAGAGAATAATTTAACCTATTTTTGGACACCAAGTTCGCCCTGTATCCCAGTTGGTTCTATTTTAATTATTTTTTTTTTGGTGTTATGATAAAAATCGTTGCTGGCCCAGGACAGTTGTCGTGCGTTTTGAACGGATATGACACTATATACGTTCGATAGAGAATAATTTTACCTATTTTTGGACATATATTTTGTCTATTTTTATGATTTTTTTTCCTTTTTTATTTGTTGCTGTACTGAGGTTATGACGAAAATCGTTGCTGACCAAGGACAGTTGTCGTGCGTTTTGAACGGATATGACACTATATACGTTGAATAGAGAATAATTTTACCTATTTTTGGACACCAAGTTGGACCCTGTATCCCCATTGGTTCTATTTTTATGCATTTTTTTTGTTTTTTTTTTTTGGTGCAGTACTGAGGTTATGATAAAAACCGTTACTGGCCAGGACAGTTGTCGTGCGTTTGGAACCGACATGACACTATATACGTTCGATAGAGAATAATTTAACCTATTTTTGGACACCAAGTTGGCCCTGTATCCCCGTTGATTCTATTTTAATTATTTGTTTTGTTTTTTTTTTTTTGGTGCTGTACTGAGGTTATGACGAAAATCGTTACTGGCCCAGGACAGTTGTCGTGCTGGCCCAGGACAGTTGTATGACACTATATACGTTCGATAGAGAATAATTTTACCTATTTTTGGACACCAAGTTGGACCCTGTATCCCCGTTGGTTCTATTCTAATTATTTTTTTTGTTTTTTTTTTTGGTGCTGTACTGAAGTTATGATAAAAATCCTTGCTGGCCAGGGCAGTTGTCGTGCGTTTTGAACCGACATGACACTATATACATTCGATAGAGAATAATTTTACCTATTTTTGGACACCAAGTTGGACCCTGTATCCCCATTGGTTCTATTTTTATGATTTTTGTTCTTTTTTTTTTTGGCTGTACTGAGGTTACGACGAAAATCGTTACCCTATATCCCCATTGGTTCTATTTTATTTAATTTTTTTGTCTTTTTTTTTTGTGCTGTACTGAGGTTATGATAAAAATCGGTGCTGGCCCAGGACAGTTGTCCTGAGTGTGAACCGACATGACACTATATACGTTCGATAGAGAATAATTTTGAAAAACCTATTTTTGGACACCAAGTTGGACCATGTATCCCCGCTGGTTCTATTTAATTAATTTTTTTTTTTTTGGCGCTGTACTGAGGTTATGACGAAAATCGTTACTGGCCCAGGACAGTTGTCCTGCGTTTTGAACCGATATGACACTATATACGTTCGATAGAGAATAATTTTACTTATTTTTGACACCAAGTTGGACCCTGTATCCCCCTGTATTGGTTTAATTTTTATGCATTTTTTTTTTTTTTTTTTTTTTTTTTTTGGTGCAGTACTGAGGTTATGATAAAAATCGTTGCTGGCCAGGACAGTAGTCGTGCGTTTTGAACGGATATGACACTATATACGTTCGATAGAGAATAATTTTACCTATTTTTGGACATATATTTTGTATATTTTTAAGATTTTTTTTCCTTTTTTTTTGGTGCAGTACTGAGGTTTTGATAAAAATCGTTGCTGGCCAGGACAGTTGTCGTGCGTTTTGAACCGACATGACACTATATACGTTCGATAGAGAATAATTTAACCTATTTTTGGACACCAAGTTGGCCCTGTATCCCCGTTGATTCTATTTTAATTATTTGTTTTGTTTTTTTTTTTTTTTGCTGCTGTACTGAGGTTATGACGAAAATCGTTACTGGCCCAGGACAGTTGTCGTGCTGGCCCAGGACAGTTGTATGACACTATATACGTTCGATAGAGAATAATTTTACCTATTTTTGGACACCAAGTTGGACCCTTTATCCCCGTTGGTTCTATTTCTATGATTATTTTTCTTTTTTATTTGTTGCTGTACTGAGGTTATGATGCAAATCGTTACCCTGTATCCCCATTGGTTCTATTTTAATTAATTTTTTTGTTTTTTTTGTGCTGTACTGAGGTTATGATAAAAATCGTTGCTGGCCAAGGACAGTTGTCGTGCGTTTTGAACATATATGGCACTATATACGTTCGATAGAGAATAATTTTGAAAAACCTATTTTTGGACACCAAGTTGGACCATGTATCCCCGTTGGTTCTATTTAATTATTTTTTTTTTTTTTTTGGCGCTGTACTGAGGTTATGACGAAAATCGTTACTGGCCCAGGACAGTTGTCCTGCGTTTTGAACCGATATGACACTATATACGTTCGATCGAGAATATTTTTAACGATTTTTGGACACCAAATTGGACCCTGTATCCTAGTTGACTCTATTTTTATGAATTTTTTTTCTTTTTTATTTGGTGCTGTACTGAGGTTATGATAAAAATCGTTGCTGGCCAAGGACAGTTGTCGTGCGTTTTGAACATATATGGCACTATATACGTTCGATAGAGAATAATTTTGAAAAACCTATTTTTGGACACCAAGTTGGCCCTGTATCCCCGTTGGTTCTATTTTAATTATTTTTTTTGTTTTTTTTTGGTGTTGTACTGAGGTTATGATAAAAATCGTTGCTGGCCAGGACAGTTGTCGTGCGTTTTGAACTGACATGACACTATATACGTTCGATAGAGGATAATTTAACCTATTTTTGGACACCAAGTTGGCCCTGTATCCCAGTTGGTTCTATTTTAATTATTTTTTTTGTTTTTTTTTGGTGTTGTACTGAGGTTATGATAAAAATCGTTGCTGGCCAGGACAGTTGTCGTGCGTTTTGAACTGACATGACACTATATACGTTCGATAGAGGATAATTTAACCTATTTTTGGACACCAAGTTGGCCCTGTATCCCAGTTGGTTCTATTTTAATTATTTTTTTTGTTTTTTTTTGGTGTTGTACTGAGGTTATGATAAAAATCGTTGCTGGCCCAGGACAGTTGTCGTGCGTTTTGAACGGATATGACACTATATACATTCGATAGAGAATAATTTTACCTATTTGTGGACACCAAGTTGGACCCTGTATCCCCATTGGTTCTATTTTTATGCATTTTTTTTTGTTTTTTTTTTTTTTTTTGGTGCGGTACTGATGTTATGATAAAAATCGTTGCTGGCCAGGATAGTTGTCGTGCGTTTTGAACTGACATGACACTATATACGTTCGATAGAGGATAATTTAACCTATTTTTGGACACCAAGTTGGCCCTGTATCCCAGTTGGTTCTATTTTAATTATTTTTTTTGTTTTTTTTTTGGTGTTGTACTGAGGTTATGATAAAAATCGTTGCTGGCCCAGGACAGTTGTCGTGCGTTTTGAACCGACATGACGCTATATACATTCGATAGAGAATAATTTAACCTATTTTTGAACACCAAGTTGGCCCTGTATCCCCGTTGATTCTATTTTATTTATTTGTTTTGTTTTTTTTTTTTTTTGGTGCTGTACTGAGGTTATGACGAAAATCGTTACTGGCCCAGGACAGTTGTCGTGCTGGCCCAGGACAGTTGTATGACACTATATACGTTCGATAGAGAATAATTTTACCTATTTTTGGACACCAAGTTGGACCCTGTATCCCCGTTGGTTCTATTTTGATGATTATTTTTCTTTTTTATTTGTTGCTATACTGAGGTTATGATGCAAATCGTTACCCTGCATCCCCATTGGTTCTATTTTAATTAATTTTTTTGTTTTTTTTTGTGCTGTACTGAGGTTATGATAAAAATCGTTGCTGGCCAAGGACAGTTGTCGTGCGTTTTGAACATATATGGCACTATATACGTTCGATAGAGAATAATTTTGAAAAACCTATTTTTGGACACCAAGTTGGACCATGTATCCCCGTTGGTTCTATTTAATTATTTTTTTTTTTTTTTTTGGCGCTGTACTGAGGTTATGACGAAAATCGTTACTGGCCCATGACAGTTGTCCTGCGTTTTTAACCGATATGACACTATATACGTTCGATCGAGAATATTTTTACCGATTTTTGGACACCAAATTGGACCCTGTATCCTAATTGACTCTATTTTTATGAATTTTTTTTCTTTTTTATTTGGTTCTGTACTGATGTTATGATAAAAATCGGTGCTGGCCCAGGACAGTTGTCCTGCGTTTTGAACGGATATGACACTATATACGTTCGATAGAGAATAATTTAACCTATTTTTGGACACCAAGTTGGCCCTGTATCCCCGTTGGTTCTATTTTAATTATTTTTTTTTGTTTTTTTTTTGGTGTTGTACTGAGGTTATGATAAAAATCGTTGCTGGCCCAGAACAGATGTCGTGCGTTTTGAACGGATATGACACTATATACGTTCGATAGAGAATAATTTTACCTATTTTTGGACACCAAATTGGACCCTGTATCCCCCTGTATTGGTTCTATTTTTATGCATTTTTTTTGTTTTTTTTTTTTTTTTTGCTGCTGTACTGAGGTTATGACGAAAATCGTTACTGGCCCAGGACAGATGTCGTGCTGGCCCAGGACAGTTGTATGACACTATATACGTTCGATAGAGAATAATTTAACCTATTTTTGGACACCAAGTTGGACCCTGTATCCCCGTTGGTTCTATTCTAATTATTTTTTTTGTTTTTTTTTTTGGTGCTGTACTGAAGTTATGATAAAAATCCTTGCTGGCCAGGGCAGTTGTCGTGCGTTTTGAACCGACATGACACTATATACATTCGATAGAGAATAATTTTACCTATTTTTGGACACCAAGTTGGACCCTTTATCCCCGTTGGTTCTATTTTTATGATTATTTTTCTTTTTTATTTGTTGCTGTACTGAGGTTATGATGCAAATCGTTACCCTGTATCCCCATTGGTTCTATTTTAATTAATTTTTTTGTTTTTTTTGTGCTGTACTGAGGTTATGATAAAAATCGTTGCTGGCCAAGGACAGTTGTCGTGCGTTTTGAACATATATGGCACTATATACTTTCGATAGAGAATAATTTTGAAAAACCTATTTTTGGACACCAAGTTGGACCATGTATCCCCGTTGGTTCTATTTAATTATTTTTTTTTTTTTTTTTGGCGCTGTACTGAGGTTATGACGAAAATCGTTACTGGCCCAGGACAGTTGTCCTGCGTTTTGAACCGATATGACACTATATACGTTCGATCGAGAATATTTTTAACGATTTTTGGACACCAAATTGGACCCTGTATCCTAGTTGACTCTATTTTTATGAATTTTTTTTCTTTTTTATTTGGTGCTGTACTGAGGTTATGATAAAAATCGTTGCTGGCCAAGGACAGTTGTCGTGCGTTTTGAACATATATGGCACTATATACGTTCGATAGAGAATAATTTTGAAAAACCTATTTTTGGACACCAAGTTGGACCATGTACCCCGTTGGTTCTATTTAATTATTTTTTTTTTTTTTTTTTGGCGCTGTACTGAGGTTATGACGAAAATCGTTACTGGCCCAGGACAGTTGTCCTGCGTTTTGAACCGATATGACACTATATACGTTCGATCGAGAATATTTTTACCGATTTTTGGACACCAAATTGGACCCTGTATCCTAATTGACTCTATTTTTATGAATTTTTTTTCTTTTTTATTTGGTTCTGTACTGATGTTATGATAAAAATCGGTGCTGGCCCAGGACAGTTGTCCTGCGTTTTGAACGGATATGACACTATATACGTTCGATAGAGAATAATTTAACCTATTTTTGGACACCAAGTTGGCCCTGTATCCCCGTTGGTTCTATTTTAATTATTTTTTTTGTTTTTTTTTTGGTGTTGTACTGAGGTTATGATAAAAATCGTTGCTGGCCCAGAACAGATGTCGTGCGTTTTGAACGGATATGACACTATATACGTTCGATAGAGAATAATTTTACCTATTTTTGGACATATATTTGGTCTATTTTTATGATTTTTTTTCGTTTTTTATTTGTTGCTGTACTGAGGTTATGACGAAATCGTTGCTGGCCAAGAACAGTTGTCGTGCGTTTTGAACGGATATGACACTATATACGTTCGATAGAGAACAATTTTACCTGTTTTTGGACACCAAATTGGACCCTGTATCCCCGTTGGTTCTATTCTAATTATTTTTTTTGTTTTTTTTTTGGCGCTGTACTGAGGTTATGACGAAAATCGTTGCTGGCGCAGGACAGTTGTCCTGAGTGTGAACCGACATGACACTATATACGTTCCATCGAGAATATTTTTACCGATTTTTGGACACCAAGTTGGACCCTATATCCCAATTGACTCTATTTTTATGAATGTTTTTTCTTTTTTATTTGTTGCTGTACTGAGGTTATGACGAAAACCGTTGCTGGCCAAGGACAGTTGTCGTGCGTTTTGAACGGATATGACACTATATACGTTCGATAGAGAATAATTTAACCTATTTTTGGACACCAAGTTGGCCCTGTATCCCCGTTGGTTCTATTTTAATTATTTTTTTTGTTTTTTTTGGTGTTGTACTGAGGTTATGATAAAAATCGTTGCTGGCCCAGGACATTTGTCCTGAGTGTGAACCGACATGACACTATATACGTTCCATCGAGAATATTTTTACCGATTTTTGGACACCAAGTTGGACCCTATATCCCAATTGACTCTATTTTATGAATGTTTTTTCTTTTTTATTTGTTGCTGTACTGAGGTTATGATGCAAATCGTTGCCCTGTATCCCCATTGGTTCTATTTTAATTAATTATACCCTACACCCTGTGGGTAAGGGTATATTCATTTTGTCCTTCCGTTTGTAACGCATTAAAGGAGAGGTCGTAGGTATGGAAAAGTATATATATTCTTGATCAGCGTCACCTCCTGAATCGATTTAGCTATGTCCGTCTGTCTGTCTGTCTGTCTGTCCGTCTGTCTGTCTGTGTGTCTGTGTGTCTGTCTGTGGAAATAGATTTTGTGAAGAAACGGTAAGAGATACTGACTTGAAATTTTGGATTTAGTATTTCTATATTAATAAGCTACTTGTATGTAAAAATGGACGTAATCGGTCAACGGACACGCCCACCTCCCATATAAAGCAAAAGGTTTATATGGGATATCTGGTGAACTATGGTATATATCGAGATGAAATTTTGTGTGTGATCATGTTCCACTGATACGAGTTTAAAAGACAAAAATGGAAAACATCGCCCATCGGACACGCCCACCTCCCATATAAAGCAAAAGGTTTATATGGGATATCTGGTGAACTATGGTATATATCGAGATGAAATTTTGTGTGTAATCATGTTCCACTGATACGAGTTTAAAAGGCAAAAATGGAAAACATCGCCCATCGGACACGCCCACCTCCCATATAAAGCAAAAGGTTTATATGGGATATCTGGTGAACTATGGTATATATCGAGATAAAGTTTTGTGTGTGGTCATGTTCCACTCATACGAGTTTACAAGTCAAAAATGGATAACATCGCCCTCCCATATAACGCAAAAGTTGAATATGGTATATATGATAAACTATGGTATATATAGAGATGAATTTTTGCGTCTGATCATGTACCACCGATACCAGTTTACATACTAAAAATTGACAAGCTACAGCTCAAAAGCTACAGCTCAATGTTGGATATGGTAAACCATATAGACAGTTATTAGATTAAATATTGCTACTAAGAGTTCCCAAGAATCAAATGGAAAATATCTCTTATAGGACACGAGCACCTTCCATACAAAATCGTAGATCTACAAGAAATCCAACTACTTTATGGATGTTATTAGCTGATGAAAGGTGGGAGTGAATCCAAGAAGAAAGAGACCACATCCAACTGAACCTCAATGGACGCCCATAAAAATTGATTATATCTTTTCAATATAAACGTAATGAGCAGGTGACGATTGAGAGAATACAATCCCTGCTGATGGGATCACAATCCACAAAAGTCAGGGAGCTACATATTTCCAAATGGCTGTTCATCTTCAAAGTGGAATCAATCACGCGGCACTATATGTTGCTTATAGTAGCGCAGCAAGTACTTCTGGACTTTATATTGTTGAAAATTTCTACCCTCCCAAGTCTGTTGTTGAATCAGATTTTGTCTGCATTGAAATGAACATCTAAAATAGGAAAAGCAACTAAAGGCACATTATGATTTTATGGCACACAAAAAATCATCGATTCAATTATTCTTCCATAAATTGCTGAGCTTTTATTCGCACTTTCAAGATATTAGCAATGGCACAATGCTGCAAACACCAGAACTACTTCGTTTTGTAGAAACATGGGCCCCTATAAGATTCCTAACTTCACTCTTATTCATAGATTAGACAATCGACACAAAAAGGGTATAATCGTGTTTGGAATACGAAAATAGCTTCAAATATATAATTTCTCTTTGAAAGAGGCCACAGTTGTGAAAATCGCACAATGGAGTTAATAGCATTGAAGTGTAATGATGCATTTTCACTAATTATTGATAGAAATTCACTCTTTTTCCTTTAATAAACGTTGTATGCAGGGTGTAGGGTATGTAAACTTCGGCCTGGCCGAAGTTAACAGATTTTGCCTGGGTGGACCAGGCAAACCGGGGGAGCGAAGCGACCCCGGTGCGCTAGTTTTTTTGTTTTTTTTTGTGCTGTACTGAGGTTATGACGAAAATCGTTGCTGGCCAAGGACAGTTATCGTGCGTTGGTTCTATTTTTATGATTTTTTTTTTCTTTTTTATTTGTTGCTGTACTGAGGTTATGATGCAAATCGTTGCCCTGTATCCCCATTGGTTCTATTTTAATTAATTTTTTTGTTTTTTTTTGTGCTGTACTGAGGTTATGACGAAAATCGTTGCTGGCCAAGGACAGTTATCGTGCGTTTTGAACGGATATGACACTATATACGTTCGATAGAGAATAATTTAACCTATTTTTGGACACCAAGTTGGCCCTGTATCCCAGTTGGTTCTATTTTAATTATTTTTTTTGTTTTTTTTTGGTGTTGTACTGAGGTTATGATAAAAATCGTTGCTGGCCCAGGACAGTTGTCGTGCGTTTTGAACGGATATGACACTATATACATTCGATAGAGAATAATTTTACCTATTTGTGGACACCAAGTTGGACCCTGTATCCCCATTGGTTCTATTTTTATGCATTTTTTTTTTGTTTTTTTTTTTTTGGTGCGGTACTGATGTTATGATAAAAATCGTTGCTGGCCAGGATAGTTGTCGTGCGTTTTGAACCGACATGACACTATATACGTTCGATAGAGAATAATTTAACCTATTTTTGAACACCAAGTTGGCCCTGTATCCCCGTTGATTCTATTTTATTTATTTGTTTTGTTTTTTTTTTGTTGGTGCTGTACTGAGGTTATGACAAAAATCGTTACTGGCCCAGGACAGTTGTCGTGCTGGCCCAGGACAGTTGTATGACACTATATACGTTCGATAGAGAATAATTTTACCTATTTTTGGACACCAAGTTGGACCCTGTATCCCCGTTGGTTCTATTTTGATGATTATTTTTCTTTTTTATTTGTTGCTGTACTGAGGTTATGATGCAAATCGTTACCCTGCATCCCCATTGGTTCTATTTTAATTAATTTTTTTGTTTTTTTTGTGCTGTACTGAGGTTATGATAAAAATCGTTGCTGGCCAAGGACAGTTGTCGTGCGTTTTGAACATATATGGCACTATATACGTTCGATAGAGAATAATTTTGAAAAACCTATTTTTGGACACCAAGTTGGACCATGTATCCCCGTTGGTTCTATTTAATTAATTTTTTTTTTTGGCGCTGTACTGAGTTTATGACGAAAAACGTTACAGGCCCAGGACAGTTGTCCTGCGTTTTGAACCGACATGACACTATATACGTTCGATCGAGAATATTTTTACCGATTTTTGGACACCAAATTGGACCCTGTATCCTAATTGACTCTATTTTTATGAATTTTTTTTCTTTTTTATTTGTTGCTGTACTGAGGTTATGACGAAAATCGTTGCCCTGTATCCCCATTGGTTCTATTTTAATTAATATTTTTGTTTTTTTTTTTTTGTGCTGTACTGAGGTTATGATAAAAATCGTTGCTGGCCCACGACAGTTTTCCTGCGTTTTGAACGGATATGACACTATATACGTTCGATCGAGAATATTTTTACCGATTTTTGGACACCAAATTGGACCCTGTATCCTAATTGACTCTATTTTTATGAATTTTTTTTCTTTTTTATTTGTTGCTGTACTGAGGTTATGACGAAAATCGTTGCCCTGTATCCCCATTGGTTCTATTTTAATTAATATTTTTGTTTTTTTTTTTTTGTGCTGTACTGAGGTTATGATAAAAATCGTTGCTGGCCCACGACAGTTTTCCTGCGTTTTGAACGGATATGACACTATATACGTTCGATAGAGAATAATTTTACCTTTTTTTGGACACCAAGTTGGACCCTTCATCCCCGTTGGTTCTATTTTAATTCATTTTTTTGTTTTTTTTTTTGTGCTGTACTGAGGTTATGATAAAAATCGTTGCTGGCCCAGGACAGTTGTCCTGCGTTTTGAACGGATATGACACTATATACGTTCGATAGAGAATAATTTAACCTATTTTTGGACACCAAGTTGGCCCTGTATCCCCGTTGGTTCTATTTTAATTATTTTTTTTGTTTTTTTTTTGGTGTTGTACTGAGGTTATGATAAAAATCGTTGCTGGCCCAGAACAGATGTCGTGCGTTTTGAACGGATATGACACTATATACGTTCGATAGAGAATAATTTTACCTATTTTTGGACACCAAATTGGACCCTGTATCCCCCTGTATTGGTTCTATTTTTATGCATTTTTTTTGTTTTTTTTGGTGCAGTACTGAGGTTATGATAAAAATCGTTGCTGGCCAGGACAGTTGTCGTGCGTTTTGAACCGACATGACACTATATACGTTCGATAGAGAATAATTTAACCAATTTTTGGACACCAAGTTGGCCCTGTATCCCCGTTGATTCTATTTTAATTATTTGTTTTGTTTTTTTTTTTTGGTGCTGTACTGAGGTTATGACGAAAATCGTTACTGGCCCAGGACAGTTGTATGACACTATATACGTTCGATAGAGAATAATTTAACCTATTTTTGGACACCAAGTTGGACCCTGTATCCCCGTTGGTTCTATTCTAATTATTTTTTTTGTTTTTTTTTTGGCGCTGTACTGAGGTTATGACGAAAATCGTTGCTGGCGCAGGACAGTTGTCCTGAGTGTGAACCGACATGACACTATATACGTTCCATCGAGAATATTTTTACCGATTTTTGGACACCAAGTTGGACCCTATATCCCAATTGACTCTATTTTTATGAATGTTTTTTCTTTTTTATTTGTTGCTGTACTGATGTTATGATAAAAATCGTTGCTGGCCAGGATAGTTGTCGTGCGTTTTGAACCGACATGACACTATATACGTTCGATAGAGAATAATTTAACCTATTTTTGAACACCAAGTTGGCCCTGTATCCCCGTTGATTCTATTTTATTTATTTGTTTTGTTTTTTTTTTTTTTGGTGCTGTACTGAGGTTATGACGAAAATCGTTACTGGCCCAGGACAGTTGTCGTGCTGGCCCAGGACAGTTGTATGACACTATATACGTTCGATAGAGAATAATTTTACCTATTTTTGGACACCAAGTTGGACCCTGTATCCCCGTTGGTTCTATTTTGATGATTATTTTTCTTTTTTATTTGTTGCTGTACTGAGGTTATGATGCAAATCGTTACCCTGCATCCCCATTGGTTCTATTTTAATTAATTTTTTTGTTTTTTTTGTGCTGTACTGAGGTTATGATAAAAATCGTTGCTGGCCAAGGACAGTTGTCGTGCGTTTTGAACATATATGGCACTATATACGTTCGATAGAGAATAATTTTGAAAAACCTATTTTTGGACACCAAGTTGGACCATGTATCCCCGTTGGTTCTATTTAATTATTTTTTTTTTTTTTTTTGGCGCTGTACTGAGGATATGACGAAAATCGTTACTGGCCCAGGACAGTTGTCCTGCGTTTTGAACCGATATGACACTATATACGTTCGATCGAGAATATTTTTACCGATTTTTGGACACCAAATTGGACCCTGTATCCTAATTGACTCTATTTTTATGAATTTTTTTTCTTTTTTATTTGGTTCTGTACTGATGTTATGATAAAAATCGGTGCTGGCCCAGGACAGTTGTCCTGCGTTTTGAACGGATATGACACTATATACGTTCGATAGAGAATAATTTAACCTATTTTTGGACACCAAGTTGGCCCTGTATCCCCGTTGGTTCTATTTTAATTATTTTTTTTGTTTTTTTTTTGGTGTTGTACTGAGGTTATGATAAAAATCGTTGCTGGCCCAGAACAGATGTCGTGCGTTTTGAACGGATATGACACTATATACGTTCGATAGAGAATAATTTTACCTATTTTTGGACACCAAGTTGGACCCTATATCCCAATTGACTCTATTTTATGAATGTTTTTTCTTTTTTATTTGTTGCTGTACTGAGGTTATGATGCAAATCGTTGCCCTGTATCCCCATTGGTTCTATTTTAATTAATTTTTTTGTTTTTTTTTTGTGCTGTACTGAGGTTATGACGAAAATCGTTGCTGGCCAAGGACAGTTATCGTGCGTTGGTTCTATTTTTATGATTTTTTTTTTCTTTTTTATTTGTTGCTGTACTGAGGTTATGATGCAAATCGTTGCCCTGTATCCCCATTGGTTCTATTTTAATTAATTTTTTTGTTTTTTTTTGTGCTGTACTGAGGTTATGACGAAAATCGTTGCTGGCCAAGGACAGTTATCGTGCGTTTTGAACGGATATGACACTATATACGTTCGATAGAGAATAATTTTACCTATTTTTGCACACCAAGTTGGACCCTGTATCCCCGTTGGTTCTATTTTAATTATTTTTTTTGTTTTTTTTGGTGTTGTACTGAGGTTATGATAAAAATCGTTGCTGGCCCAGGACATTTGTCCTGAGTGTGAACCGACATGACACTATATACGTTCCATCGAGAATATTTTTACCGATTTTTGGACACCAAGTTGGACCCTATATCCCAATTGACTCTATTTTATGAATGTTTTTTCTTTTTTATTTGTTGCTGTACTGAGGTTATGATGCAAATCGTTGCCCTGTATCCCCATTGGTTCTATTTTAATTAATTTTTTTGTTTTTTTTTGTGCTGTACTGAGGTTATGACGAAAATCGTTGCTGGCCAAGGACAGTTATCGTGCGTTGGTTCTATTTTTATGATTTTTTTTTCTTTTTTATTTGTTGCTGTACTGAGGTTATGATGCAAATCGTTGCCCTGTATCCCCATTGGTTCTATTTTAATTAATTTTTTTGTTTTTTTTTTGTGCTGTACTGTGGTTATGACGAAAATCGCTGCTGGCCAAGGACAGTTATCGTGCGTTTTGAACGGATATGACACTATATACGTTCGATAGAGAATAATTTTACCTATTTTTGCACACCAAGTTGGACCCTGTATCCCCGTTGGTTCTATTTTTATGATTTTTTTTCTTTTTTATTTGTTGCTGTACTGAGGTTATGATGCAAATCGGTACCCTGTATCCCCATTGGTTCTATTTTAATTAATTTTTTTGTTTTTTTGTGCTGTACTGAGGTTATTATAAAAATCGTTGCTGGCCAAGGACAGTTGTCGTGCGTTTTGAACATATATGACACTATATACGTTCGATAGAGAATAATTTTACCTATTTTTGGACACCAAGTTGGACCCTTCATCCCCGTTGGTTCTATTTTAATTCATTTTTTTGTTTTTTTTTTGTGCTGAACTGAGGTTCTGATAAAAATCGTCGCTGGCCAAGGACAGTTGTCCTGCGTTTTGAACATATATGACACTATATACATTCGATAGAGAATAATTTTGCCTATTTTTGGACACCAAGTTGGACACCATGTTTACCCATTGGTTCTATTTTTATGATTTTTTTTTTTCTTTTTTTTTTGGCGCTGTACTGAGGTTATGACGAAAATCGTTGTTGGCCCAGGACAGTTGTCCTGCGATTTGAACCGACATGACACTATACAGTGTCGATAGAGGATATTTTTTTATTTTATGATAAAAATCGTTGCTGGCCCAGGACAGTTGTCGTGCGTTTTAAACCGACATGACACTATATATGTTC
Organism: Coelopa frigida; assembly: GCA_017309665.1. Lineage (NCBI taxonomy): Eukaryota > Metazoa > Arthropoda > Insecta > Diptera > Coelopidae > Coelopa > Coelopa frigida. The sequence goes on from CM029565.1 coordinate 15,792,598, forward strand.
GATAGAGAATATTTGTACCTATTTTTGGACACCGAGCTGGACCCTGTATCCTCATTGGTTCTATTTTTATGATTTTTTTCTTTTTTATTTGTTGCTGTACTGAGGTTATGACGAAAATCGTTACCCTGGTTCTATTTGGTTCTATCCCCATTGGTTCTATTTTTATTAATTTTTTTGTTTTCTCTTTATTACACGATTTGGGGTTTTTTTTATTGTTTGCTATATACTGTTTCCCAAGGTTTATTAGGGGTATTCAGACTCAGTCTCGTAGGCTCGTAATCGTAAGTTTCGTGCTCTCGACATGTCTGAACATCTGATCAGACGGCGTAAAGTGATTTGAAGAGGTGTTGCAAATTTTTGAACATATTGCCCGTTTTTGAGAAATATTATAATAATTTATTTTTCATTTTTCATGCATAAATGCATAAATATATTTAAAAAAATGTTGTTAGTATAATTCTAAAAATTATAATTAAAATGTGTGAACCTCGAACACAAATTTTCTTATTTTATATAAAAGTTGGTTCAACTATAGTTTGAAAAATCCCTTTCATTCAAAAGAAAATGTATTGTTACATCATTGTTTAATCGTTTTTAGTGATGGGCACTATCGAGTGATTTTGACTATCGATAGTTTACAATCGAATGATTTCAACTATCGAACGATTCGTTCGAATAATTCATTCATTCAAAAAATAGTAATTAGTGGTCAGAACTATCGAGTGATTTTTGCTTTGAATAAATAATTCGAATGAATCGTTCGAACGAATACGTTGAATCGAATCGTTCGAACTATTTTATTCGAGCGAATTCGTTCGAATAATTTATTCGCTCAAAAAATAGTAACTAGTGTTCATAGCTATCGAGTGATTTTAGCACTGAATGAATTATTCGAACGAATCGTTCGAACGAATTCGTTCGAATATATTCGTTCAAATGAAATCGTTCGAACGAATTCGTTCATTCATTTGAATGAAAATAGTAACTAGCAGGGGTCCGAAAACGTTTTTTTTTTTCAAATCTTTCATTAATATTTATCTTTCAAGAAAATTTTATATTTATCTTAAACGATAAATATATGTTACGATAAAAAAATTTCTCTCGCAACAGTACTTCATCGCAAAGATAAACTTTCGTTCACGAACAAAAACCATTTTGTACGCAAACAAATTCTTTTATTTTTTCGTGAAAATAAAAATACTTGTCGCGAACAAAACAATATCTCTACGCGAACAAGTAATAAATATTGTCGGCGAACAAAGCGTTTTTTCTCCGCAAACAAAACAAAATGTCTACGCGAACATGAAGAAAATATCTTTTGCGATCAAACGTTTTTGTTTTTTTTTTCGCGAAAACGTATTGTCTCCTCGAAAACGTTTATTCTTCATCTCGAAAACGTTTTTTATCTCTACACGAAAACGTTTTTTATCTCTACACGAAAACGTTTTTTTTCTCTACACGAAAACGTTTTTTTCTCTACCTGAAAACGTTTTCAGCGAATGAATGAATGAAGGAATGGAATTTGTTCGCGATGGTTCTGCGTTGGCCTGTTGTGCTCGTTCTTTTCGATTCGTTAGGTAGGTACGTACGGTATTGGTAAAGAAATTGAGAACATGTCGAGTGAAGCAAAACAATGAATAATCCTGATCTAACTTAAAGATGGGACGTAAATAGTTATTTGTAGAAATAGAAAAATATGAACTAAACAAATTGTAGATTTTCTTTCAATAAATATTAAAACTGTATTTTGCATTTTTGAGAACAAAAAGGGTTATATGAATGGCATTACTTCATTCATCAAGTTCCTATCCTGCAGGTAGGACTCTTTTCGTTGCCAAAAACGGTACCTACACCCACATATCTACCTACCTAACTCACAAGAAATGAGCTCGACCGTTGATCGGCGAATGCAGGACCATCGCGAACAAATTCTTGAAATCATTCATTTGACGCTGAAAACGTTTTCGTGTAGAGAAAAAAAAAACGTTTTCGTGTAGAGATAAAAAAAGTTTTCGCGAAAAAATCAAAAACGTTTTCGCGGAGGACAAACGTTTTCGCGAAAAGTATTTTTATTTTCTCGATCAAAATAAAACAAAAAATATTTGCGTAGAAAGAAGTTCTAGTACGCGATCGATGAGAATCTTACATGATAAAAATATTTTTAACTGCTAATGATAAGTTCGATCGCGGACAGAACTTTTTACACGTCGCAAACGATATTAATTTTTTTATTTGCGATGAGAAACAATTGCATCGTTCATGAAAAGAATTCATTTTTCATCATTGATGATAGTTTTTTTTATGATGAAAAACGAAAGATTAGAGTTTTTGAGAGATATTTTACGAACCCTGGTAACTAGTGTTCAGAGCTATCTAGTGATTTTAGCATTAAATCTGAATAAAATGAATAGTTCGAATGAAAAAACTATAGAATAAAACTATCGAATAAATGAATAGTTTTCAACTATCGAATAATTCGATAGTGTTTATTCGATAGTTCCCATCACTAATCGTTTTAATAGTTGCTCATATTTCTCCTTTTCGCACGCTATAACATAATTATTTAGACATAAATAGTTTTATTTTCCAAAATGTATGATGTTTTATGTGAATATGAATGAATTTAGTAAATTTTCGGATACAAGAAATTATAATTGAATGACAAATTGAAGAATGTTGTTACTACATTGTTTTTTCTCATATGAATCGAAAATAGTACTATCGGACATTTTTCTCACACAAATTCAAAATTTTTAATGGAATTGTGTATTATAATACTGTATAATATTTTTATGTACAATTGTTAGTTGTTTTATTCACAATTATTTCACTTTGTTGCAAAAATATTAATGGTTTGTTTTCACTGCAAAGGTTGGCAGTGAACGAGACTGAGTCTGAATACCCCTATTACCTTTATGAAACTTATACATTCGATTGGACATTTTTGAAGTGAAACTTCTATGGGCGCGTTGTTTTCAAGGTCGCGACACGAAATGAGCAGCGACACTATATATACAAAAATATACTGCGACATTAGACTATCTCTTTCTCACACATACTCGCCGCGCCACAACTTTTGAGCGCGTAGTCACAGATTACCAGATATGAAACTTCTGACATTTGCGGCTAAACGTCAAAAAAATCTATTTTTTATGCGATTGGTGAATACACAGATTGTGTACGTGAGTTCACCTCTTAAACATCAAATTTATCTTTTGTTGATACATGTAGATATTTTAGTACATTATTTGGAATTTTGTTCACTTTCCTCGCCATACTAAAAGTATGCAAGTGTAATTGGAACAAACTATTAACAAATCTCTGAAATGCTTTAAGAAACATGGCTCAGTGTCTAAACGCATATATTCCGAGTCAACGGTGTCGGGTTCAAAGATCCTAGGGCAATTTGTATTTGTTTTTTAATTTAAATATATATCTCACTTAAAATTTAACATTTTTTTATTATTTGTAACGAAATGGCATCGCTAAAAGTCAACTTTTGGTGAAAAAATCAGCTGTTTTTCGTCTCAATTAGATTTATCAAACATGAGAATTTGAGAAAATAACAGAAATGTAATTTATGATTATGTTGCTTTGGGAAACCAAAATTTAATGAAAATGAAATTATGTATTTTGAGCACTGTAAAGATTACTTATATTGGCTTAAGGCTCTCATAGGTATAGGAATTACGATATTCAAAACATAATTATTTTCACAGAATTTCGGAAGAAGAAGAAGAGAGCAATTCTTTGAGCGGGAAGGTGAATAAAGGCATTGTGGTGACTTTTGGAAGGGGTTTTTGATAGTTCCAAAAACGACCACCGGCGCTTTAAATGTTGTTTGATAGTACCAAAAGCTGCCACTGGAGTTATTTTCTTTTTTTTTCACACACACTATCAAACCATTTTAACAACCACATACAAGTGGTATTTCTAGTTTCATGTCTGGTAATCTGTGGCGTTCACTGTACAAGAATAATAAACAGGGATAACCAAAGGACGTTGTTCAACCCTGTTTAATAAGTCTGTGTAATCAATGGTGGTTTTTTTTTGTAGAGAATTTTGGCGTCACCGTTGATCGGCGAATGCAGGACCATCGCGAACAAATTCTTGGAATCATTCATTTGACGCTGAAAACGTTTTCGACACAGATTACCAGATATGAAACTGCTGACATTTGAGGCTAAACGTCAAAAAAAATGTCTTTTTTATGCGATTGGTGAATACACAGATTGTGTACGTGAGTTCACCGCTCAAACATCAAATTTAATGCAATGCCATATCTTTTGTCGATAAATGTGGGTATATTAGTACATTATTTGGAATTTTGTTCACTTTCTCTGCCATACTAAAAGTGCGCAAGTATAAGTGGAATGAAACTAATCAAATGTCTGAAATGCTTTAAAAAACGTGGGGGCCATGGTTTAGTTTCTATACGCGTAGATTGCGAGTCACCGGTGTCGGGTTCAATGTTCCTCGGGCGTTGTAGAGGCACTTTGTATTTATTTTGAAAATTGAAATATATATCTCACCTAGAAGTGAATAATTTTCTATGATCTCTTAAATTCTAAATAATCCGAAACTTTTAGAGGTGAATTATTTGTAATGAAGTGGCATCGCTAAAAGTCAACTTTTGGTGAAACAAATCAGCTGTTTTTCATATCAGATTGATTTATCAAACATCAAAAATTTGGGAAAATTACAGAAATGTAATTTGTGATTATGTTGGTTTGGGAAATCCAAACTGATTGAAAATTGAATTATAGCTTTTGGGCATTGCCTAGATTGCGTATATTGCCTTAAGGCTCTAATAAGTAAGTGAGGGACGATTTCCAAAACTTAAAATTTTCACATTTTTTCTCAAGAAGAACAAGAGATGCAATTTCAGACAGCGGAGGTGAATTTTGGTGAATAATGAAGCGCAAAATGTAGGTACCGAAAAATTCCGCTGGCGCTTTTCGACGACAAATGTAGGTTCCAAAAAAATCCGCTGGCGCTATTTCGTGTTTTTCACACACACAATCAACCACATACAAGCGGCATTTCTAGTTTCATATCTGGTAATCTGTGGTTTTCGTGTAGACAAAATACGTTTTCGTGTAGAGATAAAAAAGTTTTCGCGAAAAAATCGAAAACGTTTTCGCGGAGGACAAACGTTTTCGCGGACAAACAAAAACGTTTTCGCAGTGAAAAAACATTTGTCGCAAAATATATTTTCTTCTTGTTCGCGCAGAAATATTGTTCTGTTCGCAAAAAGTATTTTTATTTTCAAAATAAAAAAAAAATATTTGCGTAGAAAGAAGTTCTAGTACGCGATCGATGAGAATCTTACATGATAAAAATATTTTTAACTGCTAATGATAAGTTCGACCGCGGACAGAACTTTTTACACGTCGCAAACGATATTAATTTTTTTATTTGCGATGAGAAACAATTGCATCGTTCACGAAAAGAGTTCATTTTTCATCATTGATGATAGTTTTTTTATAATGAAAAACGAAAGATTAGAGTTTTTGAGAGATATTTTACGAACCCTGGTAACTAGTGTTCAGAGCTATCTAGTGATTTTAGCATTGAATGAATAGTTCGAATGAAAAAACTATCGAATAAAACTATCGAATAAATGAATAGTTTTCAACTATCGAATAATTCGATAGTGTTTATTCGATAGTTCCCATCACTAATCGTTTTAATAGTTGCTCATATTTCTCCTTTTCGCACGCTATAACATAATTATTTAAACATAAATAGCTTTATTTTCCAAAATGTATGATGTTTTATGTGAATATGAATGAATTTAGTAAATTTTCGGATACAAGAAATTATAATTGAATGACAAATTGAAGAATGTTGTTACTACATTGTTTTTTCTCATATGAATCGAAAATAGTACTATCGTAAATTTTTTTCACAGAAATTCAAAATTTTTAATGGAATTGTGTATTATAATACTGTATAATATTTTTATGTACAATTGTTAGTTGTTTTATTCACAATTATTTCACTTTGTTGCAAAAATATTAATGGTTTGTTTTCACTGCAAAGGTTGGCAGTGAACGCTCCTACGAGACTGAGTCTGAATACCCCTATTATCTTTATGAAACTTATACATTCGATTGGACATTTTTGAAGTGAAACTTCTATGGACGCGTTGTTTTCAAGGTCGCGACACGAAATGAGCAGCGACACTATATATACAAAAATATACTGCGACATTAGACTATCTCTTTCTCACACATACTCGCCGCGCACACACATACAACATACAACTTTTGAGCGCGTAGTCACAGATTACCAGATATGAAACTTCTGACATTTGAGACTAAACGTAAAAAAAAAATCTCTTTTTTATGCGATTGGTGAATACACAGATTGTGTACGTGAGTTCACCGCTCAAACATCAAATTTAATGCAATGCCATATCTTTTGTCGATAAATGTGGGTATATTAGTACATTATTTGGAATTTTGTTCACTTTCTCTGCCATACTAAAAGTGCGCAAGTATAAGTGGAATGAAACTAATCAAATGTCTGAAATGCTTTAAAAAACGTGGGGGCCATGGTTTAGTTTCTATACGCGTAGATTGCGAGTCACCGGTGTCGGGTTCAATGTTCCTCGGGCGTTGTAGAGGCACTTTGTATTTATTTTGAAAATTGAAATATATATCTCACCTAGAAGTGAATAATTTTCTATGATCTCTTAAATTCTAAATAATCCGAAACTTTTAGAGGTGAATTATTTGTAATGAAGTGGCATCGCTAAAAGTCAACTTTTGGTGAAACAAATCAGCTGTTTTTCATATCAGATTGATTTATCAAACATCAAAAATTTGGGAAAATTACAGAAATGTAATTTGTGATTATGTTGGTTTGGGAAATCCAAACTGATTGAAAATTGAATTATAGCTTTTGGGCATTGCCTAGATTGCGTATATTGCCTTAAGGCTCTAATAAGTAAGTGAGGGACGATTTCCAAAACTTAAAATTTTCACATTTTTTCTCAAGAAGAACAAGAGATGCAATTTCAGACAGCGGAGGTGAATTTTGGTGAATAATGAAGCGCAAAATGTAGGTACCGAAAAATTCCGCTGGCGCTTTTCGACGACAAATGTAGGTTCCAAAAAAATCCGCTGGCGCTATTTCGTGTTTTTCACACACACAATCAAACCATTTTATCAACCACATACAAGCGGCATTTCTAGTTTCATATCTGGTAATCTGTGGTTTTCGTGTAGACAAAATACGTTTTCGTGTAGAGATAAAAAAGTTTTCGCGAAAAAATCGAAAACGTTTTCGCGGAGGACAAACGTTTTCGCGGACAAACAAAAACGTTTTCGCAGTGAAAAAACATTTGTCGCAAAAGATATTTTCTTCTTGTTCGCGCAGAAATATTGTTCTGTTCGCAAAAAGTATTTTTATTTTCAAAATAAAAAAAAAAATATTTGCGTAGAAAGAAGTTCTAGTACGCGATCGATGAGAATCTTACATGATAAAAATATTTTTAACTGCTAATGATAAGTTCGACCGCGGACAGAACTTTTTACAAGTCGCAAACGATATTAATTTTTTTATTTGCGATGAGAAACAATTGCATCGTTCACGAAAAGAGTTCATTTTTCATCATTGATGATAGTTTTTTTATAATGAAAAACGAAAGATTAGAGTTTTTGAGAGATATTTTACGAACCCTGGTAACTAGTGTTCAGAGCTATCTAGTGATTTTAGCATTGAATGAATAGTTCGAATGAAAAAACTATCGAATAAAACTATCGAATAAATGAATAGTTTTCAACTATCGAATAATTCGATAGTGTTTATTCGATAGTTCCCATCACTAATCGTTTTAATAGTTGCTCATATTTCTCCTTTTCGCACGCTATAACATAATTATTTAAACATAAATAGCTTTATTTTCCAAAATGTATGATGTTTTATGTGAATATGAATGAATTTAGTAAATTTTCGGATACAAGAAATTATAATTGAATGACAAATTGAAGAATGTTGTTACTACATTGTTTTTTCTCATATGAATCGAAAATAGTACTATCGTAAATTTTTTTCACAGAAATTCAAAATTTTTAATGGAATTGTGTATTATAATACTGTATAATATTTTTATGTACAATTGTTAGTTGTTTTATTCACAATTATTTCACTTTGTTGCAAAAATATTAATGGTTTGTTTTCACTGCAAAGGTTGGCAGTGAACGCTCCTACGAGACTGAGTCTGAATACCCCTATTATCTTTATGAAACTTATACATTCGATTGGACATTTTTGAAGTGAAACTTCTATGGGCGCGTTGTTTTCAAGGTCGCGACACGAAATGAGCAGCGACACTATATATACAAAAATATACTGCGACATTAGACTATCTCTTTCTCACACATACTCGCCGCGCACACACATACAACATACAACTTTTGAGCGCGTAGTCACAGATTACCAGATATGAAACTTCTGACATTTGAGACTAAACGTAAAAAAAAAATCTCTTTTTTATGCGATTGGTGAATACACAGATTGTGTACGTGAGTTCACCGCTCAAACATCAAATTTAATGCAATGCCATATCTTTTGTCGATAAATGTGTACTAGAATATCATTATTTGGAATTTTGTTCACTTTCTCTGCCATACTAAAAGTGCGCAAGTGTAAGTGGAATGAAACTAAATCAAATGTCTGAAATGCTTTAAAAAACGTGGGGGCCATGGTTTAGTTTCTATACGCGTAGATTGCGAGTCACCGGTGTCGGGTTCAATGTTCCTCGGGCGTTGTAGAGGCACTTTGTATTTATTTTGAAAATTTAAATATATATCTCACCTAGAAGTGAATAATTTTCTATGATCTCTTAAATTCTAAGAAATCCGAAACTTTTAGAGGTGAATTATTTGTAATGAAGTGGCATCGCTAAAAGTCAACTTTTGGTGAAACAAATCAGCTGTTTTTCATATCAGATAGATTTATCAAACATCAAAAATTTGGGAAAATTACAGAAATGTAATTTGTGATTATGTTGGTTTGGGAAATCCAAACTGATTGAAAATTGAATGATAGCTTTTGGGCATTGCCAAGATTGCGTATATTGCCTTAAGGCTATAATAAGTAAGTGAGGGACGATTTCCAAAACTTAAAATTTTGACATTTTTTCTCAAGAAGAACAAGAGATGCAATTTCAGACAGCGGAGGTGAATTTTGGTGAATAATGAAGCGCAAAATGTAGGTACCGAAAAATTCCGCTGGCGCTTTTCGACGACAAATGTAGGTTCCAAAAAAATCCGCTGGCGCTATTCGTGTTTTTCACACACACCATCAAACCATTTTAACAACCACATACAAGCGGCATTTCTAGTTTCATATCTGGTAATCTGTGGCGTAGTGTTTGGATCCAAACTGAAGTGAAACACTTCGATTATAGTGCATTCGGCAACCCTGATCTAAGAATAAGCAAACATTTTATGGGACGCTCACAGTTGTTCATCACAGATAACTGTGTTGTTCATGCTTATGCGTATGATGCTTTCCTCGCATTATACGCTTTGTAAATTTCGAATGAAGACAATTTTCAATGAATATTATTCACGAATTGTTTTTAGGATTTGATTGGTAATAAATGAAACATATCTAATTTACAAATCGTTACCCTGTATCCCCATTGGTTCTATTTTAATTAATTTTTTTGCTGAACTGAGGTTATGATAAAAATCGTTGCTGGCCAAGGACAGTTGTCGTGCGTTTTGAACATATATGACACTATATACGTTCGATAGAGAATAATTTTACCTATTTTTGGACACCAAGTTGGACCCTGTATCCCCGTTGGTTCTATTTTTATGATTTTTTTTCTTTTTTATTTGTTGCTGTACTGAGGTTATGATGAAAATCGTTACCCTGTATCCCCATTGGTTCTATTTTAATTAATTTTTTTGTTTTTTATTTTTTTTGTGCTGTACTGAGGTTATGACGAAAATCGTTGCTGGCCCAGGACAATTGTCCTTCGTTTTGAACGGATACGACACTATATACGTTCGATAGAGAATAATTTTACCCATTTTTGGACACCAAGTTGGGCCCTGTATCCCCGTTGGTTCTATTTTATTTAATTTTTTGGATTTTTTTTGTGCTGAACTGAGGTTCTGATAAAAATCGTTGCTGGTCCAGGACAGTTGTCGTGCGTTTTGAACATATATGACACTATATACGTTCGATAGAGAATAATTTTACCTAATTTTGGACAACAAGTTCGACCCTGTATCCCCATTGGTTATATATATTTTTTTTTTTTTTTTTTTGCTGTACTGAGGTTATGATAAAAATCGTTGCTGGCCAAGGACAGTTGCCCTGCGTTTTTAACGGAGTTGACACTATATGCGTTCGATAGAGGATATTTTTACCGATTTTTTGACACCAAGTTGGACCCTGTATCCTCATTGGTTCTATTTTAATGATTTTTTTCTTTTTTATTTGTTGCTGTACTGAGGTTATGACGAAAATCGTTACCCTGGTTCTATTTGGTTCTATCCCCATTGGTTCTATTTTTATTAATATTTTTGTTTTCTCTTTTCTCAGTCTCGTAGGCTCGTAATCGTAAGTTTCGTACTCTCGACATGTCTGAACATCTGATCAGACGGCGTAAAGTGATTTGAAGAGGTGTTGCATATTTTTGAACATATTGCCCGTTTTTGAGAAATATTATAATAATTTATGATTTTTCATTCATAAATATATTTAAAAAAATGTTGTTAGTATAATTCTAAAAATTATAATTAAAATGTGTGAACCTCGCACACAAATTTTCTTATTTTATATAAAAGTTGGTTCAACTATAGTTTGAAAAATCCCTTTCATTCAAAAGAAAATGTATTGTTACATCATTGTTTAATCGTTTTTAGTGATGGGCACTATCGAGTGATTTTGACTATCGATAGTTTACAATCGAATGATTTCAACTATCGAACGATTCGTTCGAATAATTCATTCATTCAAAAAATAGTAACTAGTGGTCAGAACTATCGAGTGATTTTTGCTTTGAATAAATAATTCGAATGAATCGTTCGAACGAATTCGTTGAATCGAATCGTTCGAACTATTTTATTCGAGCGAATTCGTTCGAATAATTTATTCGCTCAAAAAATAGTAACTAGTGTTCAGAGCTATCGAGTGATTTTAGCACTGAATGAATTATTCGAACGAATCGTTCGAACGAATTCGTTCATTCATTTGAATGAAAATAGTAACTAGCAGGGGTCCGAAAACGTTTTTTTTTTTTCAAATCTTTCATTAATATTTATCTTTCAAGAAAATTTTATATTTATCTTAAACGATAAAAAAATTTCTCTCGCAACAGTACTTCATCGCAAAGATAAACTTTCGTGCACGAACAAAAACCATTTTGTACGCAAACAAATTCTTTTATTTTTTCGTGAAAATAAAAATACTTGTCGCGAACAAAACAATATCTCTACGCGAACAAGTAATAAATATTGTCGGCGAACAAAGCGTTTTTTTCTCCGCAAACAAAACAAAATGTCTATGCGAACATGAAGAAAATATCTTTTGTGATCAAACATATTTTTGTTTTTTTTAGCGAAAACGTATTGTCTCCTCGAAAACGTTTATTCTTCATCTCGAAAACGTTTTTTATCTCTACACGAAAACGTTTTTTATCTCTACACGAAAAGTTTTTTTATCTCTACACGAAAACGTTTTTTTTTTCTCTACACGAAAACGTTTTCAGCGTCAAATGAATGATTCCAAGAATTTGTTATAATTATATATATTTTTTTTTTTTTTAATGTTTAATAATTTTTTTCTTTTAAAAATGTATTATTAACCATATGTTTTATATACATTTTTGGAAAGCCTGTCAAAACTAATAAAAAATTTTTTAGATGCCAGTCCCTGTGCGCGTGGCGGCCTTCGGCCGCGCTTGGGGTTTACATCCTACAGTATGTCCAACATCGGCTACGCGGGCCACAGTACTTTTGCGATCCAAGTCCTCTGCGCGTGGCGGCCTTCGGCCGCGCTTGGGGTTTACATCCTACAGTATGTCCAACATCGGCTACGCGGGCCACAGTACTTTTGCGATCCAAGTCCTCTGCGCGTGGCGGCCTTCGGCCGCGCTTGGGGTTTACATCCTACAGTATGTCCAACACCGGCTACGCGGGCCACAGTACTTTTGCGATCCAAGTCCTCTGCGCGTGGCGGCCTTCGGCCGCGCTTGGGGTTTACATCCTACAAATTCTCAATACTATAATTAATTAAAGTATAACATATTATATATCATCTTAAAGGAAATTGAACAGGCAAAAAATGTATATAAAACATATGGTTAATAATACATTTTTAAAAGAAAAAAATTATTAAACTTTAAAAAAAAAAAAATTTAGTTTTTTTTAATTATTTTTTTTATAAAAAACTTAAATGCAGTTTAATAGATAATTCAATTACCTTTAATTTGATACCCATTTGGTCCAGATCGGTTAATATTTGTAGAATTGGCAGGTGCTCCAATTTTCACCTTTCACCCCCTGCCCCCCCCAAACCAGGTGAGACCACACCTTAATATTTTGGGGTTCGCAGGTGCAAATTTAATGCTTTTTGGGGGTATTTTTGGATTTTTTTTTTGGAAGGGGGTGTCTAAAGTAAAATTGTTCCGAATTTAGTAAATTTTCGGATACAAGAAATTATAATTGAATGAAAAATTGAAGAATGTTGTTACTACATTGTTTTTTCTCATATGAATCGAAAATAGTACTATCGGACATTTTTCTCACAGAAATTCAAAATTTTTAATGGAATTGTGTATTATAATACTGTATAATATTTTTATGTACAATTGTTAGTTGACTGAGTCTGAATACCCCTATTACCTTTATGAAACTTATACATTCGATTGGACATTTTTGAAGTGAAACTTCTATGGGCGCGTTGTTTTCAAGGTCGCGACACGAAATGAGCAGCGACACTATATATACAAAAATATACTGCGACATTAGACTATCTCTTTCTCACACATACTCGCCGCGCCACAACTTTTGAGCGCGTAGTCACAGATTACCAGATATGAAACTTCTGACATTTGCGGCTAAACGTCAAAAAAATCTATTTTTTATGCGATTGGTGAATACACAGATTGTGTACGTGAGTTCACCTCTTAAACATCAAATTTATCTTTTGTTGATACATGTAGATATTTTAGTACATTATTTGGAATTTTGTTCACTTTCCTCGCCATACTAATAGTATGCAAGTGTAATTGGAACAAACTATTAACAAATATCTGAAATGCTTTAAGAAACATGGCTCAGTGTCTAAACGCATATATTCCGAGTCAACGGTGTCGGGTTCAAAGATCCTAGGGCGATTTGTATTTGTTTTTTAATTTAAATATATATCTCACTTAAAATTTAACATTTTTCTTTAATCTCTTAAATTCCAAGAAATCCGAAACATTTGGTGGTGAATTATTTGTAACGAAATGGCATCGCTAAAAGTCAACTTTTGGTGTAAAAATCAGCTGTTTTTCGTCTCAATTAGATTTATCAAACATGAGAATTTGAGAAAATAACAGAAATGTAATTTATGATTATGTTGCTTTGGGAAACCAAAATTTAATGAAAATGAAATTATGTATTTTGAGCACTGTAAAGATTACTTATATTGCCTTAAGGCTCTCATAGGTATAGGAATTACGATATTCAAAACATAATTATTTTCACAGAATTTCGGAAGAAGAAGAAGAGAGCAATTCTTTGAGCGGGAAGGTGAATAAAGGCATTGTGGTGACTTTTGGAAGGGGTTTTTGATAGTTCCAAAAACGACCACCGGCGCTTTAAATGTTGTTTGATAGTACCAAAAGCTGCCACTGGAGTTATTTTCTTTTTTTTCACACACACTATCAAACCATTTTAACAACCACATACAAGTGGTATTTCTAGTTTCATGTCTGGTAATCTGTGGCGTTCACTGTACAAGAATAATAAACAGGGATAACCAAAGGACGTTGTTCAACCCTGTTTAATAAGTCTGTGTAATCAATGGTGGTTTTTTTTTGTAGAGAATTTTGGCGTCACCGTTGATCGGCGAATGCAGGACCATCGCGAACAAATTCTTGGAATCATTCATTTCTTATATATATCTTTTGTCGATAAATGTGGGTATATTAGTACATTATTTGGAATTTTGTTCACTTTCTCTGCCATACTAAAAGTGCGCAAGTATAAGTGGAATGAAACTAATCAAATGTCTGAAATGCTTTAAAAAACGTGGGGGCCATGGTTTAGTTTCTATACGCGTAGATTGCGAGTCACCGGTGTCGGGTTCAATGTTCCTCGGGCGTTGTAGAGGCACTTTGTATTTATTTTGAAAATTGAAATATATATCTCACCTAGAAGTGAATAATTTTCTATGATCTCTTAAATTCTAAATAATCCGAAACTTTTAGAGGTGAATTATTTGTAATGAAGTGGCATCGCTAAAAGTCAACTTTTGGTGAAACAAATCAGCTGTTTTTCATATCAGATTGATTTATCAAACATCAAAAATTTGGGAAAATTACAGAAATGTAATTTGTGATTATGTTGGTTTGGGAAATCCAAACTGATTGAAAATTGAATTATAGCTTTTGGACATTGCCTAGATTGCGTATATTGCCTTAAGCCTCTAATAAGTAAGTGAGGGACGATTTCCAAAACTTAAAATTTTCACATTTTTTCTCAAGAAGAACAAGAGATGCAATTTCAGACAGCGGAGGTGAATTTTGGTGAATAATGAAGCGCAAAATGTAGGTACCGAAAAATTCCGCTGGCGCTTTTCGACGACAAATGTAGGTTCCAAAAAAATCCGCTGGCGCTATTTCGTGTTTTTCACACACACAATCAAACCATTTTAACAACCACATACAAGCGGCATTTCTAGTTTCATATCTGGTAATCAGTGGTTTTCGTGTAGACAAAATACGTTTTCGTGTAGAGATAAAAAAGTTTTCGCGAAAAAATCGAAAACGTTTTCGCGGAGGACAAACGTTTTCGCGGACAAACAAAAACGTTTTCGCAGTGAAAAAACATTTGTCGCAAAAGATATTTTCTTCTTGTTCGCGCAGAAATATTGTTCTGTTCGCGAAAAGTATTTTTATTTTCAAAATAAAAAAAAAAAATATTTGCGTAGAAAGAAGTTCTAGTACGCGATCGATGAGAATCTTACATGATAAAAATATTTTTAACTGCTAATGATAAGTTCGACCGCGGACAGAACTTTTTACACGTCGCAAACGATATTAATTTTTTTATTTGCGATGAGAAACAATTGCATCGTTCACGAAAAGAGTTCATTTTTCATCATTGATTATAGTTTTTTTATAATGAAAAACGAAAGATTAAAGTTTTTGAGAGATATTTTACGAACCCTGGTAACTAGTGTTCAGAGCTATCTAGTGATTTTAGCATTGAATGAATAGTTCGAATGAAAAAACTATCGAATAAAACTATCGAATAAATGAATAGTTTTCAACTATCGAATAATTCGATAGTGTTTATTCGATAGTTCCCATCACTAATCGTTTTAATAGTTGCTCATATTTCTCCTTTTCGCACGCTATAACATAATTATTTAAACATAAATAGCTTTATTTTCCAAAATGTATTATGTTTTATGTGAATATGAATGAATTTAGTAAATTTTCGGATACAAGAAATTATAATTGAATGACAAATTGAAGAATGTTGTTACTACATTGTTTTTTCTCATATGAATCGAAAATAGTACTATCGTAAATTTTTTTCACAGAAATTCAAAATTTTTAATGGAATTGTGTATTATAATACTGTATAATATTTTTATGTACAATTGTTAGTTGTTTTATTCACAATTATTTCACTTTGTTGCAAAAATATTAATGGTTTGTTTTCACTGCAAAGGTTGGCAGTGAACGCTCCTACGAGACTGAGTCTGAATACCCCTATTATCTTTATGAAACTTATACATTCGATTGGACATTTTTGAAGTGAAACTTCTATGGGCGCGTTGTTTTCAAGGTCGCGACACGAAATGAGCAGCGACACTATATATACAAAAATATACTGCGACATTAGACTATCTCTTTCTCACACATACTCGCCGCGCACACACATACAACATACAACTTTTGAGCGCGTAGTCACAGATTACCAGATATGAAACTTCTGACATTTGAGACTAAACGTAAAAAAAAAATCTCTTTTTTATGCGATTGGTGAATACACAGATTGTGTACGTGAGTTCACCGCTCAAACATCAAATTTAATGCAATGCCATATCTTTTGTCGATAAATGTGTACTAGAATATCATTATTTGGAATTTTGTTCACTTTCTCTGCCATACTAAAAGTGCGCAAGTATAAGTGGAATGAAACTAAATCAAATGTCTGAAATGCTTTAAAAAACGTGGGGGCCATGGTTTAGTTTCTATACGCGTAGATTGCGAGTCACCGGTGTCGGGTTCAATGTTCCTCGGGCGTTGTAGAGGCACTTTGTATTTATTTTGAAAATTTAAATATATATCTCACCTAGAAGTGAATAATTTTCTATGATCTCTTAAATTCTAAGAAATCCGAAACTTTTAGAGGTGAATTATTTGTAATGAAGTGGCATCGCTAAAAGTCAACTTTTGGTGAAACAAATCAGCTGTTTTTCATATCAGATAGATTTATCAAACATCAAAAATTTGGGAAAATTACAGAAATGTAATTTGTGATTTTTTATGTTGGTTTGGGAAATCCAAACTGATTGAAAATTGAATGATAGCTTTTGGGCATTGCCAAGATTGCGTATATTGCCTTAAGGCTATAATAAGTAAGTGAGGGACGATTTCCAAAACTTAAAATTTTGACATTTTTTCTCAAGAAGAACAAGAGATGCAATTTCAGACAGCGGAGGTGAATTTTGGTGAATAATGAAGCGCAAAATGTAGGTACCGAAAAATTCCGCTGGCGCTTTTCGACGACAAATGTAGGTTCCAAAAAAATCCGCTGGCGCTATTCGTGTTTTTCACACACACCATCAAACCATTTTAACAACCACATACAAGCGGCATTTCTAGTTTCATATCTGGTAATCTGTGGCGTAGTGTTTGGATCCAAACTGAAGTGAAACACTTCGATTATAGTGCATTCGGCAACCCTGATCTAAGAATAAGCAAACATTTTATAGGACGCTCACAGTTGTTCATCACAGATAACTGTGTTGTTCATGCTTATGCGTATGATGATTTCCTCGCATTATACGCTTTGTAAATTTCGAATGAAGACAATTTTCAATGAATATTATTCACGAATTGTTTTTAGGATTTGATTGGTAATAAATGAAACATATCTAATTTACAAATCGTTACCCTGTATCCCCATTGGTTCTATTTTAATTAATTTTTTTGCTGAACTGAGGTTATGATAAAAATCGTTGCTGGCCAAGGACAGTTGTCGGGCGTTTTGAACATATATGACACTATATACGTTCGATAGAGAATAATTTTACCTATTTTTGGACACCAAGTTGGACCCTGTATCCCCGTTGGTTCTATTTTTATGATTTTTTTTCTTTTTTATTTGTTGCTGTACTGAGGTTATGATGAAAATCGTTACCCTGTATCCCCATTGGTTCTATTTTAATTAATTTTTTTGTTTTTTATTTTTTTTGTGCTGTACTGAGGTTATGACGAAAATCGTTGCTGGTCCAGGACAATTGTCCTTCGTTTTGAACGGATACGACACTATATACGTTCGATAGAGAATAATTTTACCCATTTTTGGACACCAAGTTGGGCCCTGTATCCCCGTTGGTTCTATTTTATTTCATTTTTTGGATTTTTTTTGTGCTGAACTGAGGTTCTGATAAAAATCGTTGCTGGTCCAGGACAGTTGTCGTGCGTTTTGAACATATATGACACTATATACGTTCGATAGAGAATAATTTTACCTAATTTTGGACAACAAGTTGGACCCTGTATCCCCATTGGTTATATATATATTTTTTTTTTTTTTTGCTGTACTGAGGTTATGATAAAAATCGTTGCTGGCCAAGGACAGTTGCCCTGCGTTTTTAACGGAGTTGACACTATATGCGTTCGATAGAGGATATTTTTACCGATTTTTTGACACCAAGTTGGACCCTGTATCCTCATTGGTTCTATTTTAATGATTTTTTTCTTTTTTATTTGTTGCTGTACTGAGGTTATGACGAAAATCGTTACCCTGGTTCTATTTGGTTCTATCCCCATTGGTTCTATTTTTATTAATTTTTTTGTTTTCTCTTTTCTCAGTCTCGTAGGCTCGTAATCGTAAGTTTCGTACTCTCGACATGTCTGAACATCTGATCAGACGGCGTAAAGTGATTTGAAGAGGTGTTGCATATTTTTGAACATATTGCCCGTTTTTGAGAAATATTATAATAATTTATGATTTTTCATTCATAAATATATTTAAAAAAATGTTGTTAGTATAATTCTAAAAATTATAATTAAAATGTGTGAACCTCGCACACAAATTTTCTTATTTTATATAAAAGTTGGTTCAACTATAGTTTGAAAAATCCCTTTCATTCAAAAGAAAATGTATTGTTACATCATTGTTTAATCGTTTTTAGTGATGGGCACTATCGAGTGATTTTGACTATCGATAGTTTACAATCGAATGATTTCAACTATCGAACGATTCGTTCGAATAATTCATTCATTCAAAAAATAGTAACTAGTGGTCAGAACTATCGAGTGATTTTTGCTTTGAATAAATAATTCGAATGAATCGTTCGAACGAATTCGTTGAATCGAATCGTTCGAACTATTTTATTCGAGCGAATTCGTTCGAATAATTTATTCGCTCAAAAAATAGTAACTAGTGTTCAGAGCTATCGAGTGATTTTAGCACTGAATGAATTATTCGAACGAATCGTTCGAACGAAT
The DNA here is from genome assembly GCA_017309665.1 of Coelopa frigida. Lineage (NCBI taxonomy): Eukaryota > Metazoa > Arthropoda > Insecta > Diptera > Coelopidae > Coelopa > Coelopa frigida. The sequence continues at coordinate 15,811,532 of CM029565.1, forward strand.
TCGTTCATTCATTTGAATGAAAATAGTAACTAGCAGGGGTCCGAAAACGTTTTTTTTTTTCAAATCTTTCATTAATATTTATCTTTCAAGAAAATTTTATATTTATCTTAAACGATAAAAAAATTTCTCTCGCAACAGTACTTCATCGCAAAGATAAACTTTCGTGCACGAACAAAAACCATTTTGTACGCAAACAAATTCTTTTATTTTTTCGTGAAAATAAAAATACTTGTCGCGAACAAAACAATATCTCTACGCGAACAAGTAATAAATATTGTCGGCGAACAAAGCGTTTTTTTCTCCGCAAACAAAACAAAATGTCTATGCGAACATGAAGAAAATATCTTTTGTGATCAAACATATTTTTGTTTTTTTTAGCGAAAACGTATTGTCTCCTCGAAAACGTTTATTCTTCATCTCGAAAACGTTTTTTATCTCTACACGAAAACGTTTTTTATCTCTACACGAAAACTTTTTTTATCTCTACACGAAAACGTTTTTTTTTTTTCTACACGAAAACGTTTTCAGCGTCAAATGAATGATTCCAAGAATTTGTTATAATTATATATATTTTTTTTTTTTTTTTAATGTTTAATAATTTTTTTCTTTTAAAAATGTATTATTAACCATATGTTTTATATACATTTTTGGAGATAGAGATAAAAAAAAATTTAATAGATAATTCAATTACCTTTAATTTGATACCCATTTGGTCCAGATCGGTTAATATTTGTAGAATTGGCAGGTGCTCCAATTTTCACCTTTCACCCCCTGCCCCCCCCAAACCAGGTGAGACCACACCTTAATATTTTGGGGTTCGCAGGTGCAAATTTAATGCTTTTTGGGGGTATTTTTGGATTTTTTTTTTGGAAGGGGGTGTCTAAAGTAAAATTGTTCCGAATTTAGTAAATTTTCGGATACAAGAAATTATAATTGAATGAAAAATTGAAGAATGTTGTTACTACATTGTTTTTTCTCATATGAATCGAAAATAGTACTATCGGACATTTTTCTCACAGAAATTCAAAATTTTTAATGGAATTGTGTATTATAATACTGTATAATATTTTTATGTACAATTGTTAGTTGACTGAGTCTGAATACCCCTATTACCTTTATGAAACTTATACATTCGATTGGACATTTTTGAAGTGAAACTTCTATGGGCGCGTTGTTTTCAAGGTCGCGACACGAAATGAGCAGCGACACTATATATACAAAAATATACTGCGACATTAGACTATCTTTTTCTCACACATACTCGCCGCGCCACAACTTTTGAGCGCGTAGTCACAGATTACCAGATATGAAACTTCTGACATTTGCGGCTAAACGTCAAAAAAATCTATTTTTTATGCGATTGGTGAATACACAGATTGTGTACGTGAGTTCACCTCTTAAACATCAAATTTATCTTTTGTTGATACATGTAGATATTTTAGTACATTATTTGGAATTTTGTTCACTTTCCTCGCCATACTAATAGTATGCAAGTGTAATTGGAACAAACTATTAACAAATATCTGAAATGCTTTAAGAAACATGGCTCAGTGTCTAAACGCATATATTCCGAGTCAACGGTGTCGGGTTCAAAGATCCTAGGGCAATTTGTATTTGTTTTTTAATTTAAATATATATCTCACTTAAAATTTAACATTTTTCTTTAATCTCTTAAATTCCAAGAAATCCGAAACATTTGGTGGTGAATTATTTGTAACGAAATGGCATCGCTAAAAGTCAACTTTTGGTGAAAAAATCAGCTGTTTTTCGTCTCAATTAGATTTATCAAACATGAGAATTTGAGAAAATAACAGAAATGTAATTTATGATTATGTTGCTTTGGGAAACCAAAATTTAATGAAAATGAAATTAAGTATTTTGAGCACTGTAAAGATTACTTATATTGCCTTAAGGCTCTCATAGGTATAGGAATTACGATATTCAAAACATAATTATTTTCACAGAATTTCGGAAGAAGAAGAAGAGAGCAATTCTTTGAGCGGGAAGGTGAATAAAGGCATTGTGGTGACTTTTGGAAGGGGTTTTTGATAGTTCCAAAAACGACCACCGGCGCTTTAAATGTTGTTTGATAGTACCAAAAGCTGCCACTGGAGTTATTTTCTTTTTTTTCACACACACTATCAAACCATTTTAACAACCACATACAAGTGGTATTTCTAGTTTCATGTCTGGTAATCTGTGGCGTTCACTGTACAAGAATAATAAACAGGGATAACCAAAGGACGTTGTTCAACCCTGTTTAATAAGTCTGTGTAATCAATGGTGGTTTTTTTTTGTAGAGAATTTTGGCGTCACCGTTGATCGGCGAATGCAGGACCATCGCGAACAAATTCTTGGAATCATTCATTTGACGCTGAAAACGTTTTCGACACAGATTACCAGATATGAAACTGCTGACATTTGAGGCTAAACGTCAAAAAAAATGTCTTTTTTATGCGATTGGTGAATACACAGATTGTGTACGTGAGTTCACCGCTCAAACATCAAATTTAATGCAATGCCATATCTTTTGTCGATAAATGTGGGTATATTAGTACATTATTTGGAATTTTGTTCACTTTCTCTGCCATACTAAAAGTGCGCAAGTATAAGTGGAATGAAACTAAATCAAATGTCTGAAATGCTTTAAAAAACGTGGGGGCCATGGTTTAGTTTCTATACGCGTAGATTGCGAGTCACCGGTGTCGGGTTCAATGTTCCTCGGGCGTTGTAGAGGCACTTTGTATTTATTTTGAAAATTTAAATATATATCTCACCTAGAAGTGAATAATTTTCTATGATCTCTTAAATTCTAAGAAATCCGAAACTTTTAGAGGTGAATTATTTGTAATGAAGTGGCATCGCTAAAAGTCAACTTTTGGTGAAACAAATCAGCTGTTTTTCATATCAGATAGATTTATCAAACATCAAAAATTTGGGAAAATTACAGAAATGTAATTTGTGATTATGTTGGTTTGGGAAATCCAAACTGATTGAAAATTGAATGATAGCTTTTGGGCATTGCCAAGATTGCGTATATTGCCTTAAGGCTATAATAAGTAAGTGAGGGACGATTTCCAAAACTTAAAATTTTGACATTTTTTCTCAAGAAGAACAAGAGATGCAATTTCAGACAGCGGAGGTGAATTTTGGTGAATAATGAAGCGCAAAATGTAGGTACCGAAAAATTCCGCTGGCGCTTTTCGACGACAAATGTAGGTTCCAAAAAAATCCGCTGGCGCTATTCGTGTTTTTCACACACACCATCAAACCATTTTAACAACCACATACAAGCGGCATTTCTAGTTTCATATCTGGTAATCTGTGGCGTAGTGTTTGGATCCAAACTGAAGTGAAACACTTCGATTGTAGTGCATTCGGCAACCCTGATCTAAGAATAAGCAAACATTTTATGGGACGCTCACAGTTGTTCATCACAGATAACTGTGTTGTTCATGCTTATGCGTATGATGCTTTCCTCGCATTATACGCTTTGTAAATTTCGAATGAAGACAATTTTCAATGAATATTATTCACGAATTGTTTTTAGGATTTGATTGGTAATAAATGAAACATATCTAATTTACAAATCGTTACCCTGTATCCCCATTGGTTCTATTTTAATTAATTTTTTTGCTGAACTGAGGTTATGATAAAAATCGTTGCTGGCCAAGGACAGTTGTCGTGCGTTTTGAACATATATGACACTATATACGTTCGATAGAGAATAATTTTACCTATTTTTGGACACCAAGTTGGACCCTGTATCCCCGTTGGTTCTATTTTTATGATTTTTTTTTTTTTTTTTTGTGCTGTACTGAGGTTATGACGAAAATCGTTGCTGGCCCAGGACAATTGTCCTTCGTTTTGAACGGATACGACACTATATACGTTCGATAGAGAATAATTTTACCCATTTTTGGACACCAAGTTGGGCCCTGTATCCCCGTTGGTTCTATTTTATTTCATTTTTTGGATTTTTTTTGTGCTGAACTGAGGTTCTGATAAAAATCGTTGCTGGTCCAGGACAGTTGTCGTGCGTTTTGAACATATATGACACTATATACGTTCGATAGAGAATAATTTTACCTAATTTTGGACAACAAGTTGGACCCTGTATCCCCATTGGTTATATATATTTTTTTTTTTTTTTGCTGTACTGAGGTTATGATAAAAATCGTTGCTGGCCAAGGACAGTTGTCCTGCGTTTTTAACGGAGTTGACACTATATGCGTTCGATAGAGGATATTTTTACCGATTTTTGGACACCAAGTTGGACCCTGTATCCTCATTGGTTCTATTTTAATGATTTTTTTCTTTTTTATTTGTTGCTGTACTGAGGTTATGACGAAAATCGTTACCCTGGTTCTATTTGGTTCTATCCCCATTGGTTCTATTTTTATTAATTTTTTTGTTTTCTCTTTTCTCAGTCTCGTAGGCTCGTAATCGTAAGTTTCGTACTCTCGACATGTCTGAACATCTAATCAGACGGCGTAAAGTGATTTGAAGAGGTGTTGCATATTTTTGAACATATTGCCCGTTTTTGAGAAATATTATAATAATTTATGATTTTTCATTCATAAATATATTTAAAAAAATGTTGTTAGTATAATTCTAAAAATTATAATTAAAATGTGTGAACCTCGCACACAAATTTTCTTATTTTATATAAAAGTTGGTTCAACTATAGTTTGAAAAATCCCTTTCATTCAAATGAAAATGTATTGTTACATCATTGTTTAATCGTTTTTAGTGATGGGCACTATCGAGTGATTTTGACTATCGATAGTTTACAATCGAATGATTTCAACTATCGAACGATTCGTTCGAATAATTCATTCATTCAAAAAATAGTAACTAGTGGTCAGAACTATCGAGTGATTTTTGCTTTGAATAAATAATTCGAATGAATCGTTCGAACGAATTCGTTGAATCGAATCGTTCGAACTATTTTATTCGAGCGAATTCGTTCGAATAATTTATTCGCTCAAAAAATAGTAACTAGTGTTCAGAGCTATCGAGTGATTTTAGCACTGAATGAATTATTCGAACGAATCGTTCGAACGAATTCGTTCATTCATTTGAATGAAAATAGTAACTAGCAGGGGTCCGAAAACGTTTTTTTTTTTTCAAATCTTTCATTAATATTTATCTTTCAAGAAAATTTTATATTTATCTTAAACGATAAAAAAATGTCTATCGCAACAGTACTTCATCGCAAAGATAAACTTTCGTTCACGAACAAAAACCATTTTGTACGCAAACAAATTCTTTTATTTTTTCGTGAAAATAAAAATACTTGTCGCGAACAAAACAATATCTCTACGCGAACAAGTAATAAATATTGTCGGCGAACAAAGCGTTTTTTTCTCCGCAAACAAAACAAAATGTCTACGCGAACATGAAGAAAATATCTTTTGCGATCAAACATATTTTTGTTTTTTTTCGCGAAAACGTATTGTCTCCTCGAAAACGTTTATTCTTCATCTCGAAAACGTTTTTTATCTCTACACGAAAACGTTTTTTATCTCTACACGAAAACGTTTTTTTTTCTCTACACGAAAACGTTTTTTTCTCTACCTGAAAACGTTTTCAGCGAATGAATGAATGAAGGAATGGAATTTGTTCGCGATGGTTCTGCGTTGGCCTGTTGTGCTCGTTCTTTTCGATTCGTTAGGTAGGTACGTACGGTATTGGTAAAGAAATTGAGAACATGTCGAGTGAAGCAAAACAATGAATAATCCTGATCTAACTTAAAGATGGGACGTAAATAGTTATTTGTAGAAATAGAAAAATATGAACTAAACAAATTGTAGATTTTCTTTCAATAAATATTAAAACTGTATTTTGCATTTTTGAGAACAAAAAGGGTTATATGAATGGCATTACTTCATTCATCAAGTTCCTATCCAGCAGGTAGGACTCTTTTCGTTGCCAAAAACGGTACCTACACCCACATATCTACCTGCCTAACTCACAAGAAATGAGCTCGACCGTTGATCGGCGAATGCAGGACCATCGCGAACAAATTCTTGGAATCATTCATTTGACGCTGAAAACGTTTTCGTGTAGAGAAAAAAAAAAACGTTTTCGTGTAGAGATAAAAAAGTTTTCGCGAAAAAATCAAAAACGTTTTCGCGGAGGACAAACGTTTTCGCGAAAAGTATTTTTATTTTCTCGATCAAAATAAAAAAAAAAAATATTTGCGTAGAAAGAAGTTCTAGTACGCGATCGATGAGAATCTTACATGATAAAAATATTTTTAACTGCTAATGATAAGTTCGACCGCGGACAGAACTTTTTACACGTCGCAAACGATATTAATTTTTTTATTTGCGATGAGAAACAATTGCATCGTTCACGAAAAGAATTCATTTTTCATCATTGATGATAGTTTTTTTATGATGAAAAACGAAAGATTGGAGTTTTTGAGAGATATTTTACGAACCCTGGTAATTAGTGTTCAGAGCTATCTAGTGATTTTAACATTAAATCTGAATAAAATGAATAGTTCGAATGAAAAAACTATCGAATAAATGAATAGTTTTCAACTATCGAATAATTCGATAGTGTTTATTCGATAGTTCCCATCACTAATCGTTTTATTAGTTGCTCATATTTCTCCTTTTCGCACGCTATAACATAATTATTTAGACATAAATAGTTTTATTTTCCAAAATGTATGATGTTTTATGTAAATATGAATGAATTTAGGGCTTAATTTTACTTTAGATACCCCCTAGCCAAATGCAAAACCAAGTATGAGGAATTGTAGTACTAATTGGGAGTATTCGAATCCCAAAGTATTAAGGTGCGGTTTGGGGGGGACAGGGGGAAAGGTGAAAATTGGAGCACCTGCCAATTCTACAAATATTAACCGATCTGGACCAAATTAATTAATTAATTAAAACATATGGTTAATAATACATTTTTAAAAGAAAAAAATTATTAAACTTTAAAAAAAAAAAATTTAGTTTTTTTTAATTATTTTTTTTATAAAAAACTTTTTTAAAAAACTTAAATGCAGTTTAATAGATAATTCAATTACCTTTAATTTGATACCCATTTGGTCCAGATAATATTTGTAGAATTGGCAGGTGCTCCAATTTTCACCTTTCACCCTCTGCCCCCCCCAAACCAGGTGAGACCACACCTTAATATTTTGGGGTTCGCAGGTGCAAATTTAATGCTTTTTGGGGGTATTTTTGGATTTTTTTTTGGAAGGGGGTGTCTAAAGTAAAATTGTTCCGAATTTAGTAAATTTTCGGATACAAGAAATTATAATTGAATGAAAAATTGAAGAATGTTGTTACTACATTGTTTTTTCTCATATGAATCGAAAATAGTACTATCGGACATTTTTCTCACAGAAATTCAAAATTTTTAATGGAATTGTGTATTATAATACTGTATAATATTTTTATGTACAATTGTTAGTTGACTGAGTCTGAATACCCCTATTACCTTTATGAAACTTATACATTCGATTGGACATTTTTGAAGTGAAACTTCTATGGGCGCGTTGTTTTCAAGGTCGCGACACGAAATGAGCAGCGACACTATATATACAAAAATATACTGCGACATTAGACTATCTCTTTCTCACACATACTCGCCGCGCCACAACTTTTGAGCGCGTAGTCACAGATTACCAGATATGAAACTGCTGACATTTGAGGCTAAACGTCAAAAAAAATGTCTTTTTTATGCGATTGGTGAATACACAGATTGTGTACGTGAGTTCACCGCTCAAACATCAAATTTAATGCAATACCATATCTTTTGTCGATAAATGTGGGTATATTAGTACATTATTTGGAATTTTGTTCACTTTCTCTGCCATACTAAAAGTGCGCAAGTATAAGTGGAATGAAACTAATCAAATGTCTGAAATGCTTTAAAAAACGTGGGGGCCATGGTTTAGTTTCTATACGCGTAGATTGCGAGTCACCGGTGTCGGGTTCAATGTTCCTCGGGCGTTGTAGAGGCACTTTGTATTTATTTTGAAAATTGAAATATATATCTCACCTAGAAGTGAATAATTTTCTATGATCTCTTAAATTCTAAATAATCCGAAACTTTTAGAGGTGAATTATTTGTAATGAAGTGGCATCGCTAAAAGTCAACTTTTGGTGAAACAAATCAGCTGTTTTTCATATCAGATTGATTTATCAAACATCAAAAATTTGGGAAAATTACAGAAATGTAATTTGTGATTATGTTGGTTTGGGAAATCCAAACTGATTGAAAATTGAATTATAGCTTTTGGGCATTGCCTAGATTGCGTATATTGCCTTAAGGCTCTAATAAGTAAGTGAGGGACGATTTCCAAAACTTAAAATTTTCACATTTTTTCTCAAGAAGAACAAGAGATGCAATTTCAGACAGCGGAGGTGAATTTTGGTGAATAATGAAGCGCAAAATGTAGGTACCGAAAAATTCCGCTGGCGCTTTTCGACGACAAATGTAGGTTCCAAAAAAATCCGCTGGCGCTATTTCGTGTTTTTCACACACACAATCAAACCATTTTAACAACCACATACAAGCGGCATTTCTAGTTTCATATCTGGTAATCTGTGGTTTTCGTGTAGACAAAATACGTTTTCGTGTAGAGATAAAAAAGTTTTCGCGAAAAAATCGAAAACGTTTTCGCGGAGGACAAACGTTTTCGCGGACAAACAAAAACGTTTTCGCAGTGAAAAAACATTTGTCGCAAAAGATATTTTCTTCTTGTTCGCGCAGAAATATTGTTCTGTTCGCAAAAATTATTTTTATTTTCAAAATAAAAAAAAAAATATTTGCGTAGAAAGAAGTTCTAGTACGCGATCGATGAGAATCTTACATGATAAAAATATTTTTAACTGCTAATGATAAGTTCGACCGCGGACAGAACTTTTTACACGTCGCAAACGATATTAATTTTTTTATTTGCGATGAGAAACAATTGCATCGTTCACGAAAAGAGTTCATTTTTCATCATTGATGATAGTTTTTTTATAATGAAAAACGAAAGATTAAAGTTTTTGAGAGATATTTTACGAACCTTGGTAACTTGTGTTCAGAGCTATCTAGTGATTTTAGCATTGAATGAATAGTTCGAATGAAAAAACTATCGAATAAATGAATAGTTTTCAACTATCGAATAATTCGATAGTGTTTATTCGATAGTTCCCATCACTAATCGTTTTAATAGTTGCTCATATTTCTCCTTTTCGCACGCTATAACATAATTATTTAAACATAAATAGCTTTATTTTCCAAAATGTATGATGTTTTATGTGAATATGAATGAATTTAGTAAATTTTCGGATACAAGAAATTATAATTGAATGACAAATTGAAGAATGTTGTTACTACATTGTTTTTTCTCATATGAATCGAAAATAGTACTATCGTAAATTATTTTCACAGAAATTCAAAATTTTTAATGGAATTGTGTATTATAATACTGTATAATATTTTTATGTACAATTGTTAGTTGTTTTATTCACAATTATTTCACTTTGTTGCAAAAATATTAATGGTTTGTTTTCACTGCAAAGGTTGGCAGTGAACGCTCCTACGAGACTGAGTCTGAATACCCCTATTATCTTTATGAAACTTATACATTCGATTGGACATTTTTGAAGTGAAACTTCTATGGGCGCGTTGTTTTCAAGGTCGCGACACGAAATGAGCAGCGACACTATATATACAAAAATATACTGCGACATTAGACTATCTCTTTCTCACACATACTCGCCGCGCACACACATACAACATACAACTTTTGAGCGCGTAGTCACAGATTACCAGATATGAAACTTCTGACATTTGAGACTAAACGTAAAAAAAAATCTCTTTTTTATGCGATTGGTGAATACACAGATTGTGTACGTGAGTTCACCGCTCAAACATCAAATTTAATGCAATGCCATATCTTTTGTCGATAAATGTGTACTAGAATATCATTATTTGGAATTTTGTTCACTTTCTCTGCCATACTAAAAGTGCGCAAGTATAAGTGGAAAACTAAATCAAATGTCTGAAATGCTTTAAAAAACGTGGGGGCCATGGTTTAGTTTCTATACGCGTAGATTGCGAGTCACCGGTGTCGGGTTCAATGTTCCTCGGGCGTTGTAGAGGCACTTTGTATTTATTTTGAAAATTTAAATATATATCTCACCTAGAAGTGAATAATTTTCTATGATCTCTTAAATTCTAAGAAATCCGAAACTTTTAGAGGTGAATTATTTGTAATGAAGTGGCATCGCTAAAAGTCAACTTTTGGTGAAACAAATCAGCTGTTTTTCATATCAGATAGATTTATCAAACATCAAAAATTTGGGAAAATTACAGAAATGTAATTTGTGATTATGTTGGTTTGGGAAATCCAAACTGATTGAAAATTGAATGATAGCTTTTGGGCATTGCCAAGATTGCGTATATTGCCTTAAGGCTATAATAAGTAAGTGAGGGACGATTTCCAAAACTTAAAATTTTGACATTTTTTCTCAAGAAGAACAAGAGATGCAATTTCAGACAGCGGAGGTGAATTTTGGTGAATAATGAAGCGCAAAATGTAGGTACCGAAAAATTCCGCTGGCGCTTTTCGACGACAAATGTAGGTTCCAAAAAAATCCGCTGGCGCTATTCGTGTTTTTCACACACACCATCAAACCATTTTAACAACCACATACAAGCGGCATTTCTAGTTTCATATCTGGTAATCTGTGGCGTAGTGTTTGGATCCAAACTGAAGTGAAACACTTCGATTGTAGTGCATTCGGCAACCCTGATCTAAGAATAAGCAAACATTTTATGGGACGCTCACAGTTGTTCATCACAGATAACTGTGTTGTTCATGCTTATGCGTATGATGCTTTCCTCGCATTATACGCTTTGTAAATTTCGAATGAAGACAATTTTCAATGAATATTATTCACGAATTGTTTTTAGGATTTGATTGGTAATAAATGAAACATATCTAATTTACAAATCGTTACCCTGTATCCCCATTGGTTCTATTTTAATTAATTTTTTTGCTGAACTGAGGTTATGATAAAAATCGTTGCTGGCCAAGGACAGTTGTCGTGCGTTTTGAACATATATGACACTATATACGTTCGATAGAGAATAATTTTACCTATTTTTGGACACCAAGTTGGACCCTGTATCCCCGTTGGTTCTATTTTTATGATTTTTTTTCTTTTTATTTGTTGCTGTACTGAGGTTATGATGAAAATCGTTACCCTGTATCCCCATTGGTTCTATTTTAATTAATTTTTTTGTTTTTTTTTTTTTTTGTGCTGTACTGAGGTTATGACGAAAATCGTTGCTGGCCCAGGACAATTGTCCTTCGTTTTGAACGGATACGACACTATATACGTTCGATAGAGAATAATTTTACCCATTTTTGGACACCAAGTTGGGCCCTGTATCCCCGTTGGTTCTATTTTATTTCATTTTTTGGATTTCTTTGTGCTGAACTGAGGTTCTGATAAAAATCGTTGCTGGTCCAGGACAGTTGTCGTGCGTTTTGAACATATATGACACTATATACGTTCGATAGAGAATAATTTTACCTAATTTTGGACAACAAGTTGGACCCTGTATCCCCATTGGTTATATATATTTTTTTTTTTTTTGCTGTACTGAGGTTATGATAAAAATCGTTGCTGGCCAAGCCGATTTTTGGACACCAAGTTGGACCCTGTATCCTCATTGGTTCTATTTTAATGATTTTTTTCTTTTTTATTTGTTGCTGTACTGAGGTTATGACGAAAATCGTTACCCTGGTTCTATTTGGTTCTATCCCCATTGGTTCTATTTTTATTAATTTTTTTGTTTTCTCTTTTCTCAGTCTCGTAGGCTCGTAATCGTAAGTTTCGTACTCTCGACATGTCTGAACATCTGATCAGACGGCGTAAAGTGATTTGAAGAGGTGTTGCATATTTTTGAACATATTGCCCGTTTTTGAGAAATATTATAATAATTTATGATTTTTCATTCATAAATATATTTAAAAAAATGTTGTTAGTATAATTCTAAAAATTATAATTAAAATGTGTGAACCTCGCACACAAATTTTCTTATTTTATATAAAAGTTGGTTCAACTATAGTTTGAAAAATCCCTTTCATTCAAAAGAAAATGTATTGTTACATCATTGTTTAATCGTTTTTAGTGATGGGCACTATCGAGTGATTTTGACTATCGATAGTTTACAATCGAATGATTTCAACTATCGAACGATTCGTTCGAATAATTCATTCATTCAAAAAATAGTAACTAGTGGTCAGAACTATCGAGTGATTTTTGCTTTGAATAAATAATTCGAATGAATCGTTCGAACGAATTCGTTGAATCGAATCGTTCGAACTATTTTATTCGAGCGAATTCGTTCGAATAATTTATTCGCTCAAAAATAGTAACTAGTGTTCAGAGCTATCGAGTGATTTTAGCACTGAATGAATTATTCGAACGAATCGTTCGAACGAATTCGTTCATTCATTTGAATGAAAATAGTAACTAGCAGGGGTCCGAAAACGTTTTTTTTTTCAAATCTTTCATTAATATTTATCTTTCAAGAAAATTTTATATTTATCTTAAACGATAAAAAAATTTCTCTCGCAGCAGTACTTCATCGCAAAGATAAACTTTCGTTCACGAACAAAAACCATTTTGTACGCAAACAAATTCTTTTATTTTTTCGTGAAAATAAAAATACTTGTCGCGAACAAAACAATATCTCTACGCGAACAAGTAATAAATATTGTCGGCGAACAAAGCGTTTTTTTCTCCGCAAACAAAACAAAATGTCTACGCGAACATGAAGAAAATATCTTTTGTGATCAAACATATTTTTGTTTTTTTTCGCGAAAACGTATTGTCTCCTCGAAAACGTTTATTCTTCATCTCGAAAACGTTTTTTATCTCTACACGAAAACGTTTTTTATCTCTACACGAAAACGTTTTTTTTCTCTACACGAAAACGTTTTTTTCTCTACCTGAAAACGTTTTCAGCGAATGAATGAATGAAGGAATGGAATTTGTTCGCGATGGTTCTGCGTTGGCCTGTTGTGCTCGTTCTTTTCGATTCGTTAGGTAGGTACGTACGGTATTGGTAAAGAAATTGAGAACATGTCGAGTGAAGCAAAACAATGAATAATCCTGATCTAACTTAAAGATGGGACGTAAATAGTTATTTGTAGAAATAGAAAAATATGAACTAAACAAATTGTAGATTTTCTTTCAATAAATATTAAAACTGTATTTTGCATTTTTGAGAACAAAAAGGGTTATATGAATGGCATTACTTCATTCATCAAGTTCCTATCCAGCAGGTAGGACTCTTTTCGTTGCCAAAAACGGTACCTACACCCACATATCTACCTGCCTAACTCACAAGAAATGAGCTCGACCGTTGATCGGCGAATGCAGGACCATCGCGAACAAATTCTTGGAATCATTCATTTGACGCTGAAAACGTTTTCGTGTAGAGAAAAAAAAAACGTTTTCGTGTAGAGATAAAAAAAGTTTTCGCGAAAAAATCAAAAACGTTTTCGCGGAGGACAAACGTTTTCGCGAAAAGTATTTTTATTTTCTCGATCAAAATAAAAAAAAAAAATATTTGCGTAGAAAGAAGTTCTAGTACGCGATCGATGAGAATCTTACATGATAAAAATATTTTTAACTGCTAATGATAAGTTCGATCGCGGACAGAACTTTTTACACGTCGCAAACGATATTAATTTTTTTATTTGCGATGAGAAACAATTGCATCGTTCACGAAAAGAATTCATTTTTCATCATTGATGATAGTTTTTTTATGATGAAAAACGAAAGATTAGAGTTTTTGAGAGATATTTTACGAACCCTGGTAATTAGTGTTCAGAGCTATCTAGTGATTTTAAAATTAAATCTGAATAAAATGAATAGTTCGAATGAAAAAACTATCGAAAAATGAATAGTTTTCAACTATCGAATAATTCGATAGTGTTTATTCGATAGTTCCCATCACTAATCGTTTTATTAGTTGCTCATATTTCTCCTTTTCGCACGCTATAACATAATTATTTAGACATAAATAGTTTTATTTTCCAAAATGTATGATGTTTTATGTAAATATGAATGAATTTAGGGCTTAATTTTACTTTAGACACCCCCTAGCCAAATGCAAAACCAAGTATGAGGAATGGTAGTACTAATTGGGAGTATTGGAATCCCAAAGTATTAAGGTGCGGTCTCACCTGGTTTGGGGGGGGCAGGGGGAAAGGTGAAAATTGGAGCACCTGCCAATTCTACAAATATTAACCGATCTGGACCAAATGGGTATCAAATGGGTTTTTTAAAAAAGTTTTTTATAAAAAAAATAATTAAAAAAAACTAAATTTTTTTTTTTTTTAAAGTTTAATAATTTTTTTCTTTTAAAAATGTATTATTAACCATATGTTTTATATACATTTTTGGAAAGCCTGTTCAATTTCCTTTAAGATGATATATAATATGTTATACTTTAATTAATTATAGTATTGAGAATTTGTAAAAAATAGGCGTCCGAAGGCCGCCACGCGCAGAGGACTTGGATCGCAAAAGTACTGTGGCCCGCGTAGCCGGTGTTGGACATACTGTAGGATGTAAACCCCAAGCGCGGCCGAAGGCCGCCACGCGCAGAGGACTTGGATCGCAAAAGTACTGTGGCCCGCGTAGCCGGTGTTGGACATACTGTAGGATGTAAACCCCAAGCGCGGCCGAAGGCCGCCACGCGCAGAGGACTTGGATCGCAAAAGTACTGTGGCCCGCGTAGCCGATGTTGGACATACTGTAGGATGTAAACCCCAAGCGCGGCCGAAGGCCGCCACGCGCAGAGGACTTGGATCGCAAAAGTACTGTGGCCCGCGTAGCCGATGTTGGACATACTGTAGGATGTAAACCCCAAGCGCGGCCGAAGGCCGCCACGCGCACAGGGACTGGCATCTAAAAAATTTTTTATTAGTTTTGACAGGCTTTCCAAAAATGTATATAAAACATATGGTTAATAATACATTTTTAAAAGAAAAAAATTATTAAACATTAAAAAAAAAAAAATAAGTTTTTTTTTAATTATTTTTTTTATAAAAAACTTTTTTAAAAAACCTTAAATGCAGTTTAATAGATAATTCAATTACCTTTAATTTGATACCCATTTGGTCCAGATCGGTTAATATTTGTAGAATTGGCAGGTGCTCCAATTTTCACCTTTCACCCCCTGCCCACCCCAAACCAGGTGAGACCACACCTTAATATTTTGGGGTTCGCAGGTGCAAATTTAATGCTTTTTGGGGGTATTTTTGGATTTTTTTTTGGAAGGGGGTGTCTAAAGTAAAATTGTTCCGAATTTAGTAAATTTTCGGATACAAGAAATTATAATTGAATGAAAAATTGAAGAATGTTGTTACTACATTGTTTTTTCTCATATGAATCGAAAATAGTACTATCGGACATTTTTCTCACAGAAATTCAAAATTTTTAATGGAATTGTGTATTATAATACTGTATAATATTTTTATGTACAATTGTTAGTTGACTGAGTCTGAATACCCCTATTACCTTTATGAAACTTATACATTCGATTGGACATTTTTGAAGTGAAACTTCTATGGGCGCGTTGTTTTCAAGGTCGCGACACGAAATGAGCAGCGACACTATATATACAAAAATATACTGCGACATTAGACTATCTCTTTCTCACACATACTCGCCGCGCCACAACTGCTGACATTTGAGGCTAAACGTCAAAAAAAATGTCTTTTTTATGCGATTGGTGAATACACAGATTGTGTACGTGAGTTCACCGCTCAAACATCAAATTTAATGCAATGCCATATCTTTTGTCGATAAATGTGGGTATATTAGTACATTATTTGGAATTTTGTTCACTTTCTCTGCCATACTAAAAGTGCGCAAGTATAAGTGGAATGAAACTAATCAAATGCCTGAAATGCTTTAAAAAACGTGGGGGCCATGGTTTAGTTTCTATACGCGTAGATTGCGAGTCACCGGTGTCGGGTTCAATGTTCCTCGGGCGTTGTAGAGGCACTTTGTATTTATTTTGAAAATTGAAATATATATCTCACCTAGAAGTGAATAATTTTCTATGATCTCTTAAATTCTAAATAATCCGAAACTTTTAGAGGTGAATTATTTGTAATGAAGTGGCATCGCTAAAAGTCAACTTTTGGTGAAACAAATCAGCTGTTTTTCATATCAGATTGATTTATCAAACATCAAAAATTTGGGAAAATTACAGAAATGTAATTTGTGATTATGTTGGTTTGGGAAATCCAAACTGATTGAAAATTGAATTATAGCTTTTGGACATTGCCTAGATTGCGTATATTGCCTTAAGCCTCTAATAAGTAAGTGAGGGACGATTTCCAAAACTTAAAATTTTCACATTTTTTCTCAAGAAGAACAAGAGATGCAATTTCAGACAGCGGAGGTGAATTTTGGTGAATAATGAAGCGCAAAATGTAGGTACCGAAAAATTCCGCTGGCGCTTTTCGACGACAAATGTAGGTTCCAAAAAAATCCGCTGTCGCTATTTCGTGATTTCACACACACAATCAAACCATTTTAACAACCACATACAAGCGGCATTTCTAGTTTCATATCTGGTAATCTGTGGTTTTCGTGTAGAGACAAAATACGTTTTCGTGTAGAGATAAAAAAGTTTTCGCGAAAAAATCGAAAACGTTTTCGCGGAGGACAAACGTTTTCGCGGACAAACAAAAACGTTTTCGCAGTGAAAAAACATTTGTCGCAAAAGATATTTTCTTCTTGTTCGCGCAGAAATATTGTTCTGTTCGCGAAAAGTATTTTTATTTTCAAAATAAAAAAAAAAATATTTGCGTAGAAAGAAGTTCTAGTACGCGATCGATGAGAATCTTACATGATAAAAATATTTTTAACTGCTAATGATAAGTTCGACCGCGGACAGAACTTTTTACACGTCGCAAACGATATTAATTTTTTTATTTGCGATGAGAAACAATTGCATCGTTCACGAAAAGAATTCATTTTTCATCATTGATGATAGTTTTTTTATGATGAAAAACGAAAGATTAGAGTTTTTGAGAGATATTTTACGAACCCTGGTAATTAGTGTTCAGAGCTATCTAGTGATTTTAACATTAAATCTGAATAAAATGAATAGTTCGAATGAAAAAACTATCGAATAAATGAATAGTTTTCAACTATCGAATAATTCGATAGTGTTTATTCGATAGTTCCCATCACTAATCGTTTTAATAGTTGCTCATATTTCTCCTTTTCGCACGCTATAACATAATTATTTAAACATAAATAGTTTTATTTTCCAAAATGTATGATGTTTTATGTGAATATGAATGAATTTAGTAAATTTTCGGATACAAGAAATTATAATTGAATGACAAATTGAAGAATGTTGTTACTACATTAATTTTTCTCATATGAATCGAAAATAGTACTATCGTAAATTTTTTCACAGAAATTCAAAATTTTTAATGGAATTGTGTATTATAATACTGTATAATATTTTTATGTACAATTGTTAGTTGTTTTATTCACAATTATTTCACTTTGTTGCAAAAATATTAATGGTTTGTTTTCACTGCAAATGTTGGCAGTGAACGCTCCTACGAGACTGAGTCTGAATACCCCTATTATCTTTATGAAACTTATACATTCGATTGGACATTTTTGAAGTGAAACTTCTATGGGCGCGTTGTTTTCAAGGTCGCGACACGAAATGAGCAGCGACACTATATATACAAAAATATACTGCGACATTAGACTATCTCTTTCTCACACATACTCGCCGCGCACACACATACAACATACAACTTTTGAGCGCGTAGTCACATATTACCAGATATGAAACTTCTGACATTTGAGACTAAACGTAAAAAAAAATCTCTTTTTTATGCGATTGGTGAATACACAGATTGTGTACGTGAGTTCACCGCTCAAACATCAAATTTAATGCAATGCCATATCTTTTGTCGATAAATGTGTACTAGAATATCATTATTTGGAATTTTGTTCACTTTCTCTGCCATACTAAAAGTGCGCAAGTATAAGTGGAATGAAACTAAATCAAATGTCTGAAATGCTTTAAAAAACGTGGGGGCCATGGTTTAGTTTCTATACGCGTAGATTGCGAGTCACCGGTGTCGGGTTCATTGTTCCTCGGGCGTTGTAGAGGCACTTTGTATTTATTTTGAAAATTTAAATATATATCTCACCTAGAAGTGAATAATTTTCTATGATCTCTTAAATTCTAAGAAATCCGAAACTTTTAGAGGTGAATTATTTGTAATGAAGTGGCATCGCTAAAAGTCAACTTTTGGTGAAACAAATCAGCTGTTTTTCATATCAGATAGATTTATCAAACATCAAAAATTTGGGAAAATTACAGAAATGTAATTTGTGATTATGTTGGTTTGGGAAATCCAAACTGATTGAAAATTGAATGATAGCTTTTGGGCATTGCCTAGATTGCGTATATTGCCTTAAGGCTATAATAAGTAAGTGAGGGACGATTTCCAAAACTTAAAATTTTGACATTTTTTCTCAAGAAGAACAAGAGATGCAATTTCAGACAGCGGAGGTGAATTTTGGTGAATAATGAAGCGCAAAATGTAGGTACCGAAAAATTCCGCTGGCGCTTTTCGACGACAAATGTAGGTTCCAAAAAAATCCGCTGGCGCTATTCGTGTTTTTCACACACACCATCAAACCATTTTAACAACCACATACAAGCGGCATTTCTAGTTTCATATCTGGTAATCTGTGGCGTAGTGTTTGGATCCAAACTGAAGTGAAACACTTCGATTGTAGTGCATTCGGCAACCCTGATCTAAGAATAAGCAAACATTTTATGGGACGCTCACAGTTGTTCATCACAGATAACTGTGTTGTTCATGCTTATGCGTATGATGCTTTTCTCTCATTATACGCTTTGTAAATTTCGAATGAAGACAATTTTCAATGAATATTATTCACGAATTGTTTTTAGGATTTGATTGGTAATAAATGAAACATATCTAATTTACATGTGTAAATTCTTGTACTGAGGTTATGATGCAAATCGTATCCTCTATCCCCATTGGTTCTATTTTAATTAATTTTTTGATTTTTTTTGTGCTGAACTGAGGTTCTGATAAAAATCGTTGCTGGCCAAGGACAGTTGTCCTGCGTTTTTAACGGATTTGACACTATATGCGTTCGATAGAGGATATTTTTACCGATTTTTGGAAACCAAGTTGGACCCTGTATCCCCATTGGTCCTATTTTTATGATTTTTGTTCTTTTTTGTTTGTTGCTGTACTGAGGTTATGACGAAAATCGTTGTTGGCCCAGGACAGTTGTCCTGCGATTTGAACCGACATGACACTGTATACGTTCGATAGAGGATATTTTTTTATTTTATGATAAAAATCGTTGCTGGCCCAGGACAGTTGTCGTGCGTTTTAAACCGACATGACACTATATATGTTCGATAGAGAATATTTGTACCTATTTTTGGACACCGAGCTGGACCCTGGATCCTCATTGGTTCTATTTTAATGATTTTTTTCTTTTTTATTTGTTGCTGTACTGAGGTTATGACGAAAATCGTTACCCTGGTTCTATTTGGTTCTATCCCCATTGGTTCTATTTTTATTAATTTTTTTGTTTTCTCTTTTCTCAGTCTCGTAGGCTCGTAATCGTAAGTTTCGTACTCTCGACATGTCTGAACATCTGATCAGACGGCGTAAAGTGATTTGAAGAGGTGTTGCATATTTTTGAACATATTGCCCGTTTTTGAGAAATATTATAATAATTTATGATTTTTCATGCATAAATATATTTAAAAAAATGTTGTTAGTATAATTCTAAAAATTATAATTAAAATGTGTGAACCTCGCACACAAATTTTCTTATTTTATATAAAAGTTGGTTCAACTATAGTTTGAAAAATCCCTTTCATTCAAAAGAAAATGTATTGTTACATCATTGTTTAATCGTTTTTAGTGATGGGCACTATCGAGTGATTTTGACTATCGATAGTTTACAATCGAATGATTTCAACTATCGAACGATTCGTTCGAATAATTCATTCATTCAAAAAATAGTAACTAGTGGTCAGAACTATCGAGTGATTTTTGCTTTGAATAAATAATTCGATATAATTTGAACGAATTCGTTCGAATATATTCGTTCAAATGAAATCGTTCGAACGAATTCGTTCATTCATTTGAATGAAAATAGTAACTAGCAGGGGTCCGAAAACGTTTTTTTTTTTCAAATCCTTCATTAATATTTATCTTTCAAGAAAATTTTATATTTATCTTAAACGATAAATATATGTTACGATAAAACAATTTCTCTCGCAACAGTTCTTCATCGCAAAGATAAACTTTCGTTCACGAACAAAAACCATTTTGTTCGCAAACAAATTCTTTTATTTTTTCGTGAAAATAAAAATACTTGTCGCGAACAAAACAATATCTCTACGCGAACAAGTAATAAATATTGTCAACGAACAAAGCGTTTTTTTCTCCGCAAACAAAACAAAATGTCTACGCGAACATGAAGAAAATATATTTTGCGATCAAACGTTTTTGTTTTTTTTCGCGAAAACGTATGTCCTCCGCGAAAACGTTTTCGATTTTTTCGCGAAAACTTTTTTATCTCTACACGAAAACGTATTTTTTCTCTACACGAAAACGTTTTCAGCGTCAAATGAATGATTCCAAGAATTTGTTCGCGATGGTCCTGCATTCGCCGATCAACGGTGACGCCAAAATTCTCTACAAAAAAAAAACCACCATTGATTACACAGACTTATTAAACAGGGTTGAACAACGTTCTTTGGTTATCCCTGTTTATTATTCTTGTACAGTGAACGCCACAGATTACCAGACATGAAACTAGAAATACCACTTGTATGTGGTTGTTAAAATGGTTTGATAGTGTGTGTGAAAAAAAAGAAAATAACTCCAGTGGCAGCTTTTGGTATTTTTATTATATGAAACTAGAAATGCCGCTTGTATGTGGTTGTTAAAATAGTTTGATGGTGTGTGTGAAAAACACGAAATAGCGCCAGCGGATTTTTTTGGAACCTACATTTGTCGTCGAAAAGCGCCAGCGGAATTTTTCGGTACCTACATTTTGCGCTTCATTATTCACCAAAATTCACCTCCGCTGTCTGAAATTGCATCTCTTGTTCTTCTTGAGAAAAAATGTCAAAATTTTAAGTTTTGGAAATCGTTCCTCACTCTAATAGCCTTAAGGCAATATACGCAATCTAGGCAATGCCCAAAAGCTATAATTCAATTTTCAATCAGTTTGGATTTCCCAAACCAACATAATCACAAATTACATTTCTGTAATTTTCCCAAATTTTTGATGTTTGATAAATCTATATGATATGAAAAACAGCTGATTTGTTTCACCAAAAGTTGACTTTTAGCGATGCCACTTCACTACAAATAATTCACCTCTAAAAGTTTCGGATTTCTTAGAATTTACGAGATCATAGAAAATTATTCACTTCTAGGTGAGATATATATTTCAATTTTCAAAATAAATACAAAGTGCCTCTACAACGCCCGAGGAACATTTAACCCGACACCGGTGACTCGCAATCTACGCGTATAGAAACTAAACCATGGCCCCCACGTTTTTTAAAGCATTTCAGACATTTGATTTAGTTTCATTCCATTTATACTTGCGCACTTTTGTATGGCAGAGAAAGTGAACAAAATTCCAAATAATGTACTAATATACCCACATTTATCGACAAAAGATATGGCATTGCATTAAATTTGATGTTTGAGCGGTGAACTCACGTACACAATCTGTGTATCCACCAATCGCATAAAAAAGAGATTTTTTTTGACGTTTAGCCTCAAATGTCAGAAGTTTCATATCTGGTAATCTGTGACTACGCGCTCAAAAGTTGTGGCGCGGCGAGTATGTGTGAGAAAGAGATAGTCTAATGTCGCAGTATATTTTTGTATATATAGTGTCGCTGTTCATTTCGTGTCGCGACCTTGAAAACAACGCGCCCATAGAAGTTTCACTTCAAAAATCTCCAATCGAATGTATAAGTTTCATAAAGGTAATAGGGGTATTCAGACTCAGTCTCGTAGGAGCGTTGACTGCCAACCTTTGCAGTGAAAACAAACCATTAATATTTTTGCAACAAAGTGAAATAACTGTGAATAAAACAACTAACAATTGTACATAAAAATATTATACAGTATTATAATACACAATTCCATTAAAAATTTTGAATTTCTGTGAAAAAAATGTCCGATAGTACTATTTTCGATTCATATGAGAAAAAACAATGTAGTAACAACATTCTTCAATTTGTCATTCAATTATAATTTCTTGTATCCGAAAATTTACTAAATTCATTCATATTCACATAAAACATCATACATTTTGGAAAATAAAACTATTTATGTCTAAATAATTATGTTATAGCGTGCGAAAAGGAGAAAAGGAGAGAAGAATTTAACCCATTTTTGGACACCAAGTTGGGCCCTGTATCCCCGTTGGTTCTATTTTAATTCATTTTTTTGTTTTTTTTTTGTGCTGTACTGAGGTTATGACCAAAATCGTTGCTGGCCCAGGACAATTGCCCTGCGTTTTGAACCGACATGACAGCATATATGTTCGATAGAGAATATGTTTACCTATTTCGGAACACCAAGTTGGACCCTATATCCCCATTGGTTCTATTTTTATGCATTTTTTTCTTTTCTTTTTTTTTGGCGCTGTACTGAGGTTATGACGAAAATCGTTACTGGCCCAGGACAGTTTTCCTGCGTTTTGAACGGATACGACACTATATTCGTTCGATAGAAAATAATTTAACCCATTTTTGGACACCAAGTTGGACCCTGGATCCTCATTGGTTCTATTTTTATAAAAATCGTTGCTGGCCCAGGACAGTTGTCGTGCGTTTTGAACATATATGACACTATATTCGTTCGATAGAAAATAATTTAACCTATTTTTGGACAACAAGTTGGACCCTGGATCCTCATTGGTTCTATTTTTATGATTTTTATACCCTACACCCTGTGGGTAAGGGTATATTCATTTTGTCCTTCCGTTTGTAACGCATTAAAGGAGAGGTCGTAGGTATGGAAAAGTATATATATTCTTGATCAGCGTCACCTCCTGAATCGATTTAGCTATGTCCGTCTGTCTGTCTGTCCGTCTGTCTGTCTGTGTGTCTGTCTGTGGAAATAGATTTTCTGAAGAAACAGTAAGAGATACTGACTTGAAATTGTGGATTTAGTATTTCTATATTAATAAGCTACTTGTATGTAAAAATGGACAACGGACACGCCCACCTCCCATATAAAGCAAAAGGTTTATATGAGATATCTGGTGAACTATGATACCTATCGAGATGAAATTTTGTGTGCGATCATGTACGACCGATAAGAGTTTAAAAATCAACCATTTTGTACGCAAACAAATTCTTTTATTTTTTCGTGAAAATAAAAATACTTGTCGGCGAACAAAGCGTTTTTGTCTCCGCAAACAAAACAAAATGTCTACGCGAACATGAAGAAAATATATTTTGCGATCAAACGTTTTTGTTTTTTTTCGCGAAAACGTTTGTCCTCCGCGAAAACGTTTTCGATTTTTTCGCGAAAACTTTTTAATCTCTACACGAAAACGTATTTTTTCTCTACACGAAAACGTTTTCAGCGTCAAATGAATGATTCCAAGAATTTGTTCGCGATGGTCCTGCATTCGCCGATCAACGGTGACGCCAAAATTCTCTACAAAAAAAAACCACCATTGATTACACAGACTTATTAAACAGGGTTGAACAACGTTCTTTGGTTATCCCTGTTAATTATTCTTGTACAGTGAACGCCACAGATTACCAGACATGAAACTAGAAATACCACTTGTATGTGGTTGTTAAAATGGTTTGATAGTGTGTGTGAAAAAAAAGAAAATAACTCCAGTGGCAGCTTTTGGTATTTTTATTATATGAAACTAGAAATGCCGCTTGTATGTGGTTGTTAAAATAGTTTGATGGTGTGTGTGAAAAACACGAAATAGCGCCAGCGGCTTTTTTTGGAACCTACATTTGTCGTCGAAAAGTTTCGGTACCTACATTTTGCGCTTCATTATTCACCAAAATTCACCTGACTACGCAAAAGTTGTGGCGCGGCGAGTATGTGTGAGAAAGAGATAGTCTAATGTCGCAGTATATTTTTGTATATATAGTGTCGCTGCTCATGTCGTGTCGCGACCTTGAAAACAACGCGCCCATAGAAGTTTCACTTCAAAAATGTCCAATCGAATGTATAAGTTTCGTAAAGGTAATAGGGGTATTCAGACTCAGTCTCGTAGGAGCGTTCACTGCCAACCTTTGCAGTGAAAACAAACCATTAATATTTTTGCAACAAAGTGAAATAATTGTGAATAAAACAACTAACAATTGTACATAAAAATATTATACAGTATTATAATACACAATTCCATTAAAAATTTTGAATTTCTGTGAAAAAAATGTCCGATAGTACTATTTTCGATCCATATGAGAAAAAACAATGTAGTAACAACATTCTTCAATTTGTCATTCAATTATAATTTCTTGTATCCGAAAATTTACTAAATTCATTCATATTCACATAAAACATCATACATTTTGGAAAATAAAACTATTTATGTCTAAATAATTATGTTATAGCGTGCGAAAAGGAGAAAAGGAGAGAAGAATTTAACCCATTTTTGGACACCAAGTTGGGCCCTGTATCCCCGTTGGTTCTATTTTAATTCATTTTTTTGTTTTTTTTTGTGCTGTACTGAGGTTATGACGAAAATCGTTGCTGGCCCAGGACAATTGTCCTGCGTTTTGAACCGACATGACAGCATATATGTTCGATAGAGAATATTTTTACCTATTTCGGAACACCAAGTTGGACCCTATATCCCCATTGGTTCTATTTTTATGCATTTTTTTTTTTTCTTTTTTTTTTGGCGCTGTAATGAGGTTATGACGAAAATCGTTACTGGCCCAGGACAGTTTTCCTGCGTTTTGAACGGATACGACACTATATACGTTCGATAGAGAATAATTTAACCCATTTTTGGACACCAAGTTGGGCCCTGTATCCCCGTTGGTTCTATTTTATTTCATTTTTTTGATTTTTTTTGTGCTGAATTGAGGTTCTGATAAAAATCGTTGCTGGCCCAGGACAGTTGTCGTGCGTTTTGAACATATATGACACTATATACCTTCGATAGAGAATAATTTTACCTATTTTTGGACAACAAGTTGGACCCTGTATCCCCATTGGTTATATATTTTTTTTTTTTTTTGTGCTGTACTGAGGTTATGATAAAAATCGATGCTGACCAAGGACAGTTGTCCTGCGTTGTGAACCAATATGACACTATATACATTCGATAGAGAATAATTTTGCCTATTTTTGGACACCAAGTTGGACCATGTATACCCATTGGTTCTATTTTTATGATTTTTGTTCTTTTTTGTTTGTTGCTGTACTGAGGTTATGACGAAAATCGTTGTTGGCCCAGGACAGTTGTCCTGCGATTTGAACCGACATGACACTGTATACGTTCGATAGAGGATATTTTTTTATTTTATGATAAAAATCGTTGCTGGCCCAGGACAGTTGTCGTGCGTTTTAAACCGACATGACACTATATATGTTCGTTAGATAATATTTGTACCTATTTTTGGACACCGAGCTGGACCCTGGATCCTCATTGGTTCTATTTTTATGATTTTTATACCCTACACCCTGTGGGTAAGGGTATATTCATTTTGTCCTTCCGTTTGTAACGCATTAAAGGAGAGGTCGTAGGTATGAAAAGTATATATATTCTTGATCAGCGTCACCTCCTGAATCGATTTAGCTATGTCCGTCTGTCTGTCTGTCCGTCTGTCTGTCCGTCTGTCTGTGTGTATATGTGTCTGTCTGTGGAAATAGATTTTCTGAAGAAACGGTAAGAGATACTGACTTGAAATTGTGGATTTAGTATTTCTATATTAATAAGCTACTTGTATGTAAAAATGGACAACGGACACGCCCACCTCCCATATAAAGCAAAAGGTTTATATGAGATATCTGGTGAACTATGATACCTATCGAGATGAAATTTTGTGTGCGATCATGTACGACCGATAAGAGTTTAAAAATCAATAATGGATAACATCGACCAACGGACACGCCCACCTCCCATATAAAGCAAAAGGTTTATATGAGATATCTGGTGAACTATGATACCTATCGAGATGATTTTGAGATGATTTTGTGTGTGATCATGTACCACCGATACGATATAACATGCGAAAAATAGAAAACATCGCCCAATGGACACGCCTACCTCCCATATAAAGGAAATGTTCAATATGGGATATCTGGTGAACTATGATATATATCGGAATGAAATGTGTGATCATGTACCACCGATACGAGTTAACAGGCCAAAAAATGGAAAAGATCACTTAACTGACAAGCTAGAGCACAGGTCAAAAGCTACAGCTCAATGTTGGATATATGGTAAACCATATAAACAGTTATTTGATTAAATATTGCTACTAAGTGTTCCCAAGAATCAAATGGAAAAGATATCTTATAGGACACGAGCACCTTCCATACAAAATCGTAGATCTACAAGAAATCCAACTACTTTATGGATGTTATTTCCTGATGAAAGGTGGGAGTGAATGCAAGAAGAAAGAGACCACATCCAACTGAACCTCAATGGACGCCCATAGAAAAATTGATTATATCCTTTCAATATAAACGTAATGAGAAGGTGAAGTTTGAGAGAATACAATTTCCAATTGTACCTGCTGAATGGATCAAAATCCACAAAAGTCAGGGAGCTACGTATTTCCAAATGGCTGTTCATCTTCGAAGTGGAATCAGTCGCGCGGCACTATATGTTGCTTATAGTAGCGCAGCAAGTAATTCTGGACTTTATATTGTTGGAAATTTCAACCCTCCCAAGTCTTTTGTTGAATCAGATTTTGTCCCCATTGAAATGAACATCTAAAATCGGAAAAGCAACTATAGGCACATTATGATTTTATGGCACACAAAAAATCATCGATTCAATTATTCTTCCATAAAGTGCAGAGCTTTAATGCGCACTTCCAAGATATTACCAAAGGCACAATGCTGCAAACATCAGAACTACATCGTTTTGTAGAAACAAGGGCCCTTTTAACAGAAAACTATAATATTCCTAACTTCACTCTTATTCATAGATTAGATAGTTCTAAAGACAATCGACGCAAAAATGGGTATAATGGTTTTTGGAAAGCGAATATAGCTTCAAATATATAATTTATCTTTGAAAGAGACTACAGTTGTGAAAAACGCACTATGGCGTTAATAGGATTGAAGTGTAATGACGCATTTTCACTAATTATTGATAGAAATTCACTGTTTTTCCTTTAATAAACGTTATATGCAGGGTGTAGGGTATGTAAACTTCGGCCTGGCCGAAGTTAACAGATTTTGCCTGGGTGGACCAGGCAAACCGGGGGAGCGAAGCGACCCCGATGCGCTAGTTTTCTTTTTTATTTGTTGCTGTACTGAGGTTATGACGAAAATCGTTACCCTGGTTCTATTTGGTTCTATCCCCATTGGTTCTATTTTTATTAATTTTTTTGTTTTCTCTTTATTACACGATTTGGGGTTTTTTTATTGTTTGCTATATACTGTTTCCCAAGGTTTATTAGGGGTATTCAGACTCAGTCTCGTAGGCTCGTAATCGTAAGTTTCGTACTCTCGACATGTCTGAACATCTGATCAGACGGCGTAAAGTGATTTGAAGAGGTGTTGCATATTTTTGAACATATTGCCCGTTTTTGAGAAATATTATAATAATTTATGATTTTTCATGCATAAATATATTTAAAAAAATGTTGTTAGTATAATTCTAAAAATTATAATTAAAATGTGTGAACCTCGAACACAAATTTTCTTATTTTATATAAAAGTTGGTTCAACTATAGTTTGAAAAATCCCTTTCATTCAAAAGAAAATGTATTGTTACATCATTGTTTAATCGTTTTTAGTGATGGGCACTATCGAGTGATTTTGACTATCGATAGTTTACTATCGAATGATTTCAACTATCGAACGATTCGTTCGAATAATTCATTCATTCAAAAAATAGTAACTAGTGGTCAGAACTATCGAGTGATTTTTGCTTTGAATAAATAATTCGAATGAATCGTTCGAACGAATTCGTTGAATCGAATCGTTCGAACTATTTTATTCGAGCGAATTCGTTCGAATAATTTATTCGCTCAAAAAATAGTAACTAGTGTTCATAGCTATCGAGTGATTTTAGCACTGAATGAATTATTCGAACGAATCGTTCGAACGAATTCGTTCGAATATATTCGTTCAAATGAAATCGTTCGAACGAATTCGTTCATTCATTTGAATGAAAATAGTAACTAGCAGGGGTCCGAAAACGTTTTTTTTTTCAAATCTTTCATTAATATTTATCTTTCAAGAAAATTTTATATTTATCTTAAACGATAAATATATGTTACGATAAAAAAATTTCTCTCGCAACAGTTCTTCATCGCAAAGATAAACTTTCGTTCACGAACAAAAACCATTTTGTACGCAAACAAATTCTTTTATTTTTTCGTGAAAATAAAAATACTTGTCGCGAACAAAACAATATCTCTACGCGAACAAGTAATAAATATTGTCGGCGAACAAAGCGTTTTTTTTCTCCGCAAACAAAACAAAATGTCTACGCGAACATGAAGAAAATATATTTTGCGATCAAACGTTTTTGTTTTTTTTCGCGAAAACGTTTGGTCTCCTCGAAAACGTTTATTCTTCATCTCGAAAACGTTTTTTATCTCTACACGAAGACGTATTTTATCTCTACACGAAAACGTTTTTTTTTTCTCTACACGAAAACGTTTTTTTTTTTCTACCTGAAAACGTTTTCAGCGAATGAATGAATGAAGGAATGGAATTTGTTCGCGATGGTTCTGCGTTGGCCTGTTGTGCTCGTTCTTTGCGATTCGTTAGGTAGGTACGTACGGTATTGGTAAAGAAATTGAGAACATGTCGAGTAAAGCAAAACAATGAATAATCCTGATCTAACTTAAAGATGGGACGTAAATAGTTATTTGTAGAAATAGAAAAATATGAACTAAACAAATTGTAGATTTTCTTTAAATAAATATTAAAACTGTATTTTGCATTTTTGAGAACAAAAAGGGTTATATGAATGGCATTACTTCATTCATCAAGTTCCTATCCTGCAGGTAGGACTCTTTTCGTTGCCAAAAACGGTACCTACACCCACATATCTACCTACCTAACTCACAAGAAATGAGCTCGACCTTTGATCGGCGAATGCAGGACCATCGCGAACAAATTCTTGGAATCATTCATTTGACGCTGAAAACGTTTTCGTGTAGAGAAAAAATACTTTTTCGTGTAGAGATAAAAAAGTTTTCGCGGAGGACAAACGTTTTCGCAGTGAAAAAACGTTTGTCGCAAAAGATATTTTCTTCTTGTTCGCGCAGAAATATTATTCTGTTCGCGAAAAGTATTTTTATTTTCTCGATCAAAATAAAAAAAAAATATTTGCGTAGAAAGAAGTTCTAGTACGCGATCGATGAGAATCTTACATGATAAAAATATTTTTAACTGCTAATGATAAGTTCGACCGCGGACAGAACTTTTTACACGTCGCAAACGATATTATTTTTTTTATTTGCGATGAGAAACAATTGCATCGTTCACGAAAAGAATTCATTTTTCATCATTGATGATAGTTTTTTTATAATGAAAAACGAAAGATTAGAGTTTTTGAGAGATATTTTACGAACCCTGGTAACTAGTGTTCAGAGCTATCTAGTGATTTTAGCATTGAATGAATAGTTCGAATGAAAAAACTATCGAATAAAACTATCGAATAAATGAATAGTTTTCAACTATCGAATAATTCGATAGTGTTTATTCGATAGTTCCCATCACTAATCGTTTTATTAGTTGCTCATATTTCTCCTTTTCGCACGCTATAACATAATTATTTAAACATAAATAGTTTTATTTTCCAAAATGTATGATGTTTTATGTGAATATGAATGAATTTAGTAAATTTTCGGATACAAGAAATTATAATTGAATGACAAATTGAAGAATGTTGTTACTACATTGTTTTTTCTCATATGAATCGAAATTAGTACTATCGAACATTTTTTTCACAGAAATTCAAAATTTTTAATGGAATTGTGGAATTGTGTATTATAATACTGTATAATATTTTTATGTACAATTGTTAGTTGTTTTATTCACAATTATTTCACTTTGTTGCAAAAATATTAATGGTTTGTTTTCACTGCAAAGGTTGGCAGTCAACGCTCCTACGAGACTGAGTCTGAATACCCCTATTACCTTTATGAAACTTATACATTCGATTGGACATTTTTGAAGTGAAACTTCTATGGGCGCGTTGTTTTCAAGGTCGCGACACGAAATGAGCAGCGACACTATATATACAAAAATATACTGCGACATTAGACTATCTCTTTCTCACACATACTCGCCGCGCCACAACTTTTGAGCGCGTAGTCACAGATTACCAGATATGAAACTTCTGACATTTGCGGCTAAACGTCAAAAAAATCTATTTTTTATGCGATTGGTGATTACACAGATTGTGTACGTGAGTTCACCTCTTAAACATCAAATTTATCTTTTGTTGATACCTGTAGATATTTTAGTACATTATTTGGAATTTTGTTCACTTTCCTCGCCATACTAAAAGTATGCAAGTGTAATTGGAACAAACTATTAACAAATCTCTGAAATGCTTTAAGAAACATGGCTCAGTGTCTAAACGCATATATTCCGAGTCAACGGTGTCGGGTTCAAAGATCCTAGGGCAATTTGTATTTGTTTTTTAATTTAAATATATATCTCACTTAAAATTTAACATTTTTCTCTAATCTCTTAAATTCCAAGAAATCCGAAACATTTGGTGGTGAATTATTTGTAACGAAATGGCATCGCTAAAAGTCAACTTTTGGTGAAAAAATCAGCTGTTTTTCGTCTCAATTAGATTTATCAAACATGAGAATTTGAGAAAATAACAGAAATGTAATTTATGATTATGTTGCTTTGGGAAACCAAAATTTAATGAAAATGAAATTATGTATTTTGAGCACTGTAAAGATTACTTATATTGCCTTAAGGCTCTCATAGGTATAGTAATTACGATATTCAAAACATAATTATTTTCACAGAATTTCGGAAGAAGATGAAGAGAGCAATTCTTTGAGCGGGAAGGTGAATAAAGGCATTGTGGTGACTTTTGGAAGGGGTTTTTGATAGTTCCAAAAACGACCACCGGCGCTTTAAATGTTGTTTGATAGTACCAAAAGCTGCACTGGAGTTATTTTATTTTTTTTCACACACACTATCAAACCATTTTAACAACCACATACAAGTGGTATTTCTAGTTTCATGTCTGGTAATCTGTGGCGTTCACTGTACAAGAATAATAAACAGGGATAACCAAAAAACGTTGTTCAACCCTGTTTAATAAGTCTGTGTAATCAATGGTGGTTTTTTTTTGTAGAGAATTTTGGCGTCACCGTTGATCGGCGAATGCAGGACCATCGCGAACAAATTCTTGGAATCATTCATTTGACGCTGAAAACGTTTTCGTGTAGAGAAAAAATACGTTTTCGTGTAGAGATAAAAAAGTTTTCGCGGAGGACAAACGTTTTCGCGGAGAAACAAAAACGTTTTCGCAGTGATAAAACGTTTGTCGCAAAAGATATTTTCTTCTTGTTCGCGCAGAAATATTGTTCTGTTCGCGAAAAGTATTTTTATTTTCTCGATCAAAATAAAAAAAAAAAATATTTGCGTAGAAAGAAGTTCTAGTACGCGATCGATGAGAATCTTACATGATAAAAATATTTTTAACTGCTAAGTTAAGTTCGACCGCGGACAGAACTTTTTACACGTCGCAAACGATATTAATTTTTTTATTTGCGATGAGAAACAATTGCATCGTTCACGAAAAGAATTCATTTTTCATCATTGATGATAGTTTTTTTATAATGAAAAACGAAAGATTAGAGTTTTTGAGAGATATTTTACGAACCCTGGTAACTAGTGTTCAGAGCTATCTAGTGATTTTAGCATTGAATGAATAGTTCGAATGAAAAAACTATCGAATAAAACTATCGAATATATGAATAGTTTTCAACTATCGAATAATTCGATAGTGTTTATTCGATAGTTCCCATCACTAATCGTTTTATTAGTTGCTCATATTTCTCCTTTTCGCACGCTATAACATAATTATTTAGACATAAATAGTTTTATTTTCCAAAATGTATGATGTTTTATGTGAATATGAATGAATTTAGTAAATTTTCGGATACAAGAAATTATAATTGAATGACAAATTGAAGAATGTTGTTACTACATTGTTTTTTCTCATATGAATCGAAATTAGTACTATCGAACATTTTTTTCACAGAAATTCAAAATTTTTAATGGAATTGTGTATTATAATACTGTATAATATTTTTATGTACAATTGTTAGTTGTTTTATTCACAATTATTTCACTTTGTTGCAAAAATATTAATGGTTTGTTTTCACTGCAAAGGTTGGCAGTCAACGCTCCTACGAGACTGAGTCTGAATACCCCTATTACCTTTATGAAACTTATACATTCGATTGGACATTTTTGAAGTGAAACTTCTATGGGCGCGTTGTTTTCAAGGTCGCGACACGAAATGAGCAGCGACACTATATATACAAAAATATACTGCGACATTAGACTATCTCTTTCTCACACATACTCGCCGCGCCACAACTTTTGAGCGCGTAGTCACAGATTACCAGATATGAAACTTCTGACATTTGCGGCTAAACGTCAAAAAAATCTATTTTTTATGCGATTGGTGAATACACAGATTGTGTACGTGAGTTCACCTCTTAAACATTAAATTTATCTTTTGTTGATACCTGTAGATATTTTAGTACATTATTTGGAATTTTGTTCACTTTCCTCGCCATACTAAAAGTATGCAAGTGTAATTGGAACAAACTATTAACAAATCTCTGAAATGCTTTAAGAAACATGGCTCAGTGTCTAAACGCATATATTCCGAGTCAACGGTGTCGGGTTCAAAGATCCTAGGGCAATTTGTATTTGTTTTTTAATTTAAATATAAATCTCACTTAAAATTTAACATTTTTCTTTAATCTCTTAAATTCCAAGAAATCCGAAACATTTGGTGGTGAATTATTTGTAACGAAATGGCATCGCTAAAAGTCAACTTTTGGTGAAAAAATCAGCTGTTTTTCGTCTCAATTAGATTTATCAAAAATGAGAATTTGAGAAAATAACAGAAATGTAATTTATGATTATGTTGCTTTGGGAAACCAAAATTTAATGAAAATGAAATGTATTTTGAGCACTGTAAAGATTACTTATATTGCCTTAAGGCTCTCATATGTACGATAGTTACGATATTCAAAACATAATTATTTTCACAGAATTTCGGAAGAAGAAGAAGAGAGCAATTCTTTGAGCGGGAAGGTGAATAAAGGCATTGTGGTGACTTTTGGAAGGGGTTTTTATACCCTACACCCTGTGGGTAAGGGTATATTCATTTTGTCCTTCCGTTTGTAACGCATTAAAGGAGAGGTCGTAGGTATGGAAAAGTATATATATTCTTGATCAGCGTCACCTCCTGAATCGATTTAGCTATGTCCGTCTGTCTGTCTGTCTGTCTGTCCGTCTGTCTGTCTGTCTGTGTGTCTGTGTGTCTGTCTGTGGAAATAGATTTTGTGAAGAAACGGTAAGAGATACTGACTTGAAATTTTGGATTTAGTATTTTTATATTAATAAGCTACTTGTATGTAAAAATGGACGTAATCGGTCAACGGACACGCCCACCTCCCATATAAAGCAAAAGGTTTATATGGGATATCTGGTGAACTATGGTATATATCGAGATGAAATTTTGTGTGTGATCATGTTCCACTGATACGAGTTTAAAAGACAAAAATGGAAAACATCGCCCATCGGACACGCCCACCTCCCATATAAAGCAAAAGGTTTATATGGGATATCTGGTGAACTATGGTATATATCGAGATGAAATTTTGTGTGTAATCATGTTCCACTGATACGAGTTTAAAAGGCAAAAATGGAAAACATCGCCCATCGGACACGCCCACCTCCCATATAAAGCAAAAGGTTTATATGGGATATCTGGTGAACTATGGTATATCGAGATAAAGTTTTGTGTGTGGTCATGTTCCACTCATACGAGTTTACAAGTCAAAAATGGATAACATCGCCCTCCCATATAACGCAAAAGTTGAATATGGTATATATGATAAACTATGGTATATATAGAGATGAATTTTTGCGTCTGATCATGTACCACCGATACCAGTTTACATACTAAAAATTGACAAGCTACAGCTCAAAAGCTACAGCTCAATGTTGGATATGGTAAACCATATAGACAGTTATTAGATTAAATATTGCTACTAAGAGTTCCCAAGAATCAAATGGAAAATATCTCTTATAGGACACGAGCACCTTCCATACAAAATCGTAGATCTACAAGAAATCCAACTACTTTATGGATGTTATTAGCTGATGAAAGGTGGGAGTGAATCCAAGAAGAAAGAGACCACATCCAACTGAACCTCAATGGACGCCCATAAAAATTGATTATATCTTTTCAATATAAACGTAATGAGCAGGTGACGATTGAGAGAATACAATCCCTGCTGATGGGATCACAATCCACAAAAGTCAGGGAGCTACATATTTCCAAATGGCTGTTCATCTTCAAAGTGGAATCAATCACGCGGCACTATATGTTGCTTATAGTAGCGCAGCAAGTACTTCTGGACTTTATATTGTTGAAAATTTCTACCCTCCCAAGTCTGTTGTTGAATCAGATTTTGTCTGCATTGAAATGAACATCTAAAATAGGAAAAGCAACTAAAGGCACATTATGATTTTATGGCACACAAAAAATCATCGATTCAATTATTCTTCCATAAATTGCTGAGCTTTTATTCGCACTTTCAAGATATTAGCAATGGCACAATGCTGCAAACACCAGAACTACTTCGTTTTGTAGAAACATGGGCCCCTATAAGATTCCTAACTTCACTCTTATTCATAGATTAGACAATCGACACAAAAAGGGTATAATCGTGTTTGGAATACGAAAATAGCTTCAAATATATAATTTCTCTTTGAAAGAGGCCACAGTTGTGAAAATCGCACAATGGAGTTAATAGCATTGAAGTGTAATGATGCATTTTCACTAATTATTGATAGAAATTCACTCTTTTTCCTTTAATAAACGTTGTATGCAGGGTGTAGGGTATGTAAACTTCGGCCTGGCCGAAGTTAACAGATTTTGCCTGGGTGGACCAGGCAAACCGGGGGAGCGAAGCGACCCCGGTGCGCTAGTTCACTTTCGTTCATTCAGAGTGCTATATTTAAATATAAATGTTGCATCTCCCCTTTCCTTTTGTAATCCCCGAAGTACCTGATATCCTTGTGAAACGTGTCGTACTCAGGGGAAATAAATATTATTCTTTTCATTTCCATACTCTTCCAGAATAATTGATATTATTTTGAGGAAGATTTATTTACGATCCGTATTTATTAATTTTTTTGTAATTTACCTGCAAAATATATTAACTAGTTAAACAAAGAGGTGAACTAATTACGCGTTGTAGAAATCCTAATATTTTGCAATAGCATTCTCATTAGCGATAGTCTGAGAACTTTTCGAACTAATGTTACACCTTTATTTCAAAATCAAAGCTCCAGCAAAAGGTGGACGAACTCATCATTTCTTTGGGCAAAGTAATTTTTCACTCATTATAGAGCTAAATAAGAGCGAAAGTGTGTTACTACATATGTAGCTGTAAATGCATAACTCCAAATATGACTAATATTCGTTGAGACCTATGACTAAAGCCCGCGAAGAATGCGATTGCGAAATTTGCTCGAAGAGCTAGAGTAAAATTAGAGCCAGATACCACGATATTTTCGCTTCTCACACAAAACTTCTCAAACAGACATTCAAACATACAAATAGCGACACATGGACATGTCATTTCTCATCTTCATTTGGTGCGATGCGAGGTGTAAAATATTAAATTGCTATTGCTCGAGCATAGAGAGACAGACAGCAACGTACGCATGCATAAGAAGTACCATATTATTTTGTGAATTTTGTAGGAAGACGAAAATCTATATACATATGTACATACATATGTATATGTAGGAAAATAATGAATGAGTGATAGGAGTCAGAATAGAGCAGAAAATCAGAGACTTCGAAGTAAACAAATGGAAAAAAAATGTTGAACTTACATCTTGTGTGGCTTCTACTTATGGTACTTAATCGGATACAAAGTTACCGCTATTTTGCTGTTTCTTAATAATCACAATTAAACTGTTCAGATATGCAGATATGACACTAAAACACAACTGCAAAAAATTTCGTTTATTTACTTACAGTCCTACTACTCACGGTTGCCACTTTGGTACAATTGTACTAAAATTGGTACATATTTTTCACATGGTACACTTGTAAAATATTTTCTGATTTGGTACATTTTCAATAGAAAACATTTTTTTTATGATAAATCGTTGTGGTGGCTTGTCAGAGTCAGGTCCTTAAAGTAAGCCTTAATCAAATCTATTTTTTACAAAATTACCCAATTATTGAAGGAATTCTTCCTAAAACTTGAAGAGAAATTGTCGATTTCTCTCATTTCCATTTAAATCCACCAAAGAGCACCCTTTCACCAACTGGTGGGAGTTAAAAGTTCCTTTCACTTGATGTTCGGAGTGAGTTAAAAAATTTGTCATTCGCAGCATTGCACAGAGTTCTGAATTACAAGAGAAAGGACTCCAAAATGAAATGGATTTTTAATGCTAGTTAAAAAGTTTGTTGTTTGTTTTATTTCAGACTATGAGAAAAAATATTAATTAATAGAAAAACTAATACCCACTCTCTGAGAGAGCAAAGAGTTTCATAAAATTCAGTGCTATTCATTATCTCTCAAAAGTTGATTCTTTTGAAAGTGCACCTCTGGAATCCAGTAACCGGATATCTATTTGGTAGGCATTTCTATTTTTTTTTATAAGAAATCATATCTTCGTTGCAAGTTGGTTACCGATTACTTCTCCAAGAAGAAATTCATTAGAGGAAAAACTTCCAATGTATTTAAAGTTCAATTTAACTCAATTTTCTAGCAATCTCTCTCTGCCTCAGGCACCCGGTCTCTATAACTCACTCCCTCACTCTTTGTGACTTCGAAAGCCATGACGACGACGCCAATGTCGCAGGCGGCGAAGGTACCGCCATGCTGTTTTCGCAGAACTCTTAATTTTCCTCGAAAGTGAATTCCCCATTAGAAGGATGCATTAGTGCAAGAGGCGCGATAGGGGTTGGTGTGACAGTTACACTCGGAAACTTCAGAAATGTCGTTGAGCCCCTCGACTGAAGGGCGAGGCGGAAATGGAAACGACTGCAGCAGGGTGTCGGCAGCGTGCAGTACAAGGTGTGAAACCACAAGAGGGCGGTTCTGCTGCTAACGTTGTTGTAATTATGTTGATTGTATTCTGCTTACTGGTTTCACTCCTGCTGCTACTGCAGTTGATGCCAAGACAAAGATTATGAATTCCTTCAGCGGCAGGTTTTCAATAATAATTCTAATTAAGTCACAACTGCTGGCCCACATTTGAAGCGGTGATGAAGTTAACAGTCCAGAAGTTAACAGTCCGAAGGTTTATCTTTTGTATATACAATTTCTTAATTAGAAGTCTCGCAAATATTTTAAATGTTTTTGTCTGGAGTGGGAAAGAATCTTCGCCCCCCGGCGAAGAAAAACTCGCAGAAGAACTAAACCGATTGAGAGAATTGACAGAGTGTATACGAAAATATAACCTTTTAAAATCACGCAAGATTTCCGCGATAAGATGAAAAAACACTTTACGGAGGAAAATAAAGTGCGACTGTAATGCAGCTTAAGTGGATTTTCTAGAGGATCGTCGAGGATCATAATTATATGTTGTGCACCCATGAGCAAAGTAATGTATAATCTAAAGCTATGATTAAGGAAGACGTTGTGTATAATATTACCCATATTATTTATTATATTTAATCGGAAAATTTTACCATTTTTAAAGAGTCTCAAGGCTTTTTTAATTAACCCATAGAAGATTAAAA
This sequence comes from Coelopa frigida, assembly GCA_017309665.1. Classification (NCBI taxonomy): domain Eukaryota; kingdom Metazoa; phylum Arthropoda; class Insecta; order Diptera; family Coelopidae; genus Coelopa; species Coelopa frigida. The sequence continues at coordinate 15,849,832 of CM029565.1, forward strand.
AAATTAATTCCGTATAATTCTTCTAACAATGAATTTCTATAATGAACATACTTACAAGTTCTCGAAGTCATTTTATGTATTCGTCTTTGTGTACAGCTTTCACATCACATGTACTTGTTTCAGCTCGATTCGAATTCGCACGTTCATCAGGTTAATTAAATATTTCGAATCTTTTAATTGGGATTCCAAGCCGAATGTCTCCAGCCAATAATTATTTCCGTTGGTAATATGTAGATAAGGCATTGTAGACGACAGGGTGAATGATGTCAATCTGCAATTTGTGGTTACATTTGGAGGAGATGAAGGAAAGGATTTTATATAATTAAGTGGAATATGAGGATTGCCTGAGAGTTGAGAGTTGAGAATGTATATACATACATATGTATAATATCATATATAATAATCTTTTTTTTTGAATTTTTGGCTAACAATGCTCACAATCTAGCTCTGCCTACATAGTCCTTTAACTTCCATATTGATCTCCTCCCCCTTTTTCTGTAAACAGCTCTCCATTAGTCCCAGGGGCAACATTCCGCCGCTAAGTATCTACAGCTTCGGGCATAAATGTGTATGTTTTCGCACTCATACACATTTCAGGAATACACAAGAAGCATTGCGTAAGGGCCAAAGGAGATATTTCAAAAAATAGGTTTTTTTATTGGAATGATTCCGTCACCTACCAACGTTTTTTCTGCAGGTATGTTCATTCGCTTCTTTGTTCTTATATGCTGTACAGTCCAATGTTCTTTATCGAGAAATCGAAAATTCAATGGCTTTATTACTTCGCTTCTTAGGTCGTCATTTAGTCGAAGCAACATACATTGTTTCACACTATTTCTACACCTCCGATCCACCACCCAAGAACCGTTGACGCATAATTCACACTTTCACACCTTTTCTTCGCGTCCTCCTTGTGCGATGACAAATGATCCTTGGCAGGAACCGGAACTATTCGCATGCAACAAAAGTGGCTCCCGAAGGAGTGAGCGTGCGTGCTTGTGTATCCGGTGAGTTCTAATGCGATTCGATATCCTCGTTCTAAATACATTTCACCGCTTTGTTGAGCTTCCGGTCGCATGTGTGTCGAACTTCTATCACAAAAATTTTCGTTTCGTGTTCTTTTTTTCGAACGGTTCTCATCAATCGATGTCTTCTTCTAAATCACGATCATTTTTCAAACTACTTTTGAAAAATACTTCGGTTCCTCGGAATTCCTTGCAAATAAATTTCGTGGAAAACTGAGAAAATTAGGAATTTCTATTTTGTTATTGATGCAGATTTATTTTAGTTTAGTTCATTCCAGTTTTTTATGATTTTTTGCTTTTTTGTTTTCACTTCGATGTTCGTATTTAATATAAAACTATAGGTAAAAACTTTTCAAACACTTTTTTCTTGCTGCCACAGAAAAGTACTATTTAAAATGGGCTCCGAAAATCAAATTTCGATTCCATGAGTATTATTTAATTCAATCGCAAAGTTTTAATTCGACGATTTTCATTTTTATGAAATGTATAAAAAAAAATATCCTTGCTGAATGAAACATACTACTAAATTCTTCTCTATAAAGGAAAAGTATATATATTCTGGATCAGCGTCACCTCCTGAGTTGATTTAGCGATGTCCGTCTGTCTGTCTGTCGCTCTGTCTATCTGTAGAAATCAGTTTTTTGAAGAATCGGTAAGAGCTAGAGACTTCAAATTTTCGATTTATAACTATTATATGTATACGCTGTTTGTCAATTATATTGGCCAAAATCGGTCATCTGACACGCCCACCTCCCATGTAAAGCAAAAGTTCAATATGGAATATCTGGTGAACTATGCTATATATCAAAATGAAATTTTATGTGTGGTCATGTTCCACTGCTTCGAGTTTACAAGTCAAAAATGGAAAACATCGCCCATCGGACACGCCCACCTCCAGTAAACATTTGATACAGAATATCATATATGTAGATAAGGATAAAATTTTGTGCGTGATCAGTTACTACCAATATACACAATTATAAAATATATATCGCCAGATGAACTCCCCGACATCAGTCAATAATTAATACATCTCATGCAAAAATTAAAAGAAATCGGTTATCAACCTCTCATACCGATATAACCTTAATATATCTAATTATGTTTTTATGTATTAGATCCGTTCTAAGAAAAAGGAAATATGGAAAAAACCATGGTGTACTTTCTAACCAAAAATTATTCAGTACATATACCATACTCTTCAAAGTTGCACTATTCCTTTTCAAAAATAATCGCCTTAAGTTAAATTTGCATAAAAAGGTACTCTGGCTGCAGTTTTGGGTGCAGGGTATATAAACTTCGGTCCGGAAGAAGATAATACTTTTTCTAGTGAAAAGTTCGATTATAAACCAGAAATTAAAAGACGTTCAACTGGATTATAGAGCTTTCCTTTTATTTATTTTGTCAGGATAAATAATAAGTTTAAATGAATGTATTATTAAGAGAAAAATGTTAGAAAATATGTAATTAACAAAAGACGCGTGCGTTACGTTCGACGTTCGGCGAGAAGAAGGAAGAGACAGACTCGCTCGTTGCATGTCCATCAAATCGTTTGTTGAAAGATCGTTGGCGTTGCCAGATTTACACTCGGCCACTCCTGAGATTGCGGCGACCCTCGCTGCTCTTCATCATCGTTCGATTGCTCATCTTCAGAAATTATCTGGTCATCATCTGGAGGTAGTGCACACCATGGTTTTAACCCATCAGATGCGAAAACTGATGTGTAGTGGCGTTGATTTCGTTTTGATTGCGGCAAATCCTCGATGACGTACCGATCGTTTTTAAGAATCTTTGTTACCTGAAATGGACCCTTAAAACGTGGCTCCAGTTTACGCGACGTACCAGTACTCGGTAAATCGTTTGCTATGAGAACTAAATCTCCAACTTCGTATTTAATTGGCTTCTTACGAAGCTTGTCAAAACGTTCTTTTGCTGCTTGACGATTTGCTTCTACATCGATGTCGTTGTTATTGTCGTTGTCATCTTGCAAAATTAATGCAACGTAGTTCTGCAAAATATCTCGAGGTTGGTATCCAAACAGTAAATCATGCGGCGTTCGATTTGTAGTTTGGTTTTTCGTTACATTGTCCACTGGATCTTTCGTACTTCACTGTCCCAA